>JBBPDC010000141.1:8778663-8802426 GCA_037974485.1 Hemigrammopetersius urotaenia
TTACGAGACAGAGAGAGAGACAGAGAGAGAGAGAGAGAGAGAGACAGAGAGTGACAGAGAGAGAGAGAGACAGAGAGTGACAGAGAGAGCTCTGTTTGTAAACACGCCCCAACCCAAGAGTAAAAAGAATATGATTCTAATTTGTGTCGAGTTTTGGAAAGTTAGTGATGAATGTCGGATATATATTTTTTTAATTAATTTGAAATTATTAAAAACACTTAAATGAGCACTAAATAACAATTTCTAAACTGATGGGTAAAGTGACTCCCGATAAAACACATGCCACATCGCGTCATCAGTAAACAGGAGTTTCTCTGAAGCTCAGAGTCTGAACTGATTCTCCAGACTCAGGATATTTCGTCCTTCATTTTGTGAAGTAATGTTTGTAGGAGGACATATACTAAAACACAACAAAAGCTGTAATTTAGTCAGTAATGCAGCAGCAGGTTCCTGTGATGGGTGAGCTAGCCGCAAATGAAGCTAACTGGCTAAATAAAATTTAACATGCAAGACAACCATCACAAATGATATAAAGATTTGGGCGTTTGTGCCAGTGACTAACAATCCCATATATTCGAACATATTTGTCTCTTCAAGAGTTCTGCAGGACGGTTTTTGACAAAAAGAACTTACTTTGTTTCTTACTGCCGTTGTCCCATAATAGATCTTTCCTTTCTCAGTGAGGCTGGGTGCATGTCCAGCTCTTAGGTGTCTGTGTGGCGCCCCCTCCTGTACAGGAGTTTCACTAGATTACAATGAGCTGTGCTTTTCATAATTATTTCTATTTTTACTGTAATTGTGCTGCTACTGAACGCCTCACACACTGTCAGTTTTCATTGTACAGATCTGAGATCTGTTTTTGACTCTCATAGACGTCAGAGAGCTTGTTTTAGTCGTGATTCACACACTGATAATAAAAAATATGCAGTTTTAGTTAGTAATATTTAGAACTGATTAAATAGTGGAGTAGTAGTAGGTACAAATGTGTATTATGGCTAATTAAGAGACTGAGCTGTTATTTAAAAAGTGGATTACTTTGACATTATTTTTAAGCCACTGTTTGTGTTAAACTAGTAAATTCAAACCACTATTTGTGTCCATTTTCTGGTGCATGAACACACTACTGAACAAAACAGCCAGGAGCACAGCACCCGAGGAGCAGTCTGTGATGATGGTGCCTTGCTTAAGGGTACCTCAGTGGTGCCACTCACAGTCCTGGGATTCAAACTCATATCTCTCTAATCAAAGGAGCAACTCCAAAATCACTAGGCTGCCAGCTGTCCCCATAATTTATTGTCTTGGAGAATGCAGGCAACAAGTAAACTTCAGCAGTGATTTTATTTATATTGTTTATCAATTTTTCATACTGACCACAGGATCTTGTGTAAACAGCATAGTGTATACATAGTGCCTCATGCCCACAGGCCCCAGGATAGGCTCCAGGTACCTGCGACCCTAGTGAGGATTAAGCTGCTACTGAAAGACAATGTGCATTTTCTGAGTATTTCTGGAGAGTTCATTTTGACTTGTACTCGGCTTATACTATATTTTATATTGTTCTTGTCTTTGTGTCTCTGTGTGACTGTGCAGTCGTAGCATAACCAATTTCCTCCGGGATCAGTAAAGTTTTCTTATTCTGATTTAAACCTAAACCTTTCATGATTGAGGTGTCATGAAAATCTGAGGAAACTTGCAAATAAATATTACAACCTTAAATTAAAAAAAATTGTGACAGTATGGACAATGCGGCTAAAAAACACAGTTTTTCTTTAATTTACTGTGATTTACATTGATATTTCCGGTTTTGTCTTCATTTCTTTTGATACATCCATTCCTGCATGTCAGCCCTACCTTCCAAAAAACGTTGGGAGAGTAAAGCATTTGTAAAGTTGCCATTCTTTCCCACACAGAGTTGTCACGTGTTTTATTTTTTAAATTCTCTAAACATTCTCTTTTGGAGACAGGTCAGGATCATACATCTTCTGCAAAACTGTGTCTCTATTTCAAAATTTTCTCATAAGAATTTTAATAACACACACCCCCACCCCCTTAAAACTTGCATAGTAAACAGAGTATCATACTGTAATAATCCCTTACTAAATGTTCTCCTGCTGTTGCCTGAGTGCTTTTCGTGTTCAGCAGTCTTCTTCCAATCGATCATATTTACCTCATGTTGAATAAAACATGACGCTTCAAGAGAAATTGAACAAAGAAGTTTCCTTGCGAAGCCGAGGAGTAATTATAGTAAAAATTACGATTTTTTTCTGTAATTGTCAACATACAAAGAGAAAATGACGCACATATTCACATGTGAAACAGTCTCTGGTAAAGGGAACAGTGCTGAGTGGCACTGTTGCCACACTGCAGCGCTTAGGGAGTTACAAGGAATAAAGTTTCCAAGAATCCTCACATTACAAAATGATGTCAGGCATGGAAACAGACATTACTTGTGCCTGCCAGACAAAAGAAAACAGAACTTTCACCCAGAAGAGAACACCACAGAGCAAACTCAGTAAAAGCCTTGCTGAAAACAACATGTGCCTGTAACCTGACCTCTGTGATGAAAACTCACAGCTTGACTTAGATACAGTTGTATGCAGGCTATATGGAAATGCGTCTCTGTGCCTTGAGAAAGCGTGCCAATCACACATTACTGCAAACTGACCACAGTGTTGCTGCTTTCTCCCCACACAGACCTATTCAAGGAAAGGATATTGAAAGCAAATGCAACATGTGATTCAGATGTAATAGCCCTTTATATAGTGTATCCGAAAGGTGAGCATTATCACCCGCTTCTGACAACCGAGAGTAACTGAAAGCGGCCATGCATGAAATGGGTGCTCCGCCATCTGTCTGCGCCACACCAACTTGTTACATAAAGTGTTTTTCATATTAGGCATATTTCGATGAGGTCAGTGGAATGCTTAGTCAAAGCTCCAAATTTAAAAGCCGCGTCACAAGGGAAGTCCATAAACCTGCAGAAGTATTTTGCAAATAAGCTCTTTCTCCCCAAACTGCTCATATGCGGTTATGACTCAGTGTTATTGAGGAAAAATGTCCAAAACACTGGGATCTCGCCTGCTTAATGTTATAATTACACAGTAATTTACATTTTCTGGCCTTTTTTTGTTTCTCATGCAACAAGTGTTCTTCTTGGACAAACCTTAAGTGTGTTTTTGGATACATCTGGTGACCAAGTGACACAGCTTTCGGAAACAGTACACTCTCAGAAAAACTAGTACAGTTACTTGGGTGGTACTTTGAGAGTACGTCCTCAGTGCCTTTTGTAAGGGAAAACAATTGCAGCATATTCCACTGCAGTTATGTATTAACCTGGTTAACATTAATTTAAGGTACAAAATGCATAATACAAAACTGGACCTTCAGATCACTGCTGTAATTTTATGGGTACATTTAAAGTGTTTGTACAAAAATGCACCTGTACAGCACCCTTTTTCTGGCAGTACTTTAACCTCTACTGAGGTGATTTAATGATTTTGCTTATACAGCTTTTACTGGAACGGCCCAGGCCCAGCAAACATTCACGAATAATAAATGTGTCATGAATCTAGTGCAGACAGTACTTTAACTGTAAACTTGTCTGTCCTCGTCTTGGAGAGATCTGAGACTTTTTCTGATCACTCCACAGTAAAAACCACCTAAAAAGCAATCGCTGTTGCTCAGCTCATCCCGCCAAAATGCACTCGACTTAGGATGTGCATGAAATAACCCAGCACACCAGCGCGCAATTAGATCCATATGTCTCCCGAAAGAACAAAATGCACGTGTGTTGAGTCACTCAGAGGCAGGGCTGAAAGAATGAGCCACTTAACTTGGCATGATACCTCTAGCCACAGTGGATCCAGCCTACACTTAGTCAGTTCCTTTGAAGGGAAATGAGATGGCAGATAAGTATCTCTTCACTAATTGGTTGAGGTCCAGTATTTGATCATGAAAATTCACTGCTTTAAACCCTTAAAGGGCCAGGAGCCACCAGGAGACCAGATTTCCACCTGCCCCTCTATTACTTAGTAATAACAGTCTGCATTGTCTCCCCTGTAGTTACTGAATAATAAGCTACAGAATGTAATACTCTAAGCCATTGTGTTAGAGTATTGGGACAGATGCTGGCCTAGTGGTTGCCCTATGATCGGAAGGTCTTGGGTTTGAATCCCAGGACTGTGAGTGGTACCCTCGAGGACGATACTTTCTCCACACACTGCTCCCCAGGTGCTGTCCTCTGCTTCACTTGGTGAATGGGTTAAATGCAGAGAAGGAATTTCACACTGTGTGCTGTGCAGTGGTGACTATAAGGAGCCACTTTACTTTACTTCATAAAAGACATTCCAAATTGCTGAAAAACTCTGTGCCTGTGCATTGTAAAGAAGCTCAAAAGTAGATTTTATGAGGAATAAGTAGTTGAGGTAGGACTCTTGCCTTGCAGTATGCAACTCTGTGGAAATGTGGAATGCAGCTGCTTCAGAAGCATGGCAGGCATCCCCACAGCTATGTTATTACAATTTAGCAGGTCTGGCCTGTCAGGCAGAGGGCGCTGTTGACTCCCTTTTTACTGCCACATACCAGAGATAAAGTGCTTCATATGCTAAAAAGTTCTGTAGAAATGTGAGGGCAGGATATGTCAAATTCCTCTTCATCAGTTCCTATGTAGTTTCAGCAGTAATCCTGAGCCAGTCAAGTATTTAAAGTGGTTCTGGCTGACCAAAACAGATAAAAGGTGTAAAAACTGATATTTTCTTTATTTCTATTTGTTGCATCTTTTGCTTTTCCGCCTTGTTCAGCATATGTACAATCTATATTTTTCTTTTTTTTCCAGATTTAATCCCTCTCTCTCTCTCTCTCTCTCTCTCTCTCTCTGTGCTGCGTTCATACATTTTTTTTACCCCAAAATGGGGGTAATTATTTATTTATTTGTTTATTTATTTATTTATTTATTTATGTAATTCTCTTTTGCTTCTCAAACTCGCTAGTTTTTCTTCATCTCGTTCTCTCTCAATTCCTGGCCTCCCCTAGATTTTTCCCCAAATGTTATTTTTTTTTTTTTTAATTTATTTCTATTTGTCTTCATATTTTGCTTCTCCTCCTTGCTCAACGTACGTTCAATTTATATATTTTCCATTTTTCCAGATTTAATCTCTCTCTGAAAGAATTCACCAGCTGCGTCTATTTCTGGCCTCCCCTAGTTTTTTTTTTTCCCGCCTGGCTGACGTCAGCAGAAAGTTATTTTCATGAATGGAGGGGGCGGTCACGAGGAGCCGGTGACGCGCGTGCTTGCGGAAGCGGAGAGTGGAATGTTGGTACACTGTTGTTGTTTTTGTAGTTTAACGGAGCTCGCGGCTCCTTTTCGGCTCGGCTGCGGAGACCCGACAACTCAGACCCGAGACCTGCTGCGAGCCACGGCAAGCCCCCCTTTCACTCTGTAGGATAAACACCCCTCTCCGAGAGAAGCACGCGCCCGGCGTGAAATTCCACGCTCACGAGGTAAGCTGGTGGTGGTCTTGGTGGTCGTACAGGGGTCTGTTTTTTTGTTTCAGTGGGAGATGTTTTGAAATTCCCATCGAAAACCGCTGGTGTCCTCACCATGACGGACCATCTCCAGCTCTTTCCAGATTATTCTGTACTGTACCATTCAACTTCTGTGTAGAACTTTTACAAATAATTGATTTCCCAGCATGTTACTCTTATAATAGTTTTTAAAGTTTATAAAAATAATTAAAGAAATGTTTTTAACATGTGTGAGCTTGACAAGAGCAGACATGACACACAGAGAGCCACATTAAACAGTTTTATTTCACCAAACTCAAAATAGAAGCATCTTATTATATTTTCTGTAAGAAACAGGACTCTAGAGGGTATGAAAGGAGGACATGGGCAAACACGCTGTTCAGTATGGCATTGTGGAGTGATGATGCTTCCTCTTGTTTATTTTTATTAGTTTTTTTTTGAAGTTGTTGTGCTTCTTGCTGTACATTTCTCCTTGAGTAACCAATCCTTAGAATTACGACATAAGGAAATAAACACGTGGTGTGCCCTGTAGGATTTCTGGGACAAAGGGCACTGCAGCCAACTCCCACAATGTGAAGGGGCTTTTTTTCTGACATGTTTTGAAGTTTTGAAGCCCCCAGTCTGAGCTGTAGAGAAATACGTGTTCATTATAAGGGGAATATTGTGGTGTTTCTCCTCGCGCTCAGTGCGTGTGCTCAGGGTGACGTTATGTCAGATGTGCTGTGGGAGTTCACTCACTGCGTGTGTGGTTTTTTTTTTTCCACTCGCTTTTCAGACGATCTTACGAAAGAAGGTCATTACCGTGGCCAGCCTTTCCCTCTCATACCCTTGGCCAGACCTCACAATACAGTCAGTCGTTCATGTAACCAATCCTGTCCTTTATAACAGTAAACTATTAATAGTCCAGTTCCTTATGTGGACGCAAGTTTTACAGTATCTGAGTGAAGTGCTCGCCTAGACATTCTTGTAGCAGCACGAGAAACCCACTCAGACCCTTATCAGACATTTCTTCATGTGCAGTAAATCTGCAGACTTCACATTCAAGAGCACTGGACAATAGTCCATTTTTTAATGTGGCGTGGCTAGTACTAGAGCAACGCCCTCATAGGAAAAGTGAGTCATGACTGGATAATGTGATTCATTTCCACATGTGATAAAAGAATTGTCACTTCCCTCTTTAAACTGACAAAACCCGGGCACCCTTAACTTCAGCATTGCATACATGTTTTTTTTTTTTTTTTGCGAATGCCCTCAAGCCTGAAACAGACACTGTGTATGTTATGTCTGAAACATGTCCATTTATGGAGAATTGAGAAAAGGCCACTGTCCACAAGTACTCTCTCCATCTTTGTTAGTGGTGAAGTCTGGCCTTTAGTTTTATTGTAATACTCTGGCTCTTGAGATAAACTGTTCTGCTCAAGCTCTCTGCTTAAGCTTCTGCTGCTATAAATTAGGGGGGTCTACCTCCTATGAGAGCGGAGCGTAATTCTATCTGCTGGGCTGGCTGTGATCACAGTGTGAAGCAACGGCTATGATGATTTCATTTTTAAATGGGAACACACACACATACACACACAGACACACAACAGTTGCTGGGCTGAGATTGCACTTTAAGCCGTCATTCAGTATGTTCCAGTTGTCTGTAAGCTGTGAGCAAAAAAGCAAGGAACTTCCTATTTTGCTACTGAGCACAGGGCTCAGGGTAGAACGTGTATTTGCTCATTGATGACATTTGCCATTGTGATTTATTTGGAAAATTTTGGAGGAGGTCCACCCCGTTGCTCCTCTTTATGTCACTCTGTACGCAGGCAGCGTGACCTCGTCTGAGGGTTTGTCTGACTCACAGTGGCTGAGGTGTCTGCCGTTGACCTCCTACACCTTTTGCGTCGTCTGACTGCCTCTTTTAGAAGAGGCTGAGAGGAAGCGCATGCTGGTCTCCATCATAAGATGCACACGTGGGCTGGTCACCAGCAAGGCCCACACAGTCCTGTCCTCACTGCTAGTAGCAGCCTGCACTCACGCAGCTTTGATTTCCAGGGCTTGGTCACATGTCTTGCTGGAGGTCAGAGTAAATCGGGGTTGTGAAATTTATCCAGTGTATTACGTGTCTTAAGAGGACACGGCGATGGGAGCCTAGCAAAGGTTGTGGTAAGAACTACACATCTGGGTAGAATGAACCGGATGCTTACTGTACTCTTTGTGGTTTTTCAGAACAGTCTTTGAAAGTGAATGAAAAAGTGGTGGCTGCTGATTTCAATGACTCAGAGTGAAACATGGGGGGGGAACTCCAAAGCCTGAAACTTTCTATTTGAGCAAGTCTTGACAGAAGCAGCAATATTGGCTTTAGTCATCATTTAGCCATTCTGACTTTCACTTTGGAAGGGTCAGGGGTCACGTTTATTGTTGCAGAATCCTAGAAGCCAGTGAGTAGCAGGATTGAGGCGGATAACAGGACAGTATCTAACTATTTCATAAGCAAGAGCATAGACAGTCAGTCAGCATGTCTGAATTACGGCTGTGTTAATGCATCTTGATTAGGGTGGGTAGGGGATGCATTAGCTCTTTCTTGGTCCCAGTGTGAGCTCTGTGGGGGTGTCAGAGCCGTGATGTGCCAACTGCACCCTGCCCTTTTCCTGTTACTCTCACCAATTCCTGGATCTGAGGAGTGACCGTGCCACTCTGTGGTTTTGGGCTGTGGATGGCCCGTCTGAAGCGAAGACTTCTTTTGTGGGACATTGATGTTTATGCTAAAAAGTATTTGACAAAATAGAATTCTCAGTAAACTGGATAAGTTGAGTGCAGTGTGAGGATTGTGCAATAGGAATGTCCTTCATTTCTCCTGTAATAGGACACACTTGATTTTGGGCTTATGTTGTTTGACGTAATTGGAAGTCATGCTCTGTGAAATAACCCCTTAGAGCTTCACTATACTGAGAGATTTAACGGTCAGTCTCCAGTCTGCATAGGCCTTCATACAAAAGAGCAGAGCTGTCAGATTTGATATTCTTTCATGGGCTGGATTTATTTAACTGGTCAGCTTCAAACACCTGTATGATCTGCCTGGATTTGCAAGGCAGCTGAAAATAGTCATGCTACACATGCTCTTCCTCAGGGATTGTGTTCGCTGCTTTCTGCTCATTACCCACGGTGTAATAGCTTCCCGTTGTACATACTGGACGGGCTTCTCTTTGTTTTGTGCATGCTTCGCATTCCTCCGAATCCCTGCGTCCCAAGTTGGGAAAAAAAAAGTTGCTTTGCTCAGATATCTGCTTCTCCTCCCTATCCGCAGAAAGTTCCGCCGATCACGCCAGCCCCGTTCCCCGTACTTTTCCTTCCGCCCCGCGAAACAACGGGATTTTCCAGGAAACGTCAGTTTGGGAGGGTGTGATTCCCTGCCGTTCGTCCTCGCTCTTACCAGTAAACAGCATGACTCACCGCTCAGCTATGCTCTTCGTTTCCTTTACATAATATCCCACCGAATGCGCCGCTGCAGCACTGTGGAGCATGGTGGGCTGGGTCCAGAGCAGGCAGGCCTCTTCACCTCCCTGTGAAAAACATAGCTGAGGCTCTGGAGCAGGGCGGAGCCAGTTCCTTCCACTTGGTCTCTCAGCAGGCCGAGCCTGCACAGTTAACTAGGGGTTAGAGAGATAGCAAAACAAACAGCAAGGATAAACCAGTGGGCCATTTATCACAGCTACATCAGCACAAGTGCTTCTGAAGTACTGTTTGACACTGCCTGAGGTCTAGTCTACCACTTTAGACCTTTCACTCAGGTCAAGATCAGCACAGACCTCATTGCTGAAACACAGCAGATTCACACTCTGGGACTTTCTTTAAATCTCAAAGTTCAAATAGTGCAGCTTCCTATGATATTGCTACCTGGGCCTAAAGACAGCCATACTACAGCCATGCAGCCTAATGATTGGTAAATATTATTACTGTTGGCCCGAGATTAAGTCATAAATGATTCCACTGCCTTGTTTTATTGGCATCAAATGAAGCCCCGCCAGTGAGCATGACGCAAACACTTGTAGCCTTTAAAATCGCGTAAGTAATGGTAATGGTTCAGGGTTTGGCAGTGAACTTTTTCAGAGACAAGATTTTTCCTTTTCGTGAAGCACACAAACGTTCACAGTAATGTTATTGACTGAAATCACCTCACACCCTTTGATACAGTGACTAACATCCTCATGATGCCACCTACATATTTACACATAGGGTGATGACCGGCTTTCCCTTGTGATCCCTGAAAACTTTCAGTTCTGTTTTCTCTGCTCATTCCAGATGCTGCCTTAATGTTTCACTAAGCAAACTAACATTTTGTAGAGCTGTGGTTCTAGTTCGATGATGGCAGGTGTTCCCCGCTAGTATGGAATGAATGGAGCAGTGATCATGTACCTGCCTAAATCATGAAAAAGATTTTGACCCAACATATTTATTTGGCAGCGTCTTGGTGTTGTGACCATGGAGAGACAGTAATGTTTAAGTGCTTTTGTTCACTTTGAATCTGAAACTAGGCATTATGGTTCACTTTGACCTGGTTCACTGATACTGCATGTTGCAATATATGATCAATTTTGTGATACTGCAGCTGTTATCATAATGGATAGATGGTGAGCCAGAGAATCCTATCCTGGTGGCATAATCTCTGTTGTTTTTGAATGAGCCGCTCAGGGGTAGAAAGTAACATTCGTCATATGTTGTGTAAGTATGTTGCAACATATTTACAATTGTAGGATGAAATTCTTCCAAGTTTTTGATAAACATCTCTGCTTAAAGATGAGCTGTCAGTATTGTGGATTCCTGTCAAATGAAATTTATAATTTAATTCCTGATGAAACCGTGATCTCACTCAACTGACCGATGAATGAAATGATAACAGGCATGATGCTATTATCGTGGCTATAACTCACTGACTGACTCATATTTGTACGTCATCTGTGTTGCCTGAAGATTTAAAACATTTCTAAACAAAATTTGCCTGATAAACAAATGAATCAAGGTACACTGGATTATTTGGGAAGTTTGAGCAACTGAGCAAGACTGTTTGAGCATAGAGTAAAGATATGGGGTTGAAACTACAGTACTTTTGGAGACTAGAGCAAAACACAAAGCTATGACTTTGAAGATCACACGTTAAAAACAACCTAGTCATTAGCATTACTTTTGTCGTTGAAGGGATGGTAAACACTGCCAAAATTCTGAAACCTTTAACCCTTGGTCCTAATCCAATTGGCCTCAGGTTACTAAAGTTTGAAAACGTAAGCTATCAGCATGTATTAACTAGAAGAGCAGCTGACGTGAGTGCAGTTATTCTGTGTCAGTGGCTTTTAGACAGACCAGTTTACAGTCATGTCTAAAGTTCTGAATGTGTTGCATATACAGTCATTTCAGCCAAGTGATCATATCACGAGTGGGGAAGGTAAAGAAGAAAGGAAAGTCTGCCACGTGGAAGGAATTTCTCACGGTAGTGTCAGTGCAGTACTTTTATGGTATAAACTTTAATCCACTGCTGCCCTTTGTAAACTGGCACCTTTGCCAGTTGTTACAACAGTGTGCTCTACTTTCACTATTTTGTTTCAGTCTCTCTTTAAAGGGACTTTGTTTAAAAAAAGGTGGACCTCAAAAAATAGTTAAAATTGTTTATATGTGTCATGCCCAAATTAGGGACCTGATTTGACGAGCTCTCTAGCCTTTTCTGAAAGTGAAAAAGTTATGCGGGTAGGACATTAAGTATGCAGCTTTTCCAAATGGAAAGTGGGGGCCCCTTAAACCTTGCCCAGTATATGTGTGTGTGTGTGTGTGTGTGTGTATAGTAAGGAATGTGGCTCTGTTATCCCCACTTCGTGCACTCTCCATGGCTTCTCTCCCAGGGCCCTTTCCCTGTGACATGTTTTTCTGTTTTCCTAGCCCAGCTCTTGATAGCCAGAATAAGAGCTCCAGTGTTTCTGCAGCCCATCTAATGTGCGTCGCCAAAGCCAGTGGCAAATCGGGTGGGGTGGTGTGGGGGTGAAAATGCACTCGTTGTTCTGCAGTTGAGATGATGAAAACACGGCCTTGGGTTTGCTAGGGCTTTTCCTATTTCGCGGGTTTGAGCAGGAAAAGGGGGCCCCCGCCATGGTCAGGTCACTTAATTTCCCACTGCATATGGGAAGGGGGTGTTATGGGTTGTGGGGGCGACCACACGCCATTGGAATTTGAAGGAAATTCACTCTGTAAATATGCGAGAGAGCTGAAAGGCTGGAGGCCCCAAGTATAGTGTGTATGTGGGTCCCTCTTTTCCACTTATTTCTATGGTCTTCCCTGTTAAGAAAAGCAGGGGCTCCCCCCTTGACGCAGTCCTTTTAAAAACTCCGAACCAACTTGCTGTCTAGGAATGCTCTTCTCATCATTGCTGGCCTTGCGTCATTTATCACATACTTTTTTGTTTCTGGCATTAACCCTTGGGGACTGCTCAATGTTCCATTTTCAGAAAAAGGGAGAAGGGTGGGAATAGCACAAGGGACGTCGTCATCTTGTACACACATACCAGGGCTAATATTCAAACTGTTGCTATATAAGGTTCTGTCTTTTTTTACTGACATTTTCAGTGCACTGTACACATTACAATTTGTTTTGTGCTTTGCTATTTTGATCTGAATAAGATGTGTGGCCTGGCTTATATGGGACCTTAGGCTGAGGTGCAGATGGTATGAATCAAGACGTCATGTGGTGTTATGTTTCAACTGTGCTGTTGATTATCTATGCCGAACCTGAACGAGGATCCCCAGACTGCAGTCTTTGATCTCGCCATGGCCAAACCATTTGGACCACCGTTTAATGCACAGCATGTCTGCCTTACTGAAAGCATCCATGAGAGCAAGAGTAAGAGCTTAATATAATGGCTTAAAACTTTTGTGTGCCACAAGAACTTCTCTAATGTTATTTTTATATATATATATATATATATATAGGTGTGAGGGTGAAAATGTATCGCACCATATCTCTGAAGTTGCTGTTTTGGAAATAGGACTGTTTTGCCCAACGGCAACAAAATATCAATCCATAGAAACACATTCTGTTCAACATGGACGTGAATAAGAGCGGAGGAATGTAGAGAGAGCAGAATCACAGATAACATACATTACTAGGAAGAGATATGACACTGCCTAGAAGGTTGTTTTCCCTTGAATGAAGGACTAATATCCCAAGGGAATAATCACTCTTCTTTTGATGGTCATTAGTGAGAGGGTTGCTCCTGTTGAGCCAGACCTGGAGTCTTTTTTCCCCTGTTAATGAGGTATCACTTATCACATTTCCACTTAAACTGCATTGTTGGCAGAATTTTACGGTCGGCACACAGAGCTAAATATAACCAGCAGAGTTAAATAAGGGCATGAAGCAAGCCAGGAAAGCCCAGTGTAACAGAATCCAGTCACGCTCCTAAAGCTGATAAAGTACATTGTCTAAAAACAAAAATATAACAGTGACTGTGTAAGGGAAACTATTTGCGGGTGACACAGCGCCTGCTGGAATGTTCTGCATATCTCCCACACAGAAAAGTACAGTATAGTCCCGGCTTAGCAGAAACATATCCCGACACGTCCCAGAATAAGGAGCATGACCAGCGTCTTCTGCTATACTTCATAACATGAGGTAATACTTATTATTTTAGAAAAAAGAGTGTCGTTAGTAAATTGTTGGTACACACGAATCAGATTTTAGGCAGTTCCAGAGTGACGCATGAAGGGCTGAGTGCACATTGTGGCCTTGCATAAATACTAGGGTTTCGTAAGTGTCCTTATCAGCGGTGCCCCTCTTTGGGAGTTGTCTGCTGGGTTTATTAAAGAGCTTGTCCTACCATGTGTGGCGACATTATGAATGAACCTTGTTTACCATCGGGCTGCTCATGTGACCAGCACTCACACCCATTAGCAGGGTGTCTCCATGGCAGCACTCTAGCACAGTGCATTCTGACACTGACACTCATCATCCTGAAGCTGAGAGTGTTAAATGTGCCTTTCTGTTGTTTTTTATTTAGTTTGTCAAATTTTTTTCTTGACAGTGGTTGTCATTTCAAGACTGCAAGTTCTTCTGTACGGAAAGGCCTTTTTAAAGCTTGCTCGGGCAAAAAATAACCTGGCGCGGATAGCTGAGCAGAGAGATCAGACAAAGCCCCATGTTGAGGGCTGACCTGTTTCTATTATTGTACTGGCAATGGTCTAGTGAACTACATTGTGAGAACGCTCCCTCAGCAAGTAAACAGGGTTGCCCTTGTCAGGAGCTCAGTTTGTAAGCCATTGCTGACCCCTGGTGGCTAGCATGCAGAACTATTTGCTGACTTCAGTTTCCTGAAAACCTGTTCTCAGTCTTAGTCCTTGTTGCTCAGCACATTTGTGCCTCCCCTCGTCTGAAACACTTGTTTTGTCTCATTAGGAGTTTACTATAGCCTTCATCAATAGACACTGGTGTATTAAAGCATGCCGATATGCAGTGCATGGAGTCCCCAGGCCATCATAGATGTGGAGAGCCAATCACTGCTTTAGTCAGTCTAGTCCTTGAGGGACATTGAGTGGTGCAGTTTATTGTTTTCAGTCATTTAGAAGGCTCAATTCAACCCATCACTTAACTATCAATCTGCTTTAGTAACTCTTGTTCTGGAGCATGGAAAATATAAAACTGCAGTGCCTCTAATTATTCCTCTCCTTTTTTCCACAGACATTTCTCAGAGCTTCTGACCAACTGCTTGCATGCAGGGTATGACGACTCACTTTAAACCAAGCAAAGCTTTAAAGGTAAGCTTTGTTCTCAGTGTTCATTCAGACATTTTCCCAGGCCCAGATTAAGCCTAAGCATGAAAAGGATTTTCATAAGCAAAGAAAACAAAAACAAAAAAATGTGTATATGCACACAAGCAAGAATGGCATTTCAGTTATTTACTCTGAAGCTAAGCTTAGGCCATGTCTGCAAACCTGTCCCTGCAAGCAGTAGCTACGTTCTAGTGTTATACGCTCTGCTGGTCTGTTGCAGGTAAAGAAGGAGGCAGGTGAGAATGCTCCGGCGCTCAGCGATGACGAGCTAGTGGCTATGTCTGTGCGGGAGCTGAACCAGCACCTGCGTGGCCTTACCAAGGAGGACGTGGTGCGGCTAAAGCAGCGACGCCGCACACTGAAGAACCGTGGCTACGCTGCAAGCTGCCGCATCAAACGTGTCACGCAGAAGGAGGAGCTGGAGCGGCAAAAGACGGAGCTGCAGCAGGAGGTTGACAAGCTAGCCCGGGAGAATGCCAGCATGCGCTTGGAGTTGGACGCACTGCGCGCCAAGTACGAAGCACTGCAGTGTTTTGCCAGAACTGTGGCCCGCGGGCCTCTCTCACCCGGAAAGGTGGCCGCCACCACCAGCGTTATCACTATTGTCAAGTCAAACAACCACAGCCCTGGTTCCCCGCCATTCTCTGCGGCATCATAGAAGGACGGGAGGGATGCTGTCGGTCCATCTGGTCCAACATCGTTTTCCGATTATCCAGCCTGGCCTGCATCTGCCCAACCCACAACTGAGAAGGACTCTTATTGATTGGACTTGAGGGGGTGGGGTGGGGTGGGGTAGGGGAAGGGAGGCTGACTCTATGTGACCGTAGACTGCGTTGACTTCTCTTTCTCTCTCTCTTCTTTTCTCTGTCTCTCCATCTCACCGACACACACAAACTTTTCTACGTTGTCTGTGCACTGTGCTCTAAAAACCTCCGGCACCGGCAGGGCGCACTGGCCTCTTTCCCTCTCTCCGCCCACAGTGAGACTTAGCAGAGACGAGACTTGCTTAAAGTGAGACTAAGTACTTGATTTAACCTGCCATGGCAGTCTGTGATAGCTCTGATGCCTGTGGTATCTTACGTTTTACATCAGAGGGTAAACGTATATAATCATCGTTGACTATAATATATTCTTGTTGATATACTTGTTTTTCTAAGTAGTTTGATCTATGACAAATCTGCCTGCAACAATTTAATGAGCAGAGATTCTTTTCAATGTTATTTCATAAATTGCCAGCCATATGTGGATAAAAATATGGTTTTGGTACTAAAACTAGGACCCATAATCATGCTTAAGGGATATTCAAAACTGGTGGGGGAAAAAATGGTCAATAGTAGAAACTAGAGCAAGGAAGTTCTAGCAGTCTAAAGCCATATGTTAAGTTGTAGAATAGTGTCTTACATTAAAAGGACAAGTCCTTTTCAAAATTCTCAAGACAACAAATGGATTGAACCAAAAGTTTAAACAGCCTCGTGGCTCTAATTCAGAAATGAACACACAATGTTTGAACAGCACTTATTTTACTGTTAGATGACAGTTTAATACTACAAAAGCACTTGCAAAGTGTAGTTATATAGACTATACAGGACTATGAAATAAAAGGCACTTCTTGAATACACTGACTACTTGTTTAAGTCAACCGTAAGATTGATCATCTAAACGTCGCCCGCTAGCTAAAGGGTATGTTTAGTTGTCAGTTGTCTTGAGAAAGATTTTTCGCTTTCCCAGTTTTGTTTTTTTCCTCACCAGCACCATAATGAATGGTAGGTAATCCATATTGGATATAGAGATTATGGGAGCAGCCTTGGCAAAGCAATGCAAGTCCATTATTACCTGTATATTACAGAATTTAAGCTGTGGCCTCATGAATGAAAAAAAAATATCATCCAACTTCAATTTCGCACAGAAAATTCCATCCATTTAGAAAGCATTCCTACTGCTAGGTCATGAGAGGTGGCACTGCCGGTGTTGGTACCCCCTGATTAAGCGTTTATGAAATGGTAAATACTTTGAAATTTCGACACAGACTCTTGGGTAAAGACAGTCCTGACATTTTGACTTGACTTGAATCGAGGCATCCCTATAATCACGTTGAAAATAAACGGTGTATCCTTCTGAAGACGAGCTTGATCAAGAGCATTTGTTCTGACTCTTAATGTCTTAGTGAAATGACTAGTTGTAAGTGAGAGAGTTGTAGTCAGGACTGTCTCTTACCCAAGTGGCTATGACTGTTCCTTCTCCTCCAGTTCTCTGCAGTGGAGGGGACTGGGGGAAGACTGTGCTGCTGTGTGGTTCACTGGTGGCCTTGCCTCAGTGGGCTACTGCTGTGCTTTTAGCATACTTATGTTTTTTTGTATCTCCTCTGATGTTTTATATATGTCCTTTTTTATGTCCAAATGCTCGTTTTCATTTGTTGTTTTTCTATTTCTGTGTGACTTAGATGGATCTTGTATAATAGATGGTTTAGGGCATGACTTGCATATCTTGGGAGTAGTGTGACCTTGTGATTAGTTTGTTTAAGTTCAGTTTTACTCGATTGATCTTTTTAAGCTGTATAATCAACTCTGAACTTTGGACACAATAGCCATTCTGCTTTAAAACCCTGCTTACAAACAGGCACACGTCTAATCAGTCCGTCAGCTCCTCAGACCAGCAGTGTTCACGACGATCCAATGCTTTCGGCTCACTCAGATGCTTTTGCTAATTTTGTCACAATACAGATTGGAAAAGAAAATGCTAAATTTCAGTATTCATGGGGTTCTAAGACGTTTCAAACTATGTGTTCAAGAATGTGTGGCTGGATTGACTTACAGCAGTTTTTAAAAAAAAAAACTATAAATGTCATAGTTGCTCTGTTTGGTATATATTGTAACCTCATGTATTTTTGTCCCAGTTTTAACTTTCTTGTAGACCTCAAAGGCATTCTGAAACAAGTCCAAAAACTCCCAGCCTCATGCCCACATTTTTTCAGTTCCTGTTATGTGGAAAACCCAAAAACTATTACTCACTTCCTCATTAAGAATTTTTGTTTAATTTGATCATTTGCAATAGATTCAGACATTAAGAAAAAACTGACAAAAACGGCTTTGTGCTTTTTACTGACATCTGGTGGTGATCTTTCAAAATGCTGTGAACAAATGCTGGTGAATCCAAGCCACTGCCTTACCTTCTTTACATGAAAGAGGCATTGTTTCTTTTAAGGATCTCAGCTACCACCAAAGTGATAGGCTACTTTATACTTTTCCCAGGATATGTTTTTATTTTCATTCCAGAATATTAAAGTCCACAGGCAAGAGCCTATGACAGGCATATTATTAACCCCTCATTTGTTCCAATTGGACCATGTCACACTCAAAATTAGGGGACATGCAGCTCTAAATGGTGCCAGTGTTCTGTTGGCCAGTTCGGATGCTTCTTTTTAGCTGCATACAGTCTGTCTCTGAGAGTGTGACCTGGTGCCGAAGAAAGGACCCTCACCACCTGTGAATTCTGATGTCTCTGCACAACAATTGCCTTGTCTTTTGGACAAAAGGTGTACAATTTCTGTACCAGATTCCATCAACCGTTCCTTCTCATTTTTTGTCCTAGATGGTGAGCATAGCATCTCGACTAAGTGGGTACTTTTTGGTCATTATATTCTGTGTATGCTGTATGTGGCCTTTTAGGCTGAACAGGTTAAATTATTCTATATTTTACACAACTATATTTTTGAAAGTATATATTATATATGCGCTCAGACAGTCCTTAAAGCTATTTACCATGAACGCACATAGGAAATTTAACCATTGCTCTTGAACACACTTGCCTATAAACAGAAAGGAACTTCTTGATGAGGTATGCTGCTCCAAATTATTACATTGTAATTGTCAATATTAAGGTTGAATTAACAGGTAATGGAGGAAGAAGTCATATAAACTGTTGTTAAGTAGTGTCTATAAGGAGCTTGTGCTTGGCATCATTTATGTACTGTAGAAGAAGCAGATCTAGTGGTTTGTTTTAACGGGCAACTGCAGACAAAAGTTTAGTTCTGGTAAGTTTAAGGCGTAAAATCTAAACTGCTCTACATTCAAGAGTGATTGTAAATACAGACAAGAAAGGCAGCAAACCTAGGCTTAGATTAATCATATCATGATTTGCATTATTAATCTGTTTGTATGTATTACAGTTGGACTTTGGTATTTATATTGATTTTTTTGTTTTTATTTTCAACCTTTAAATTATTTTATTTACATTTATTTACTTTTTTTTTTTTCCAGTGAACTACCCTCATGTACAAATAAAATGATTCTCTATTTTCCACTTTGGCTGAAAATAAGGACATAAATTATTCCTGTTTAAAGTATGCACTGTCCATTTTGTACTATTAAATAAAGCTTCCTCATTTAAGCAGCTGCCAATGCCTATAGCACCAGATTTCAATGCAGTAGTGTAGAATTAGCATTCATTTTTCAAAAGCAAAAAAAAGGAAGAAAATGACCTTTTGTGAATATCTATCCTTTTATTTTATCTGAGAAGCTTTAATAAACAAGACAATTGTAGCAGTTAAAATCCACAGTATCAACATCCATTGTTGACATTACTCAAATCTACCTGAACTCATACTATAAAAGCACATAAGCTTTAAACCTAGATTTTACCCAACATCCGTAAGGCAGTTACCATTGGCACAAGAAGTAAAATGGAAAGTCAAGTTGCATACATGAGCCCTGCTTCTAATACGATATGTATATTAAAACCCTCTTTAGTTCTGTATTGGAATGATTCAGACCGACAAAAATAATAAGTTACATACTGAGAGTTTACACACACTGACGATACAAAGTCAGAAATACATTCTCCCAAAATTTTCCAAAATTTTTAAAATGCATAAATAAAGTCTAGTGAAAGGTTTTACAAATTTACAATATACTTGAGTGGTCTCCTTTAATAAGCCATGCTGATGGTGATAAATGCTCTGCAAAAAGCATAAAGATGACTTGTATGATCATAACTTGACCTTAAAAATGAAAGCGATTTTAGAGTATCTGAAAATTGTTCTGCAATGTCCTATTTAACAGGCCTGTGGCTTAAATGTATTTTTAACCTCAGTTTGCATGAATGCAACTAATTTAAAAGGTTACTCAGTGAAAAGTGAAGTTAGCGAGAGAAAAAGACACTGTAAATCAGCATACTTAATTATACCCCATACTTCCCCACCCACAACCTGTGCAACCAACCATATTTGAATCATATACAAATTATTTACAATTAACAACACGTGTACCTTTTAACAACAAGAGCGCTGAAATTCCCTGATTCTCATTCGATCTGCCATCCTTTGAGTGGATGACGAGAAATGAGCTTCCCAGTCGGTGCAAGTGGCGTTAAAAGCCCTGCATTTTGTCCGTGATGTGAAAGAGATCAAGTGTTTCAAAGGATCTAGGTAAACAGTTTGAAGTGTGCGCTCCAAAGCTGGGGTGTCTTTGAGAGACGGTTCCGTTCGTCAGGAGAACCCGCGGAGGACCCCAGAGCATATACTTCAAACGGGCACACGCAAGAGGCGCTCTCTGAAGTGTCAGTTCCAGCCAGTGCAAATTGTGTGAATGCCCCCCTCCCCATCCTTTACATTAATCCACCAAGGTGTTGCACAGCCAGGAGTCAGAGGGGACTTCTGTAGCTGCGTGATCATCCTCCGGCTGCTAGAACAGAGCAGGGGCAAGGACGAGCAACGTGACTAAACAGTGCAAAGTGGCCTCTTTCCCGTGGTGCTAAAAGAGAAGTTACGAGCACTAATTCTGCTAATCCTTTCATATTACCTAATGAACTAATTTTCAGTGGAATCCAGTAGACGTCCATTATTAACATGCCTTCATTAGCAGAGGCTTATGGAGACCCAGATCAATTTAGGATTAAGTGGTCTAAAGTAGAGCACTGAGGACATGCAAGTCTTGAATATTCTCAGATTCTCTCAGTTTTTGATCCTATCCTGTATGAAAACTGCAACTGGATCTCCTTATACACTCACGATAAACTCTAGAACTCATCGTCCGTGTCAATCAGTGTGATTTTGTCTGACTTCTTCTGGGTTTTGGTGATACTGGGGCCAAGCTTTCCATTCTGGCTGGGCTGCACCACCTCCTGGGTGGACTGCTGTGTGTACTGTTGGTAGGCTGGGGAGAAGTTGTGGATGGCATCCTGGACCATGTCTCCAGGGTTTATGGTCTCCTTCAGTCCACTGGAGATGCTGTGCATGGGGGCAACGTTATCTGTAGAGGTAAAAGAATGATATAGCTGTTCTGTCATGTAGAGATAAGGGTGTTAGTGCAAGTTTTTACATCTCCAAGAAGGGAGGCTGATCTAAGATCAGCTTCGGTCTTTCATATTCTTATGAATATGAGAACACATAATGGTTGGCGCTGATCGATGAGAAGTACTTGCACCCTGGAATATTTTAAGAAAAGTCCTTTTCTATGAAAGGATGGAAACTTGAGAGGAAAGAAGAGGGAGACCCTCCAGGTGTGGTGAAAGGAAATACAGGAGAGCAGAACAATGCTTTTTCATGACTTCAGGACTTACAGAATAATGGTTATCAGTTTTGGTCTTGGAGTATCCCTGTCCTGGATATCTTGGTATTTTCCCAAGCAACACTACACCCAGTTTGACTTAAGAAAGGCAGGCTGCTGATCAATTGACTAAGATATGTTGGAGCAAAAAACACTAAATCAGGGATAAAAACACATTACTTGAGCACAATTAGATAGAATGAGTGGACACTACTTTGGCTGTCATGATAACTTAAAAATTGATAACCTGTTTTTAAATAAATGTATTAAAATGCATAGTAACTGCTTTCCAGTTTGAATGATACTGGTATTCTCAGGTCATTATAAAACCTTGCTTAGAGGTCTGAACATTTTCCACAAGGGGGGGCTAATAGCTTTTACTAAAAATGAGGATTTCAATAGCTCACAGGTTACATAACCTCTCCATTAAGAAGACCTTTTTGAACATATCGCTTGCCCATATTACATAATCTCTCAATGTCACTGACACGCTGCCACACACTGCAACTTTATTATGTCCCATTATTTGCACTTTTGCAAACATGTTCTGCAGTAGGCAATGTCTAGGTATGACCCCACTTTACCTAAACAGAAAAACTCGTCGCCATCACATGAAAACAATGTTATTTATTTTTATACCACATTAGCATTGCAGCTGCCCTTCAAACTGTGCAGTGTTAGTAATGTGTTGTCTTCTTTTGTAATTACTATTCTGGGGGCACATTGGATAATATATACATATTTTAAAAGATCAATGTCTCATTGTTCCCTGGTGTGGACACTTAATCTGCTGCATTTCTCTATTACTGCTGGAGATTCTCAGCAGCGAGGGAAAAATCCCTGACCTCGCTGCTTTTGTTGTGGATCTTAAAAAAAAAAGGAGTTACTCAAAGCTACTTGATGTAGTGCAACATGAGGCACTCCATCTAACCATGTCTGCTGTTGCTGTTGATGGATGAGGGCTTGGATAGAGGTTGCTAGGGGGCTGCTGCAGAGGTGAGAATATTCATCTCTTCTCCTGCCCTCTAGTGGACAGCAGGCAACTCTGCCTGCAGGGAGCCTTTATCCTCCAGAGACTCAACTCTGCAGGGCTACTCTAGATGACTACTCCATCCCACCAGAGTGTTTGAGGGTCAGGGGGAGGGTGTGATATGATATGTGCTGGAGGGCCAGAAGACATGGGTCAGCACATCCTCCTGAGCTTCAGCTCACAGCTGGCCTGCTCTGATAGAAAACGCTAGCCTAGAGGTGCAGCCGACCCCTCGCACCTCCACTGAGATCTGCTTGTTCACTCCTGACCTTTTTCCCCCAACAGCCAAAGGTCATCAGATCAGTGGCATGCATCCCCTGGGTCAGGGGTTAGACAAGGCCTTAGAACCAACTGGCAGGAAAGAAACATTGTACTTGGTGATAATTGAGGGATTCCAGGCATTCAAATGGCCAGTCACTGAAGCTCTTATATCAATTTGCCAAGAGCATACTCGATCAGTCGGCTCCTCAGTAATGTCTAAGTTACACAAAATGACAGCAGCCCTCCCTCTGAGATTACATATTGGCATTCAAACCCAGTCAGGCATAGTTCTATGCAGATGGATGAGTTGGAGTTTCATACAGACCTCATTGAATCATAATACACATCTAACACAGTGTTTAGCATTCAGTGGCCACAATGTCATTAGTGCTCAAATTGGAGAATATTAAATAGAATTTTTCTTTGCTGCCAAGCAGGACTGATCGGTTTCAAATGAAGGTGCTTTTAACATCCTCGGTGAGACAAGGAAAGCCGAGGTTAGTCAAAACAAAAGTGTTCTACGTACCAAAAAAGCACAATTCTTTCATTTTTGAATTTTCAAAGCCACAGTGAAAAAATACTAGCTGAAATGGTATCAATTTCTCTTATCCTCAAATAAAATGTTCTGATACCACTAGCTGTATCACAGATCTCTGTTCCTCAGTAAACAGAGGTCACTGAACATTCTCTGGGCTCCAGAGGGGAGCTGAACTTTTGAGAGCTCCTCTGAACCCTGACTCACATCACTGATTCCTGCTGTCTAGAATCGCCCCACTGAGAGACGAATTATGCCTTGTCTATCTCCTCTGAAGCAGCGTGGAAAACCCAGCAAAACCTCTTCAAAGGCGCCAAAGTGTGAACTTAGTAGGGGCATAGATGGCTAGACAGCATACTAACCTGGAGCATGGCTCTTCTTCTGCTGGTATACATTGTATGTGAAGGCATACCGGAGAGCAATTGCAGCAAAGAACATCTCGATGCAGGTGATAAAGTTCTGCCAGCCGGCTGCCACAGTTCCAGCACCCACCTGATAGCCATCTATAACCAGAGCCTCCGGTATTACCCCACAGCGCTCCAAGATGGCCAGAACCATGCCTGTAGGAAAGGCAGGAAAAAGAACATTTTGTAAAACAAACATAGGTTTTTAGCAATGTATACATTTCTTCATATTCTTCTCTCCAACAAAAAGAGACTGATTTCGCTGTGATCCCAGACATGAATATAAAGTTTGACTCCCAGAAACTGGGCGACAACGTTGAATGCCAAAGCAGCTCTTTCATTTGACCCCTAGAACTGGCACATATGACTTTTTCCATACTTGTATAATTGAGGCATTTTTCTGAAAATGACTGGTACACTTACACCTCCACCTTTTCAAACTGTGCATGCCTAACAGCCTTTGTCCATGTTTTGCATGAAATAGCCTGCAGAGAGTCTAGAACAAATGGCTTATCTTGAGTTGCCCTATTGTGGCCAACCATATATGTATACAGGGGTGATAGTGGAAAAAATTCCTGAACCTGAACTTTTTTCCTTGCCCTCGAGGTGAGTAGGGGTGGGGGTACTATGTATGCGACGCACTTTTAACACAGAACTTGTTGGCCCCTGGGCCCAAATA
>JBBPDC010000141.1:8802602-8812868 GCA_037974485.1 Hemigrammopetersius urotaenia
GATTGGCTCATTGGCTAGTATGTGTATTGTTTGAGTCGTTGAGCATCTCAGATCTAGAGAAATGACAGATATCCGTGCGCCTGATTTTTTTCCCCCCGTAGCCACAGTACGCCGGAAATCCGGCGTGGTGCCGGAACGCTATCACCCCTGTGTATATAATAACTGGACCAAATAGAAAAGAATAGAAAAATGTTTCCCCCTTTTCCCCATGATTTTCTCCCCAATTAAGTAATACCTGATTCCACCCACTAAGCTAGGTAAGGCTAGCTTCACAATGAGTTGTTGATAGAAAGGGAGGGCCTCCTATCAACCCAGAGCGAGCTAAGCCATGGCTGTGGCTTCCAACACTTGCTGCACCACTTGGAGCCCCAAAGGACTGTTCCTTTGAGTGACACTGGGATACATCTATGCTATAAGAATTTCAATTTAAAATAACTAAAACAATAAATAATGTTCTAACCTTGAACAATCATTATAATGTCTTAAAATGTCTTTATTGATAGCCTACTTGGGGTCAAGGAAAGATTAACCATACAGCTGAGGAAGGTTTTGAATTTAAGTCAGTGAGTTGAACTCTGTGTGTGACATGAAAAGTCACCTACCTTGCCAAAAGGAAAGGAAAATGACTGATTTGATGGTGAGGAACTTGAGTACTGGTTCATATGGCCTCAAGAGATCGCTGGTGGCGGAGTAGAAGAGGAACAGGGCATAAAGGGCCAGACTCACAGAGATGTTGTAGATGATGGTAATGTACAGGTATCCTCCTGTCACGCTAAAGGAAAACATATGACAAATACTCATGTTATTCACTATGTAACCTGAAGACAGCCCTGACTTGATTGCAATAATGTAACGCATTAGCACTGACTCCGTGGAATCAGTATTAGTTCATGACACTATGATATATGAGGCAAAGCTTGGAAGCAAAACTCACTTAAAATCTCCATCGTGATATTTGCCAAAGGCCTGTAGGAGGATCGTGATGAGGGCCATGATCGGTTTCACAACGCAGAACTGAAGTGTGGCCTAGATGACATCATCACGAAGGAACATTAGAGCATGTCTCATGGGCATGACCAACACAAAGCAAAGAACACATGCAAAAAGAAAGTGAACAAACAACTCCAGTATAAAACATTTAGTTGATTCTTATACTTGAGAGAAAAAGCTATTTGAAATACTGAAGAGTTTAATGACCATTTTAACAGCTCATTCCCCATCGAAAATTGTACACAATTAGGCAGGATGTCCAAAAATGTCCTAATCAAAGCCATCTTTTCAATGAAAAACAGGGAAAAAAGTCTCTATGCTTCACCTCAGCTCTTCTGTCTGAATGTATAGCAAGGAGCCTTTCTGAAAAACTTTCACGTTGGTATCTCATCAAAGACAAGCACATGTTTAGCAGTTCCCATTTTTCTTAAAAAAAAGTTCATTTCACAGACTCTTCAATGTTTTGAAGACGAAGCACTCAAATCCAATTTCCATCAGTATTATTTTCTGAGTGCAGGCAGCTTCCACAGTCCCTCTGCAGACAGCATCAGCCTGACAGCTCCTATTATTTCTCTGTGTTTATTACTAAGCTGCTCACACCTAGTCCTCATTGTTTTATTCTCTGGCTCTCTCCGCTAGATGTTATCCAAAAGAATGCAGACAAAACTTTACATGGCTGTCACTCTACAATTTAGGAGGGAACCGGTCAGATGATAGTTTAGATGAAAGTATGAATGAGGCAGAATGAGCGAAGGTGGTTTTGCCAGTATTTACATGTAAACATTCCCTTTCAGTTTTCATATCCTTTTGTAAAAAGGCATACAGACAGAAGCATACAGACAGAAAGGCAAATATGCTCGAACATCAATTTGCCAAAAGCATATTTGATCAAACAGTTCCTCGGTAATGTATGTGGTACAGAGAGTGGCTGTAGACCTTCTGCAAAGAATTAATATTCTAAAGCTAGGCAGGCACTGAACCACACAGCTGTAAGAGCAGAGGTCTGTGTGGTACTTCTCAGAGACCTAACTGAATCACGAAACAGATCTAACACACATGAACATGGTGTCATTACAAATCATAAGAAATGATTAGCACTATGCAGATGTTTGATTATCAGAGAGACACACACCTGCTTGCAGAATCTTAGGAAGCCAATAGAGTAACTCATTCCAGCCAAGCAGCAGGTTCCATACAGGCAACTCGACCTGAGACAGAAACAGTCAAACAATTGATATACTAAACATATAATTTACACTGTTGGTGAGCTATTTTTTTAACAATGGTATCATGGCAACAACATGATTACATTTCATTTGTAAGAGAAAAAAAAATCAGTATAGCATTCAAGTTCAAATGAACAGTGTCTAGTTTATTTACAAGCTGGAAGACTGACCAAATACTCAAAGCCATTATGCTTGTATTGCGGGATTATATATTATAACATTATAACATATTATCCAAATATATTCATAGTTAAAACCAATAACATAAAAACCAAAGCAAAAGGTAACTCAGAAACCGATACAAATGAACTGAGAACTTGATTTGGAGACGTTTTACGCACCCTTAACTGTAAACAAGCTGAGAAGTGGCTGATTTCTTTCCAAATAACAAAATGCTAATTGGCCTCATCTGTGTTCAACTGTAGTGATTCTGATTAGAGCTGAATAAATCCAGCTGCTCCTGAAGCACTCCTTTGGTGGGTAGTGCTTCTTAAAATAAAAAGGGCAATAGGGAGCTGTTTGAAGCCTTCAGGATAGCGCTGCACAAAACAGGATATGAGAGCCAAAAGAATTTAAAAAGCCTTAAAACGGGCATTCCAACATTTAGTTTAGTTCCGATTTTGATCCAGTACACTCGGTGCCTAATCAATGTCTTTTTTCAGGACTACCTGAATATTAGGGCCAAGTGCATTAGATAAGAGGCACATGTGTAGATGACACAATAAAATGAAATGTTTTGTACAGTTTTGGGCCGTATGTGAGAAAAGCAAGAACAAAGCCAATACTCAAGCCCTCACGAGCTCTCATTAAAGTGGGTACAAAATGATGCCCAGGAGACCACAGCAAACAATAACCTGATAATAAACATGTAAAATGGGGTCTACTGAAAATGGAATATAACAGTTAAACAGTAATATGAGATAATGGAAAGGATTAAAAGTAATCTTTAAAATAAAATAGCTTCAGACACTTAAACGAGTCCTTTTATTCTACTATTTTCTAAACCAGTTCACACTACATGAATATTTTACACTGAATAGGGGAAAAAAAGCACATCGATGCCTGTTTGATATTAAAACTACAACTCTTTTTGATTGTCTAGATGGCTTTACTTTTATGGGGGCATTTTTCTTCTGCAAAACGTGGGGCACTTGTGAGAATAAAAGCAGAGCTGGACCTCGCAAACCACAGAAAGATTCTTGAGGAAAGCTGCTGCACTCTGCCAAAAAACTGACATTACGAAGAAAGCACACTGCTAAAACAAAAGTGAACAGGCTAAAGAACAGAAAGATGGATGTCCTCAAGTGCCCTTGGCAGAAGCCAGACTTCAATCTGACGGAGGAAAAAAAAACCCCATTGCCTAAAGAGTAGCATCCAGACCCTTCTGTTTGAGCTTGAGGAATTGCCAGATGGAGGAGAACTGAAATGGTATGTACAAAAACTAAGAAAGTAATTACGCCAGTAATTCACAATATATTTTTTATATATATATATATATATATAAATAAAACAGGATAAGTGAATGTCTTGATTCAGGGTTGTTAGGCCAACAAATATGAACATTATGAAATGCCGTATGGATTTGCTGTAATCAGCATCATTTTCTTCAGTGGCTGTGATCCGGTTTACACTTCATATAAGGTCATGTGGAAGAGCAATTCAGCAATCAAACTCCCGTATAATGTGTATCCATTGGGAAAGAAAGACACTCACCGAATTTGCTTCCCTCGTATTTCTGCCATGATTGCACTCTCTCCTCCTAGATACTCAAAGGACAGGCTCAGGAAGTTGTAGATCACAAAGGCTGAAACAAGCCACAAAATACGATCATGTCATTATAATTTCATACACAGAAAAAAAAAAAAAAAAAAAGTCGGTTGCCTAGGCAACTACATGGTATATACATGGGGCACAAATGTGTCCTCCTCTATATTGGGAATGCAATACAGGTCAGGCCTAATGGAATAGGTTGTGTGTCCAGGAAAATCCATCTTAATCTGTTGTTACTATATAAAGAAGGCTTAGACAAAGCCAAGAGAAGGACTGTTCACTCTGTCTCTCCCTGCCAGAGCATTATGACAACAGTTGGTCTGTTGTCTTGCAATATGTGCTGTTTCACTGATTGTATCTGGAACCAGTCTGGCCATATTTCAAATTAGAACCATAGATAATGAATTCAAATATTTGCATAACTCTCAAATGTTTTGTTCTATTATCTATACGATTCATCACCACATTTATTAAAAGTGCTGCCTTTTTGCTTAAGGTGACAATGCATGGTGCAATTTAGACTAAATGAGAATGGGGACCTAAAATGGATTTAAAAATTGTCTGCTTGATATTATAATCCACAAAAGCCTTAGATATCTAAACTATTATTGATGATATTAGTTTAGGAAAAAGATTAAATAAAAGAAAAAAAAAAGATTTTCCTGAGAAGCATAGTACCAAGTAGGCAATTCAGACAGTGGAATTCAGAAAATGTTTTCTAAGAAAGGAGTCAAAGCTGTGATACCATGAATGATACATGACAAAATGAGGAAAACTTGCGCAGACTGTAATGCATATGCAAAGGGATTAGAGCAAAAATGTCAAATGTTTCAGGTCCCTAAGGACCTGGTTTGAAAACCACAGTCCTGCAAACAACCCCACATGGCAGCAAATTACAAATTGCCTAACAGTCATACTTGAGTAAAATTAAAGATATCTTTATTAAAATGACTAAAAATTACAAGTAAAAAGGTAAAACGAAGAACCCAGTAGAACAGTCGAACAGTAATAATAACCTGTGTGTTATAACAACAAAAAAGACCAACATGCAATCTGTTCACAACAATAAACTGAGTTTTTGGGCAGTCTCGAATTAGTTACATGTTCATAGTAGCAAAGGTAATGAAAGTCCATGGTAAAATGCACTGAAGTAAAAGTAACATTTTGCCTTTCAAAAGACATTTGGGGTAACACCATCATATATTTAAGTAGAAATATTACACAATTCTGCTCAAGTACTTTGAACACAATTTCTTAAAGGGCTGCAGTATAATAAATTAACCAAAATGGTTGAGAGGAAATGCCTTTTAACTTTCCTGTCTTACACACCTTCGTAGCAGTCCCGGACAGAGTCGAAGTAAACATAGTACTGGTCGTTGCTAATGAAGAGGAGGCTGAGCCAGGAGTCAAAGGCATAGATGGGCACGATGAAGAGAATGCGTATGATGTATCGTTGCTCATTTGGTACCGTATATGACCTCAAGTGTGAATAGATCTGTAAAATACACAGAAACAAATATTTTCATCAGCAAGCAATACACAAGTCCCATGTCACTACAAAATCCACCCAAAACACTACATAATGAGTAGTAGATTTAACATCTTAAATTCTAAGGGCTTGTATGTGGGCTCACACTTCAATCATAGTTGCCTGACTTACATATTTGTTCATATTTGTTCTATAGCACATAATAATGAGATACATGGTTGAACAGTAAGTGTTTTGCCATCACTTCCTGTTTTGCTGCCGGTGATCCTCAGCATCCTAGCGTGCTCCTGGCATATCTGTACTTCTGTTTTCAGTCACTAATTATAACTTATTAGTGAGTTAACGTTTTGGCCGATTATTAAATTATTTCCATCTGTCTACGCCACCAGGAGGGCATCGGGATTTCAACTATGTATAGGAGACAAGAGTCAAGTGTGTTGCTGGCCAGTCCAGTTGACTTAGGGGCCTTAGCTTCCCCACCCGAACACCATTCTCCTCCCCACATTTACGTGTCAAACAGGTTTGCCCTCCTCAGTCAAGCGCCATCTGAGAAGCCGGTTCAAAGTGCTATGGTTATAGGTGATTCAGTTCTTTGACACATGAAATTAGATACTCTTTTAGGGACTCCAGCAACAGCTACTGTTGTTTACCGGGTGCCAGAGCGCCAGGCATTGCAGGGAACCTGAAGCTGTTAGCTAGGTATGAGAGGATAGTGCTTCATGTAGGGGTTAATGATATTCGTCTGAGGGAGTCAGAGGTCACCAAGGTTAGTGTTAAAGAGGTGCGCAAATTAGCCCAGACTATGTCTAACACAGTAGTATGCTCTGGCCCCATCCCAATATGACGTGGCCCTGAGGCTTGCAGCAGGCTTTGGGCACTGAAATGCTGAATGTCCAAGTGGTGCTCAGAAAACAATGTGGGATTTATTGACAGTCCTAGACTAAATGGTAGAGGGGGAGGCACAGGAACTATACATACAAGTATGAAACAAATAAAAGAGTCTAAGTTCTTAACTAATTTAGATACATAAATAAAATCTCTGTCTCCATAATTACTGTCTACAGGCCACCAGGGCCTGATTTTAGCTGTTTTATAGCAACTTTAGCAGTTTGTTGTGAATTAATTATTGGAGATTTTAATATTCACTTTGAAAAAGAAAAAATCGGAATTTACCTTAATCCAAGATACCCATCATGAAACAGGGTCTACTCACTGCTGTGGCCATAAACTCAACTTATTTCTCCGAAGGGAACTGTGGCACGTTTGCCGAACTGATCACCATTGGAAACTGTCCTTGACTGGTCCCGGCTCCACTTGGGCTCCTCCCCAAGCTGGGGCAACCGCTCCCTAAAGCTCTGCAGAGATTCTTCCTGATCCTGATGTTTATGGACTACGGAATCTCAGGTCCTCTTCCAACAATATTAACCTCTCTGGACACTTAGTCAAACCAACTCTGTTAGCCCTAGCGTAATCTTGTTCACTAAGACCTTCTCTTGTTATTTATTTACTATTCTCGTTTCTTTCTCTCTGGGTCAACCTGAGGAGGACAGGTTCCCCTTTTGAGTCTTGGTTCCTCCTGAGGTTTCTTCCTTCAGCTGAGGGAGTTTTGCCTCTGTCGCATTTGGCTTACTCACTAGGGGCTTGGACCTGGACCAGCAAAGCTGCTTTGTGACAACCTGGTTGTAAAAAGCGCTATATAAAAAAATGAATTGAACTGAATGGGTTAGATGTAGTGTATATGTGACACAACATTCACTAAATAATGAGAGAAATGTACTTTTGAGAGAACTGAGATGCTTGGGTCAGATGCTGCACCAATTGAGGAGAAAAAAGATTGAAGGGAATTTGAATGATTAAAAAAAATCAGGAAGCAGGATAGAAATGGAGATAATGTATCAAGCAATCCATTGGTAATACAGGAGAGGGTGAAGTGATCAAGGACACTTAAAACAGATCATAATAAAAAAGCAGAGTAATGCATTATAGTGATAGCACAAAGAGAAGACGTAATCTATCTATGTTTTGAGAAACACTTAACATGAACCTGCTCACTTGCCTTATCTCTTTATCTGTTTTATAATAGTCAACACTGATTTCAGTTAATTATTATACACATGGTATTGTGCGGAAAGAATGCATGATTGCCTTTTTGTAATAAGCGTGAACACAATATACACAAGAATGTCATTATCTGAGAGCTAAAGCTTTCTCTGTACTGTAAATCCTCCATAGTTTCAGAGACATGTCAATCACTCAGCACAGTGAGAGTTGCAGACAAGCTTCAATTTGTGTAGGTTTTCTGACTCACATGAAATTAGATGTGAGATTTTTTCCCCCTTCCTCAGTCATTGTGTGGGTGGAGGGCTGATGTATTTGGGCACTCTGGAGAATCAGAGTGAGTCAGCATCTAGTCTCATATGGTCTATTTCTCCTATACTGCACAAAGAGAAATAAGCCCACAGACTCTCTGCCTCAGGAATCTCTGCTAAAGGTAATGGCTCCTGTCATTCATGTGGACTTTTTATATTTTATTATTTATTTGACCATTTCTAGTTGTCATCTGTTATTAATATATGTACATTTTGGTGGGCCTTTGATACAGTTGCATTCCTATGGCCCTGGTTATGGACAGCAAAGAGCAAAAGTAGACCTTGGAAATATCTTCAGTTAACCATTCCTTCAGTATATCTTCAGTTAACCACTCCTTTAGGCACACTATATGTAAAAGTTTGTAGGTGCCTGCTCTTCCAACGGTTCATCAGAAATCAAGGGTATTAATAAATTGTTTACTGCAGAAACAGCCTCTACTCTTCTGGAAAGGATTTGAGGATTTGATTACATTCAGTAAGAAGAGCATTAGGAAGTAGGCACTGATGACTGATGATTAATTCTGGATTAATTCTGGATACCATCCATTTTTATTCCAAAGGTATTTGATTGAGGTTCTTGTCTTCAGAGAATGCAGTTCCTTTGCTTCACAGCCCAGTGCTAGGGGGCTTTATATTCTTCTATCTGGCACTTGGCATTAAGCATGGTGACCTTAGGCTCATGTGCAGTCGTTTCAGAGTGTACTATTCAGATTTTCCAAGCTGCATGTACACAATGGATCACCTGTGTCAACAACGATTGCACCTTAAAATAGCCGAAGTCACCAAGTAAAGGGCGGTCTGGACGAAATGGAATTTCGTAAGCCTGCATTCCTCTTTTAGAGGCTTTAGAATGTCAGTGTCTTCAGTTCAGTCCCTTCTTATCTTTCAACAATGAAGGGGACCGTCAAGATTGTATCTTATGACTGCTCCATATATAAAAAGGGCATCATAGAACACAGGAACGTGCATGTAACTGTCTAAATCTGTTTGGGTAACGTGTCACTCTGAATCAACAGCTAACTAGAACATGGCCAGGTGTAGAGCATGGCCAATTGTAGATGCTACATGCTGGAAATCAAACTGACACACCATGGCACTAATTGTGTTCATCCTTGTTTGTATGAATTATTATTTACTACATGTTAAATGTTTCTGAAGTGACTTGATAGTTAATCAGTTTTAACAGGTGTAGATCAAGGGAATGGACACGGCCTCGGTTTCAAAACCTCCAAAAATCCTTCTGTGAGCCACTCGAAAGTGCAATGGTTGGTGAGCCGCTGGCTGTTTAAGAAATGATTCAACACTGACAGTTTTTGTGTGTAAAATACCTTCTAGGTGCTCTTCTACCTGGACTTCAGTCCTCTCCAGGGAAAGTATTCACAGAACAGAGTGTAGCAAGCAGCAGAAAAAGTTTTCTTGGATAAGCATTTGCACTTAAACACATGGTGAGAGCTTGGCACCGATTACCTACAGTACACCAACTCCAAAACAGTTTGTCATCACTGGTCTTGGTAACAAGTAGCCCCTACCATGGGGATTTGTCTTTAGACAAATCACTGACATGATTGGCTTCGCGAAGTGGACCAGCAGTCGAATACTGTTAAGCTCAGGGTAATTATGCAAAACATTTGTAAAAAAAAAACAAAAAACAAGAAAACAAGAAAAAAGACACAGCGATGTTTGAAAGCTCATGAACTTTTCAGATTTTCCTAATTTCCCCATAAATGATTATATCACTACCACTACTGTTATTATTACTGTTGACATTAGTATTATTAGGGCTTATGCCTATGTAAAAACAAAATTAAACAAGACTGAACAGTAGTGCTTTGGCTAAATTTCAGATTATTGCCAAATAAATACATTATTGCCAAGTAATATACAGATGTGTAATAATTAGGCTGTTATTGTTATTGTTATTATTATTATTATTATTATGGGCCAATGCCTATATATAAAAACCAAGAAACTTAGATTTTTTTTCACTTTGAGTGTAATTTTTTAATTTACTTATTTTTTTAACTATTGAACACAGCCAAATGGTGCTGAACGTGCAAACAAGTCTAGTTACCCACAGGGATTATTTGGCACCAAAAATTTTAAATCAACATTCTAATGAGACGGGTGTGTCTGCTTTCTCGCCGCTAACGAGTCGAAACAAGGAAGACAGAGCTGTTCGGGGTGAGTTTTGGAGTTTTTCTGTTACTGTACTTTGTTTTCGTGGCTGTTGAGTGACAAAAACCGGTCTCGCACAGATCCGTGGAATGGAAAGCAAGTTTGTTTTAACTGCATCTCACTGCAACCCAGCATGGCAAGAGAACTCCTGGACCACAAGCGGCAGATCGCTCTCGCTCTCTCTCGCTCTCTCTCGCTCTCTCTCGCTCTCTCTCGCTCTCTCTCGCTCTCTCTCGCTCTCTCTCGC
>JBBPDC010000141.1:8812968-8823621 GCA_037974485.1 Hemigrammopetersius urotaenia
ACACACACACACACACACACACACACACACACACACACACAGTGGACAACCGCAAAAGTAATGCAATCGGTTCCAGCGGCAAAATCAATTCGTCTACCATCAAGAGGACACTGAACAATAATGGTTTATAACATTTTTGTCTTGCTTAATTGGGTTTCCTGTATCTGTGTTTTTAGGATTTTCTACTTTGTTTCTACTTTTTCTGACTTCTAATGATCTAAGGTTTGAGGTCGTATATATGCATGAATATAGAAATTTCTAAATGGTTCACGACCTCTCAAGCACATGGCATTAAACCTAAAAACAGCTCTGAACCATTGAGGCATGGACTTCAAGAAGGTATGCTATGACATTTATTGCCAAGATGTTAGCAGCAGGCCCTTTGAGTTCTGCAAGTTGCATGGTGAGGACTCCATGGGCCGGTCTAGTTTGTGCAGGACATACCACAGATGATCAATCAGACTGAGATCTGAGGAATTTTGGAAGCCATGTGAACATAAACTCACGTTCCTTAAACCATTCCCGGACAATTTTTGCAGTGTGACAGGGCACATTATCCTGCTGAAAGAGGTCACTTCCATTAGTTAATATCATTGCCATAAAGGGGCGTACCAGCATTAACATTTTTGGCAATTTGTAACAGTCTATGGGATCAGACCAGGCAGGCTAGCCTTTCCTCCCTGCATACATCAGTGAACCTTAGGTGGCCACGACCCAGTCACTGGTTCACCAGTCATTCTTCCTTGGATCCCTTTTGTTAGGCAGTAGCCACTGCATACCGGGGATACCCCACATCTTGCCATTTTACTTAACCACTCACATAGCCATTACAATTCTGCCCTTGTCAAAATGGCTCAGATCCTTACACTTCTCCATTTTTCTTGGTTCCAACACATCACTTCTTGCATAATATATTTCACTCCTTGACAGATGTCATTTTAATAAAATCTTTATTTATATTCAACTATCAATGTTTTTATGCTGTGGCAGACAGGTTCAGGTCAGTTGGTGATCAATAAAATGCATGTGACTGGGGAAGGGGTTCAGAAACGCAAGTAATGCAAGCAGAAAAGCAAACTCTAAAATCACCAGGGCTGTCAAAGAAAATGGGCTGCATCCTCAGAAGTTTGAATTTGCAGCCTGCATATTATTATTCGTGGGCAATGACAGTAATGCTGCTGATCCAAATCAGTATCCCAAGAGCAAAGCATTCAAGGAACACAATCTTAATTTTACCCTTTTAGCATGCATTAGGAGAACTGAAAACATCAATGAGGGCGTCTTTCAGAGGGAAATCAAAAAAGACAACCGAATACTAAAAGCAACAAGAGCTGCTTTAATCTCTTCACAATTTACATACGTTTTCCCCACACAACCCTCTCCAGCAGTTCTCAAAAGGTGCTGTTTGCCATGCTGTGGATGAAATGGTGGTGGAGAAATTGCTTGGCTGCTGGCCTGAGAGGCAAAACTGCACTACTGGGATGAAGATAATAACTATACGCAGAGGAGCACTGTTAGACTGGTGTTCAGCGACTGAGAAATAAATCTCCATGAAACATTGTTTAACTGCTTCAAACCTTCTGCTTCTCGAAGGCATTAGAGTTTCGGTGGGAGGGAAAGAGAAGCTTCGAAGGCAATCAAAACATGTCCTCCAGGTGCACTCTAGGCCCTGTGTAGAAGAAATTCTTTTTCCGACCCCTTCTTCGATCTCTAGAGTCCCAGCAGTCCAATTACATAACATATCCTTGAGAAGCATATTCTATATTACAAGTTTTTCATGGGTCATGCAACAGGGAAAGTGCACACAGGATGTGTCAGCAAAAGCAGTGAAAGTTAATTTCAGCCGGCCTGTAACCCACTCCAGAATCAATAATCTAAAATAGAATTACTTCAGCTGGAAATAAAAGATCATGAGAAAATACACTTCCCTTGTATCAACGCTCTTGTCCATTTATTCAACTCCACTTACCATATAGATGCCTTGTGTTGAGAATGATCCACCAACCAAATTATAACTGCTCACCTGAGGACCTATGGGAGGTTTGGGTAAGCCATTGAAGAATTGGAGAATTGGAAGAACTGAAAAGTAAACTACAAAGTGCACCTATATGGTAAGTGGAGCTGATAGATGAGAGCTTGGGTGTAGATACAAGGTAAGTTTACCTAATAAGGTGACTTGTCGGTGTATTCATGGTGCGCATTATATTAAGTGATTAACTAGGCCTTCAAATCTCATTAGAAACAATGCCCAAAGTGCTCAAAGTAAATGTACAATGTGAACATCCAACTAATTAAATACAGGCTGAGAGAGAAAAAACAACACTAAAACTATACCAAAGCATGTACTAAATGTAATTTCCAAAAAATGATCATACACTTGCCAACCCCTGTTTACACAAAGCATATTACTGTAGTTACAGCTGATAAAAAATAGCAAGAAAAGACCTGATACCATTTGCTGGCACCGCAGTTTCTTTGCTAATAAATATTCCCAGTGTTTGAAAAGGTCTACAGCTCCCAACATGGGTTAGTCCATTTTATATTATCTCTGAGGTCATTTCAACATGTGAAACTTTGTAATTCAGTTATACCTAGACTGCAGTAATAATCTGTTTGCTTTTGTTTCATCTTTGGAGAGAGACACAAACATTATTAGTTTTCCTACACAGCTGAAGCCATGGCTGTTCACTGCAAAAACATTTTTTAAAAAGGAGAAGACATGGTGAGAGTGCATTTTAGACTCTTAATTTGCATTAAGAAAGTGTGATACTAAGATGCAATCCAAAACATAACATATATTTAATATATATTTAACATAATTTTAGCTTTAATAAACTTTAAATTTTAAAGACCGATTTTCAAGTTATTGCAATTTAAAAATGTGATTTTTTTTTATTCTGGGACATTTTGTCAAGAAGGTCAGCACATCCATTTTGTCAAGCTTTATTAGGTTACATTTCTCCTATTACGATTATTGGGACATTTATTCAAATCATAAGATTAATCTAATTGAATATTGCAATCTTTTAAATTAAAGTTTTCACATATATCCAGTTAAACATTAATAAGATTAAACAGTGACTCTCCATTACATCGGCAGTCGCAGCGTTTACACTACCCTCTTATCTGCTTGGGCAAGGCACAAAACGCAATACTTTAGTCAACCCTGGTTGGTCAACAACAGCTATCAGTATTTTTAAAGTAATTAAAACTATAATAAGGAAGTAACAATACCTGCCTGACACCAGGGATCTATTCAGCTCTGTGATCCACTGTTGACCATGTGTTGAAGAGGCAATGTGAGAAATTGTGTGTTTTCATGACTGTTCAGACAGGAACGGGGACTCAAATTACACTTTATTATCCAAACTCGACATGGATAGTCCACCACCCTGTAGAAAGGATGGGGGGGGGGGCATACAGCTCCACACAAAGCTCCTTTCCTCCACCTACGCTATTTGCTTTTTATTTTCCTGTGCTTTTCAGAGCACCATGGCCATTAGCACCTCCAGCTCCTCCTGTGCTCTTCAATCCTGAGATCTCTGCCTCACCTCTCTTGGCATGCAGTTTCCCTAGGCTTTCACAATAGTCCCAAGGCACAGCTTTGAGAGCAACTCCTATTTTGTTATGTGAGGCTTTGGTAAATCCAAGGCTCAGAAACTAGACTGAATGTCTGGCCCTGGATTGTGTTTGCCCAGAACAGTGAGTAAAGTAAATGGAAATTAACATATATTGAACATAGATCATTATTTTTAGATGAAATCCTTATTTCAGTACAGGTTTATCTCTTATCTTCATTTAAACACAAAAAAAACATTATTTATAAAAACATACATCCCTGTATCATCAAAATAGATACTTCTCATACAAATCTGGATTCATTTAAAAGCTTTTTAGTAATGATAAAATACATCACTGTTTCTTTTACAGTGTGGGATGTAGCAGCCTCAGATTTTGTGTGATGGGCAGTGCTCATAGGCTGCTTTTTGTATACGTACTTAAACTGACAGGCAGATGTTATTAATATGTGTGATGTGAAATTTAAACAGCTAATCAACACATCTAAATTTTGGTGCAAGCATTATTGGCTCACTGGGGCTGAGGAGATTACTTGGACGCTGAAATTTGGTTCTGAACAACACAAAAATGTAAGTTACTTGCTGGAATTGAAGTCATTGTTTCGATATCATTAACATTTTGAAACATGGCCTTACATGTGGGGAAAGCATAACTCCCATCTAAAAAAAACTCACCTGGTGACAAGTGATGAGCAAGGCAGACCAAACAAATATCCCCGAGAGAGCCTGGGCAGCAGTTGTGTTTAGGAAGATCTGGTCTTCCTCTGGTGTCCCGTTCTTTGATATGATGACTGTTAAGTTAGACATGCGGCTTAAGTTTGACAGTAATGGTGAAGAACGAGTAGAATCCTGAACACTGCTGTCTGAAGTCATCATCAGTGTACTATTAGCAGACTCTTCCAATGATGCATTCATCTGTGAAAACGATTAAATTAGGAGAAAAATTAAGTATTTTGGTACACCATAATAGAAAACACCCAGAAATATAACGTTGGCCAGTTCTGAAATGTGGGCTTTCCTGTTGTCACTATGCAGTTATGGCTGCAGACAGCCAATATAAATGTTAATAAAGAAATAGCAGAAACTATGAAAATATGATCAGATAATTTGTTTTTTTAGGTGAGAAACTGCTCACACTTTACATCCTGTCAGCAGACAGCTGCAAGCTGTAAGCATAAGCACCAAACCACAGACCTTGTCTCAGTTGTCTCAACCTATAACCTTTAGAGTTTACTGTATTTACACTTGGGAAAATAAGATCTTTTGTTTATTTTACTGTTCACATTTGCAAATCTCATGCAATCCTGTGGTGAACTATGTTAAACAGAAGCAGAGATTTTATACAGTTAGCCTATACTAAGTAACATATTGGATTTAAAAAATACAAAATGATTTTACACATGTAGTTTCACTTAAAGTGCACATTATAGCCAAAAGTAGGTACATTACTGTTAATGTGTTAAAGGCACACCCTGTCAGTGCCAGAACAATACGGCATGCTAGATTTGGAATGGAATGTCCAATATCCTCAGAAATGTAAAGGTCAGGTGTCCACATACTTTTGATCATAGGTTAACTTTTTTTTTTTTTACCTCAATTGACAGTCATTCACATTCATTTTCCAGTTTTGTTTTTATTTTTCGCGACAACAACTGAAAATAATTGCTGTTGAAGCATAAACACCTGAAGTATCACAAGAGAAGATGAATTACACACTTCATGAATTAGGCCTACTGCTCTTTCAGGAACTCCTAACATGCTGGCTGGCCTGAGGTCTTACTAAAAGGGGTTACTTCTATATTAAAGTAATGTGGCCTCTTATAGTCACCACACCACAGAGCACAGTGAGAACAATGTGAAATTATTCCTCTGCATTTCACCTGTTCGCAAAGTAAAGCATGTTATGGAAAAAGGAATGTATATTAGTGTCAGTGTGTTTAAGCCACTATTGCTTAGTGCTTTAAAATCAAGCACATATGCAAGCAACCTCCTCAGACAAACCCTGGCAGTATAGAGGTTGTACTGAGCAGCTCAGTGGCATTGCACAGTGAAAGGTTGTCAACTTTGTGACAAGACTGAACTGAACCCAGTTAGAGCTATGCTGGCCAACTGTTTATACTACTATTGTAAAATGAAAGTGTCTAAAAGCATCCAAAATTTAGCCACAAAGCTGTGGGTCACCCAAACCTACAGAGCAGGTCCACAGAGTGCTGAAGACAGTAGTCATATCAGTACTCAATATCAATATCAGTACTGAGGAGCTTCATGAAATGGGTCTTCATGGTCAAGCAGCTGCACAGCAGCCTAAGATTACTATAGACAATGCCAGGCGTCACATGGAATTGTGTAAAGTACTTCTACTAGAGCAATGGAAATTTGTTCTTTGCAGTAATGAACCAAGCTTTACTACCTGGCAGTGTGACAGACGAATCTAAGTTTGGCAGATGCCAGGAGAACAATACCGAACGGCATGCTAGATCTGAAATGGAATGTCAGGTGTCCACATAATTTTGACCATAGCGAGTGTAGGGTAGGTTAACTTTTATTTAAACCTCAGTTTTAGTCATTTACATTTCGCTTTCATTTTTGTGCTAGTTTTTTTGGTGACAACAATGACAAAAAAATTGAGAACAATGAGTGGCTTTGCTATGTTGACACGTTTTATTTAACCATGTCCATTTGAGAGGTTTTATTTAATCGTGTCCATTTACATAACATCTACATTTAATCCTAACCGAATCTCAAGATTTTTAATAAACCGAAACACATATAAATTCTCAAACGAACAGGTTTACAATAGGCCTGTGTCAAACCTAAGATAAGCCCTGTGTTACCATAACAAGTGAAGGGTGTCAGGGGTTGGGTGTACTTTTCCCCTCGTGTTTATGCTGCGCAGAAGTAGATACTCGTCACTTTGTTTAGTTTACGGAGGACAAAGGTTTGTTGTCGAGAAGAAAAAACTAAATGTTTATAAACAGAGGTAGAGAAAATCATGCGTTAGACACTTACCGTGGTTGACAACAAGGTCTGACACCTGTCTCTGCCTCCCTGTTCCGCTCGGGTACACCCAGACGAGAAGACACCAGCTATACTCGTTACGTACGAAATGTTCAACTTTTTACACTCAAACACACCGTGGGGCGAACCGTGCACACCATTGAACACTGTAGTAAAGTGCGACGTACTTCGCCATCAGTTTGAACCTGCTATCTCGCCCCAGCACCGACAACTGGTAACTTCCTCGTTTTGCCCACAGGTAGGTCGAAGTCCACGATACGCTCAGTCCTCCTAAAACTACTCTTGAAACACACCTGTCTTGCCATTCACTTATATGTTTTTCGTTTTTGTTTTTAAGTGAGTTTAAAATTTGTGTATATGTATATATTGGATTAAAATGTCTTGTCCTCCGTGCAGGTAGACGTTCCTAACAGACACGCTCCCCACCCACGTGACTTACAGGCGTTTATCTTTCATCACGTGGCCTCGGTAGTCCCAATAACTTGCAAGGGATGCGCACCTGTTTGCCCCAAGAGTGCACAGGTGAGTAAAAGCTTAAAGAAAAAAATGCAATTACTGGTCCCAAGAATACACAAATAGTTGAAAAATGTAAAAGAGAAATTGCATAAAGCATCTGAGGAGGGAGTTGGGTAACCATAAGACAATAGAACAGTTTCATTAAGCCATATAGACTGTACTGGAGGAATGGAGCAATGTTCTACCATAAGATATGCCCTCAATTGCTCCTTTGGTGATGGTTGAGGACCCTGTCTTTACACTATGGTCTAAAATCTCTTATTCAGTGTTCAGTGGTGTAGAGATCTAGTGAGGGTGTCAGGCAGTAGTTGAGTTGTAAAAACAAATTGGGGATGGTGGATTTTATCAGACATATTTACTTGGCCATGATGTTAAAATCACAACACCTCCACCTGCTATGCTGCTTACTGAAGTGCCCTCTCGCTCATGTAATTTTACTCAGTAGGCCTATGCGCAAAGCCTCAAAATGTTAAAATGGCAGTACTATTTCCAGTGTTAAAACAGTAATAAAGTCCACATTCATTGATAAAATAGTACAAGGGATGGAACGGGGAAGATTTTGACTGTTTATCACGCCATCCCCCCTCAACACGAGTACTGGTGTTGGGTCACCAGAAGACAACAGAACAGCTTCACAATCCTTGTCTTGGACTATGCTGGAGCATTATTCTACAATAAGATATTCATGACTAATGCTTTAGATACTTAATGCGCACCTTTCATCACAATTTTTAACCCTATTTACATACATCTTTCTCACAAAATGTTACATGAAGGATACATTTCACTGCATGTTGTACTTGCATAACTATGCATGTGACAAAGAATCTTGAATCGGCTACTTCCATCATTGAACATTCAGTTTTGCTGTCTTTCCAAGACACTTTCTTGCCAACTTTTTCCTTTAATGTGTCTGTGTAGGTTTAAGAAGAAATCACAGAAGCTCACCACCATTGTAAATAAACACAGCTTTAATAAAACAATACCACTCATTTGTCTCAAGGGAAATCAAAACTTTGTACCAATAGGCATAACTGGAAAAAGGACATGGGCCATTTTATATACACCATATTTACAAGAAAGATAACTGTACTGCAGTCTTGTGAATATTTCTGCAGCATCCATCCCATCATCACCACACTCGACAACTTTTGATCATATCTTTCAGGCTCTTCATATTTTCAACACTGCAGTCTTTAAGTGCAAGGCCCAGAAGAACGGGTCGATTTGCTGCTTCCTGGGAAACAAATGTTGCAATATTTTTTGCATAAACATGCGTGAGAGCCTGTAAGGAGAAAGGGGGAAAATGTGAGACACAAACATGAATAATGTTCTTCCATTTCATTTGAAATTCAGCCATTTCAAGTTCTGCATTTACATTCCAGCAGTTATACCTCATCTTTTCCTAGGAGAACCTTAGTAGTAAACATAGGTGTGCTGAGATCACCGCATCTTGCATCCGGTGTTATAGAGACAAGTGTCCCAATCTTCCCAAACTGTGTAAGGACAACAAAGATGTAGTTGCTGAATTCAGTGCAAACAACTTGTGTTGGTATTCCATTGATGATATTCTCTGTCTGTCTTGTTCTGATGGGCGGTTGATGTGCCATGGCAAACCTCTTCACCTGAAAATATAGCCATATAGAAAAGAAAGTTAACCAGGTTTTGATGTTCTAGTATTTAACGTGTCTGTAAAGACTACAGCACTTCAGCCTCTGAAAATAATGCATAATGAAAATAATAAAGATCAACGTGAGACACCTGTGGAGATCTTAGGTTGTGTTTTGAATACACAGTTTATCAAAAGAATATATTACAATTATGTTCATTTATATATGTTCATTATTCAGCATCTGAAAATAATGAACAGAGAAGCAAATTTCACTCAGTGTACCCGATGAACAGGCAGCACTACCAAGAAAATAAACAGCTCTACAAAGTGTGTGGAAGTTTCCAGCTCGAAACCTCAATGCCTACACCTTTTACAAAGCAGCATCTCTAAATGCTGCTCAAAAATTCCGAAAAGGAGAAACTGCATTGTGAATATACATTTCACCTTTTTTTTTCACCAGGAAAAATTCTGAATGCAGATAGCAACATATTTCGTAACAATATAACTACTACACTAAACTTAAGTTGCTTTGTTCAACGTCGTTCTGTTATAGTTTTACTGAATATATACATCCAGTATGTGTCACAAACAGAAATAGTCAGTCTTGTGTATGTTTTCTATTCATTTGCTTCGTGCTACATGTGCTAATGACATAGCACTATTAGCCCGAGTAGCACACACACTCCCTGGCGGAGAGAAGATGCAGAAACACGGATTAGAAAATAGGAAACACCGAGGACTACCCCCGAGTAGCATTGATGCGAGAGACGGATTCAAACCGAATGCACACTAAAATAGGAAGGACACACTATATTAGCGGTGTAAATGTTCTTGCCGTTGCTTTACCTGAAGGTTTAGGCTCTTATAACAACGCAGCATGCACACGAGGCAAAAATGATAGGTCGGAAGCACTGATCTAAATTGCATAAGGCTGCCCTACTTCGTGGACCCTGTGATTTGTAGATCAGCGAATCCACGACGCCTCCGTTGTCGCGCATGCGCACTGCTTGGTAGAGGGCTACCTATTAAATAGAATTTTTAAAAAAATACCTTTATCAAGTTCGTTTATTTAGCACATTATCAAAAGGTCACCCAATGTGCTTTACAGAAATAGGATACAAAATAAAACAATGGAAGAAATAAAAGTACACAATTGATAAAAGAAAACGGAGAGCAATAGACGTGCAAACGTTTCAAAGAAAGCAGAGGAGAATAGTGCAATTTTTAGCAGCATTTAAAAGCTGTTTACAGCTGGTGCAGATCAAAGATTCAATATTGTCTGCAACTGATTAAAAGTATATACAACTTGACGCAGTTTTAAATAAACAATATTCACTTTAATCAATAAATTATTAATGTTTGAATTTTACTTGGAATTGAGTAGGGATAGAAGTAGACAGTAGGCTATTTCATATCCAAGATTTTTGGTTTGCGCACAGTCCACCTTGTAACAAATAAGAGTATGAACTGGTTACTACCAGGCACGCGTTGGTAGTATCAAGGTGAGATACCTGTGGAGATCTTAGGTTGTGTTCTGAATACTGAACAGTTTATCAAAAGAATACATTACATTTATTTCCTTCATTGATATAGTTGGTGTAGTACATACATAAGTATAACTATACATACTTTATGCATGTTTACTGACTGCAGGCAATAAGAAGTAAAGTGACCATTTGTCATACATGAGCATACCCAGGTGCAGTGTGTGGGGATGGTACCTAGCTCAAGGGTACCTCAGAGATGCCACTTGTAGCTTTGGGAGTTGAATCCATGACCTTCTGATCATAGAGGAAACTCTCTAACCACTAGTAAGCTGCTTACAAAGTGAAGTGAGTGAACGTGACCATTGGTCATATGTAAACACACCACAGCACACAGTGTGAACAGCACGAAATTCTTCCTCTGCATTTAACCCATTCACCAAGT
>JBBPDC010000141.1:8826529-8857262 GCA_037974485.1 Hemigrammopetersius urotaenia
TATCTATCTATCTATCTATCTATCTATCTATCTATCTATCTATCTATCTATCTATCTATCTATCTATCTATCTAACTTCTAATTCGAAACGGTCAGCTGGCAGTTTGGTTGTTAAAATAAATGTACATAAGATGAACGTTTGGGTTATGCTCAAATGTTCACTGACCCCCTGATCATCTATCACAATCTGTTGTAGTGTGTTGAAAGGGTGGGTCTTTCTTAGGCATCCAAAAGCAAATGTTTTTGTTCACCTTCATCAATAATCAAATACATGAATAAATGGTAATGAATAACAGCTACTGCTAAAATGCAAACTCATTATTAATGCTTTGATTCACTGAAGCATTAGTTGTCAAAACTGTCTGAGAGAGCTGTTGAATGGGTACCTCTGCACTGAGGCTGTTAAAATAGCTATGTTAGTGAACTTTTAATCTCTCTGTGACAGCCCTGACCTTTCCCAGGCTGCAGGGTAGCCATAAAAACTCTTTAAAATTTAATAAGGCTGTAATTGAAGCATTTTTAAGTAGATGAGGACCGTTTTCTGCACAGCACTGCCTTTTAGCTACAGATTCTTGAAAACCCATTCCATAATTGGAACATCTCTCGCTGCATAATATTTTTCCTCGGCCGTTTTACCCATACAGTCTCATAATGCTTTGAAATAGGTGATATGATTTCGCAGCTATTTAGACAGAAGTGAAATGGAGAACTGCAGAGCGGATGATGATGATGGAAAGGATGATTGGGCTTTCATTCCTTTAAACACAGTTACAGGATTTTTCTCTGTCACTGGCAGGTATGTCATACTTTCCTGAACTGTGCAATCATTAAAATTTCCCTTCATGATATCATTACCGCAGTAGCTTAGGTGTTCCAAATAAATTGATTCAGTTGACTGTCTTCATAGAGTTGTTCAAGTGAATCTCTTGATGTGATCAGCTAGTTGATTGATGAGAGGTTAATTTAATTGGAAGATAATTTGAAAAAATACATTTTAAAATGCATTAAGCAGTAATGTCTGTATGCATTTAAATTGTAATCCAGTGCAGAATTCTGAGGTAGTCTTGAGCTCTTCTGCAATTAAAATGTAATTGTCTGCAATGACTTATGCCCTTTGTTGGTCTAAATGCAGGCCATTGAAGTTGAGCCTCTTTAAAGGCATTTTCTCTGTTTGCCTTCTTCTGTCCTATGGTCTTCTGTGGATGTCTTATACTTTCCTGGAGGCTGGTACGTTTGACAGAGTGTGTCATGTTCACAGAGGGTTTTCTTTTCACGCCAGCCTGCCAATGCTCCAGCAGACTTATTCTGAAGGCTCAGTCACCTGAAAGAAGTTGCCATGTCTGCACTTTCATCATTCGTCCTGCTTCTCCTTTCAGAGAGTTCTCTCTCTCTCTTTCTCTCCCTCTCTCTCTCTCTCTCTCTCTCTCTCTCCCTTTCTTGCTGTCTCTCTCTCTCTTTTGCTTTTTGCCTGTCGTTCCCTGGCTCCCACCCATGCAGTGTGTACACTGTGTGTACTCTTTGGAAATGACAGCTGAATGGAGCTTAAGCTCTGTTTGTAGCATTTAGCTTCATGTTTTCAGAGGAAGCAGATAGAGCTTGTTCAGTTGTCACAGGCTGAGATTTAAAGTACTGCATGCGTCCTGGTGCCTCGGTGCTCTCATCCTCTGATTTATTAACACTGTTGCTTAATTTGTTCATAACATGTCATCTTAGGATAGCCTAAGCTCTGATCCAGAAACCTGTTCTTTCTCTTCTCCTCACTTACATATTAAGACAGACCAGCACCATTTGTTTAACTGCTTTGCATGACTCCACAGCAATTCTCTGTACTCTCTTTCTGGAAATGAACTGGTTCCTCTAGGAGAAGGTCTGTGGTCACTGGACTTGATTACTGCCAATGCATTTTTTTCTCAGTTGACCGGAGCTGAGCATCCCATGGTCCTATGCAGTTTCTTTAAAAGGTCCACATGGCACATTGTAGAGCATTTTCATTTGTAACAAACGCTTGACTTGTTTGAGACACTGTCCCAAAGCTAATTCACCTCCTCTGGCAATTTGCATGGGCCTGTGTCGGGCACCAACTCCACTCGTTCACCGGTGGTGATTTGTGTGCATGTGTAATTGACTGGTCTCGTATTCCTTTTTATGACATAGAGACATCAGTCTGCCACAGTGCACAGCTCAGAGGTCTGTTTGGTAGAATTATTAGCTTGTGCAAGATGATTTTTCAACAAGCTAAAGGGCTTTTAAAGATGAGCCAATGCAAATGTGTCAAAGACAGCAAAGACAGCCAATTCATCAGCAAATAAAGGGACTGACAAAGAAAAGGGGTGAGGTAAGGGTCACAGACAACAAAATGCAAACTAGTGAGTGCTTCCCCATGCACACAACTCCTCTTGTGTAATTGATCATCTATCATCATCATTCAGCCAGTGTCATGATGATTAGTGATATCAATTAAAGTAAACACAGAGTAATTGTATAAGCCTTGAGAAATAATATGACGGCACTAGGCAATCCTGGCAAGCCAAATCATTTTAAAGCACCAACAGTGGCCTATACTGTTTCTCCACAGCTGTGAAAGGCCATTGCTGTCAATGGTGAACATGAGAGTCTTCCAGCCAAGTGAATCTCAAACCAGCCATTTTCTGTGAATAGGGTAGTTAGGCCATCAGTGCTGGGTTAAATGCCTTGTGCTTCCAAAACGCCATCGAGGCTTTAGTCCGGGGGAGGAGAGAGAGTGAGCTGCCTATCACGCCTAATAAAGGGAAGAACAAGCACATCCATTGTTCATGAGCTCAGGCTGTGGAAGAGGGCTATCGTTTTAATATCTGTTTTATGTTCTGCCGGAAAGGCACATGCCGTTTGGACTGCCTTCCCTGCTCCCATGGCAGGGAGATAAAGGGTGATTGGCTGGCAGGATTTAATTAAAAGTACATTTCATCCCCCATACAGTGGTAGTGGCACACTCACACCGTCACATACCTCCGCTCTTTTGTCCCAGCTCAGCTCCGCTCCTTCTTCAGCCGTTCTTCTAATGAGGAGAGGATTATACAGGCATGATGGACATGGCCAATTCACTTGACAGAGGCGATATGACTTGAAATGGGCTCATTAAAGCATTTTTGTCCCATAGCTGTGGTGAGTAATTATGTGTGCTGATGAGACATGAGCAAAAAAAAAGTGTGTGAAATTAGCAGAAACGGAAAGGTTGTGGAACTGCCTTACATTGATTCTTTAACATCTTATTGTACGATGTTGGCCTGCTATGTAGCGAAGCTTGATGTGCAGAGGCTCAGCAGCTGTTTCAGAATCCTTGCCTGGGGCATAGAGTTCTTTTTCCAGTGTGGTCGTGTCTGAATCAAAAGGTCTAGGCTCAGGGCAAGTCCTGGTAGTGGTGAAAGAAGGACAGGCAGGAGGTTAATAGGAGGTTCTACGGGTCACTTGCCTCCTAGATTATGCAGAAGCTCAGTCATATGACGCATCACCCCCTGCAGACAGCCATCTTTCATTGAGACTCAGGCACAGTGAACTTAAGGCAGTGAACTGGGAATTTTGTATATAGTGAGAGTAATTATCCATCAATTATAAGACGCAACTTCCTTCCCTCATTTCAGAGCAGCCCTAAACTTTTGGGACTCACATTCACGGTGGTTTACATCACGTGAAATAGATCATCAGTGTCTTTGATACTATCTGATGGGTCTGATATATCCATTACATCTCAAGGAAAAAATGTGTTTCGGTCCCGTAGGGTGGATTTCTTATTGATTTGTAAGACTACATTCATGACTTAAGTGGAGCGCAACAATATAAGTAATGAAAATTGCTCTTCTGCCATCTGGATGCCACTGTCAGGAATTCATTCATGAAATAAGAGAAGCTGCCTATCAATAAAAGCATATGCCCACACAAAAGCATACATAAGAATGCAAACACACAGACACACACAGACACACACAGACACACACACACACACACACACACACACAAACTACATACACACATGCTTTCCCCTAGTGACCACTAGAGTGCTGTGCAGCATTGCAGATAGTACCCTCATATACCTGCTCACCGAGCCAAATAAGAAACACTGCTTTTTACAGAGATCTTCGCAACAGAATTCTCAAGAAGCAGGTGCCTATTGATATACTGTGCATGAAAACTTTCCAGTTGATGATTTGCTATGAATATTTCTGAATACAAGATACTGCAGTTGCTACAAATCAGTCACTGTATTTTTAATACATATGCAAACATCTGGCCACCTCTGTCAAATCATTTTCGGAAGTGAAAACAAGTTTAGAACTCTACAGTGCAGCCAATTTGGCACATTTCCATTCACAGTCAAAAATAAAGAAAAAATAAAAACAAAACAAAAATCTGGCCTCTGGAAAAGCTGGAAAAATGCAGCACAGTTTTTCCAATGTGTTCAACTGAGCCAATATATAGAAACATTAACAGGTGCTACTTGAAATGTAATTGTTGTTGGAAACTCATAGGCATACCAAAAAAAATATACATCTATAGCAAGCAAGAAGGCTTTATTTATTATTTAGGATAAGTAAGGTAAGGCTACATAATTGACTTAGGATATAGTTCATTCTTGCCAAATTGATAGTTGGGCTTAATATAAACAAACAGAACATCATCAGTGTCACAATCTGGAAAAAAAAAAAACGCAAGATAAATGTAAATAGTCATGGTTATGAAAAATCATGTTTACCTGGTAACTCTCTGATATACATCGTCAGGGCACCTGGACCTGCTCACTGTATAACAAAATGTAGTAGTGAAATGCTCAAAGACCATGGCGAATCCATTTCCAGTTGTACTGTCTGATGGTCAGTGATGCTAGTCAGTGGTGCTAGTCTGACCTTTCTAATGCAATGCAAAGAAAAGCAAAGAAATGCAATGAGTGGTTCAGTGATTTAGCTGGTGCTCTAGTATTCTGATGGAGAACAGGGCAAATGGAGGTGGCTGTAAGCCCACTGAGGGGAGTACATGATGAAGAGCCTCTGCAGCGTGAGAGAGAAAGAGAGAGAGAGAGAGAGCACGACAGCCTGCTCCTACAATTCTCTCTGCATGCTACAGGCTGACCTTGCAAAATCCAGCTCCAGGAAGTCCGGGGCTTGGCTCTCCCACTATGGCATAAACATGTTGGCCATAGAATCCATGCCAAAAATGTTGTCCCCCCCTCCACCCCTTAAACGACCCGTAAAACTGCACATGCAGCATTTTGTGTCCCGCGGCTGAATGCTCTGCATCAAAAGGACCAGTGCAGGAGTCGGAGGGAATTAACGATTAGCATTAACTGACAACATCTCTACTAAAGCCTCTTTTTTGTTATTGTGTGCACAGCTTCAGGGCACCAAAAGGGCTTTAAAGCATGTTTATACACATGCTCCCTTTAACTTGAGTCTTACTTTTTTGTTGGCTTTTTTCTCAGGGATGTTTCCTCTTCAGAAATAAACAGCCGAATTGATTTGCCATGCCATTCAATGCTTGTACGGCAGATCGTGACAGCTCGGCTGATTAGTTTGTTGGTCAGTGCATGTATGAGAGGGAAGCAGTGGAACCGCATAATCAAAGCCTGCTCCCCCTGCGCGCTCTCTGTCAGCAGACCCCCTCATTACTGGCAAACAGCACCACCGGTGGTGTCACTATTCCCTCATCTTCTTGGCCTGCTCGCTTTGAGTGCTTCCCAGCAAAGGAAGACTGAAGAATCCATGCGGTGAGGAGCGCTTGCTTATTGCGCGGGCTAGCAGGCGCCTTCCATTTGGCTGCATAGGAAAATTTCCTGCTTCCATCCTGCCTCTCCACAGTTTCTATCCTACCCTGTCTCTAATTGCATGGTTACACAAGGCTATTATTAGATCTCCTCTTTGTTTATATTGTCACTGTCTTTGTTAAGCTGTTGTTGGGTTTTTTTCCCTTTCACTTCAGTGCTCTGTGGTTGGTTGCCCTTTGAGCTACATGTAACACCATCACTGCAGGGCCATAGGTCTCCTTGACAGTAATAGTAGGGGCAGTTCCCTCCGGGCCTGCAGTGAGAATTTATTAAGATAATTAAACCATGTTACTTCAGAGATGAAAATTGCCAAATGCACAGTTATGATTCCTTAAATTAAAGGGAGCTGATTAACTTGTGACAGCAGCTGTCACTGTGTCTGAACGATCAAATGCGCAGGCCCGCTGCTTTATATTCAAATTATTCTTTCAATGCTTTTGTTTTTGCTCTGGAATATCATTAAACATTCAGCAGGATTCACACACGGGCCCAAAAGTAACCTGTCATGGCTCTATTCTATTATTGATTGATTATACAGTGAATTAATCAGGACCTTTAATTATTTACAAGCCGAATGGACAGATTCATCATCAGAGAGATGATGATGTGGCGGAGAGATGGTAAGGAAGTGCAGCAGTTCCATTATTATTATTGTGGCCGCAGCCTTACAATAATTAAAAAGAGCACCTAAGAGAATTAATGGCATGTTCATCTTTATTGATGCAGATATGGGATCTATGCATTTGCGGTTATGGAATTAAGAAAGGATTGTGTTCCGCTTATAGATGGATGCCTTTGATTAGTGCCCTAGCCACAGCCACACATCATGTAATGGCCCCCGGTTGAATGAGTTTATCAATAAAATTGATCATGCGTGACGAGAGGAAAAGTATTTGGGACTTCTAGGTGAGCCCCTGTAAATGAAATCTTAATAACCTGTTCTGCAATGCAACTTAACAAGCATGTACTTCCATTACATTCCTGCCATCTATGTTAGCTTAGCTCTGTGTATGAATGGATCAGTAATTTACCACAGTGATGAACTACGATGATTAGAGCTAGATCTTTGGTTTGGGTCATAAATACCGCTTGAAAAATGAAAAACTGAGACAAACACATGTCTCAAGCTAACGCCTGCTGGCCTCCTATGGGACTTTAGTGCGATAGTGCTAAGCTAATGCCAATGCACAAAAGCTTCTTGGACATTTTGATTAAACCCAGACATCTGAAGCTTTTAGGGGGCATTCCGTGTTATATCTGAGGCTTGTAAAGCATATTAACATACACTCATGAGCTTCTTCATTTGGTTCACCTACCTTGTCCATTTTATCAGCTCCATTTATTATATAGGTGCACTTTGTAGTTTACAGATTGGAACCCATCTGTTCACCCACATCATTTGTTAGCCCCCTTTACCCAGTTCACCATTAGTCATCATCCTCACAGGTACGACCAACAGGTATTTTTTGGGTGGTGGATCATTCTTGGCACAACAGTGACAATGATGTAGTAGTGGAATGTTGTGTGTGTGTGTGTGTGTGTGTGTGTGTGTGTGTGTGTGTGTGTGTGTGTGTGCGTGTGCGTGTGCATGCATGTGTGCTGCATAGAGTGTTCCATCAGTGTATATTTTACCTTGTAGTTAGCATTTCCTGAGTGACTGCTTTACATCCTAATTATGCTGGTGGATAAGACTTAAGTGCCTGAAGAGCTGGCTTAAATGTAAGAATTTAAGAATTTAACCATATTGTTTCCAGCCAAAATGTATTAATGAACTAAGAAAGGTTGAGTACTGAACAAAAATGACAGTCGTGTATTTTGTGAGAGGTTTTTTTAATTACTATTAACCCTAAACCTACCCCAATAACCTACTTCAATATAACCTAACCATAATCCCAAAACTAAGACTAACGCTAACACTGCTGATCAGATTCTGTGTTTGTTAAAAATGACCACATCTGTAGATAATATGTAAGTGACTATAAGAATAAATGGTGACTATTTTTTTAATTATTTACTTTTCAATGAATGACCAGGGGCCTTCTGATGCATCTTTAAGGAATTAGTTGAGCAAATTCTTTATAAAGAATTGCTGGACTAGCAGACACTGTTCCCTAGATGCATTGATGACATTTTGCTATCGCCATATGCACATTTTGAGAACTCCATCTATACATTTCCTTATTTATTTATTTTTTCAAGTTTGTCTCATACATGTTTTCTTGGATGTGTCATGTAAATCAGAATAATTTTTTTTTGACTTGACTTTGTACTTACAGATTCTCATTCGTACTTATGGTATGACTCATCACATCCTCAGAACTGCAACAACTCTGTTTCTCATTCACGGCTGCTAAGACTCCAGCACAACAGCTTCCACTGGAAAAGCAAGTAGATGTGTAAATGTTTTTCTGTCTGTGGATTTCCCAGTCTCATAGAGAACATCATTGCCTGTGCTTGCAATTAAACCAGTTTACCGGAAAAAGAAGGTTCTGATTAATAAACATTTCTCAGACAACAATTGCCTTGATGGGACTTCAGTGAATGAAAGTAACTGAATGAATGTTTTTCATAAAACACAAGACAATGTATTTTACAGTTTTAAAATTACATAATTAATAATTCAGATATACTGCATTGACCCTGTGAGTTAAAATAGTGAGCTCGGTTGGTAAATCTCAGCATTATGCCTCCAACAAATGAAAATCTTCCCATAACATGCTTCTGACTCAATACCAATAGAACAATGTAAAACTGACTACAGTTAGTTGACCAAATTTATTAACTCGGAATGAAATATGTAATTGCCACATTTCCAATATCACCACCCTTTTAACCCTCCCACATTTTGAACTTGAAACGTTTCATACAGAAAGTGTGTACAGAATGCCTCACTTAGTACAACTGGCTTAGTATTTTGTGCCCAGAGAGAGTCCCTCTGGTGCTTACATATCTTCAACCAATAAAAAAATGGTTAAAGCAGTTCTGAATCCTCCATGATGTTCCTGAGGCTACTTCTGTTTAATATTCATAGCAGAAATATACTGGTTAAAAGATAAGTGGTCTGACAAGGTCTGTAGGACCATTGCACTAAAAATATGCTAATATGTGCTAATTTACATGTACATTTACATTTATGGCATTTGGTGGGTGCTCTTATGCAGAGTAACATACATGATTGCTTTGTAGTCTACTAAGAAAATATATGCCTTACACTAGTTGTTTCTGTGATAGAAATAAACGTAAGAAATGAGCCTGGCCTCACAAGTTTTTGTGAAGCCATCATGATATACAATGTTATCAAAATACATGCTGCGATCATGCTTCAGGGCTTTTTTCATGCCAGGACAACGGTTTACTTTTTCATGCTAGAACAATCCTTCACTGCTCTATGTATTTTAATGTGCAGTGCGTGACATTGCCAGTATCAGTAGTAACTGGTGACTGAGGGACAGTACGAGAGGAATTTTAAACTCCAGTCTCTCAGGGGGTAGGTGTTATTTTTAATGTTCCATGCTCAAACATGCATTGTAGGTGACAGAAAACAATTTTTTCCCCCAATTTTTATTTTACTACATTATTTAAATACGACCCTTTACATTTTCTGAACCCTGAATGAACAAACAGAAATGCTGCAAAGTGACTTGGAATAAAAAAAAACAAAAACGGATGACAATATTTTGAATACATATATATACTTTTTAAGGATGACAGTATATTGCACCACATTATGTCGTAAAATTCATTCAAAACAGGCCCACAAAAGAACCTAACTCTTAGTACAGTTTGTTTTGTGTTCTGCCTGATTCAAGCAGGTTTAATAGTAGTGTTTGAGCACTGCTACTCTTGGATGTTCAAAGTTATGAACAGCTTAAGCTACAACTTTTCCCTCAGCTCAGCTCCATGTTAGTGGGTATTGCATTTAGTTATATTTCATTTCCAAATGTTAATTTTCTTCAGGAGACGAGCTTTATCTGTGTCCCAAGGAGTGTTAGAAGACAGTGTGAAGCTAGTAAAACTCAGGATGAAGCTAGTGTATCGCACTGTTCAGCACTCTCAAGGTTGCTACATTTTTAATGACTTTGGGTTTTTAATTGAACATGCTGAGGCATTGAGCAAGCCCCAGAGAAGTCAGTGGGTGAGGGGAATCCAAATACAGAGTGCTGCATAATAGTTTTTATTCTCTCTATTCACTTAAATTAAAATAGATCCCCTAATTCCACTGAAGTTGTGATAGACTTTACTTTGGCTTTCATTAGCCAGCTAAAATATGAAATAGAAAAATCCTGAAAGTGAGACTGAATATTTCATTCTGCTGGCTTTTTATTTTTCATGCAATATAAGAGATCAAAACAGACGTGAAAAGAGCATACATATTTTACTGGGCCTAGAGCTCAGTTCTCCAAAATCAGATGCTGCTATTAAGGGGAATTCTGCATCTGATTACATTCCATGAAGAATGCATTTTGTCATGAATGCAATGCATTTCGAGATTTTTAAAGCCAGGGAGCCTGTCAAAGCCAACACATGTGCAGGGCCTAAAACCAATCAATGAATAAAACAACACTGCTGACTTCTCTCTGGATGGACGCTTTTAATTTTCTTCCCCAAACGAGCCTCTGTGCTCTCTTCAATTTTTCAGCAGTCCTTCAAAATTTGCTCCTTAGCAGGAGCATCTCCAGAGAACAACTGCTGTACCCACTGGGAAAGTGGCTGGAGGGGCTGTTTCAGAAGACGCCTGTGGAAAAAAGGGGGTTCTATTAATTACCAATGTGGTCTTAGAGCAGGGACATGACAGCAGGTAAATGAGATTCAGAAGGAACAGCTGCAGCTCCTCATCTCCTGCGTCTGCTATTCTTAGAAGATAAAACGCGGGCTGGACGGCAGGCTCACCGAATGGGCCCGAGAAATTAACAGTTTTGGAATGTGCGTCCTTGATTAATGGGCTTTTTCACCCTGTGAATTGGCTTTATCTCTGATCGTGTGCGTCACAGAGGGCTTGGACAAAAAGACAGAAAGAGAAAGGACAGAAAGACTTGAAATGGATTCCAGGGAACATCTGAATTTCCAAAATGTGGTTGTTCCATTTGATCATCTTAACACCTGAGAGCTTATTTGAAGATTTTCAAGTTTGCATTTCCTAGGCTGTGGTTCCATCAATTATTCATAAACTTACTTTAGTCTTTACTGAGTAAAGGTTCCAGAGTTGAATTTGTTACATATGATAAGTCACAAGCCTGAGAGTAAAAACATTAAGAAATATGTTTGAAAGTATTAAGACAAAAATGAGATACTGTCAGGGCCTTCCATGTGACATGACTGGCCAATGCAGGCCTATGTGTTTGGTTTTAGGGATTTAGGGTTTTAGCACTTGGACTGTTTCAGCATTTCTTGCAGTCTCAGACTGCTGAGTTATGCATATTACATTTTACATCCACGGCATTTAGCCGACGCTTTTATCCAAAGCAACTTTCATTCCCTACCTACAGGGGACAGTCTCCCTGGAACAACTTGGGGTTAAGGTTCTTACTCAGGGACCCAGTGGTGGTCTGCTGAAGTCAGGATTTGAACCCATGACCTCTAGGTACAGAGGCAAGTATCCTACCCACTGGTTTTATATTTTTCTGCATCACCTGGACACTGCAACACAACAACCTTTATGATAAATGCATCTAATGCAGCTCTAAAATGCATTTTTATTCATTCAAAAATGCTTTACATTAACTTACATTAGACATTAAACAATATTTCTACCCTCTTCTGTACAGGAGGTAATTCACCTTTAAATGTCCTAGTGTCTGATTCATTTAAAAAGAAGCCACATGTAAATTTAGTAGTTGTTCATCAGAAATGAACAAGATAGGAAAGGAACGCCCACTTTGTTTGTGTTCACATCATTTCTTCAAACATGTTATGGCCATTCAGATACTCAAAGGGACAGCATATTGCTTTTCAGTATTCGCTTATTAAACAGTCCCCCATCCATCATTTTCAACTGATGAATTCAGTAAAATATCTTGCTTTGTTTTAGATGGGTGTAATGGGTTCCATATTTTGCTGCACCAGGGTGATGTTTTTGTGGGCGTGCTGTGCCGAATTTGGACATCAATCTCCCCTTTCCCCCTGCTGATGATTGGGTGGTGCAGGTTGGTGCCGAACACAGGTGATCTGACAGGATCCTGGATTCTGCCGTGGCATTATTTACTGTGCCGGGAGACACACACATACATTACACACATCTGGGAAAAGGTCATAGAGAAAGATGGAGAGCTGCAGCAAATTGCCTCTCCATCACATTATTGGGCTTTCATGTAACCAAGTCACTCATAGCTGTTCACCAAAGGCCCAAACCCTGACTGAGTATTCATCAGACTATCTTTATTAATCTCAGTAGATGATGGATCTAATTGCTGGCAGATGTGTTGAATCAGACTTCATATGGTGCCCGCTGCTGCTGAAGTCATTGAGTGCCTTAATTTTACAGTGCTAATAGCCTACTGTGAATGTGCAACTTCTTAATAAAGCTCTTAAAAAAACAGGCTAATCTTGAAGGACTAGGCTTGCATTGGGACGCTTGACCATAACCCCAACAGGGACTTTAATGACACTACATTCAAAAACATAGACTTTAGTATTGAGTTGGTCTCCCCTTTGGAGCCATGGGTATTTGTGCCCATTCATTCTGTAGAGTGTAGACTCTAGGCCTGGCTATCTCCATTCCATTGTCTAGTAGTTTTCATCTCAAACGTACCCCACCCTTCTTCTTCGTGCTCAGTCAGAAAGTGAGCTCCTATATAAATCCAATATACTACTTTCCTCTTTCTTTAGGTACTGAACTGCCTTAGTAATACAACTTCTACTGCAACATTATCATTTAAGCAGAGATGAGATTTTAACTGTCCCTTATAGAAATGATGAGCTGGACTGTATTTCAGCAGTGCTGGACTGGCCATCGGGCATACCGGGCATTTGCCCGCTGGGCCGAAGGTAATTTTGGGCCGGCACGGCATCCCAGTAGGACACCCCCGGCCAATAGTAAATTTGGGCCAGCCAGGTAATTTTGTGCGGCCGCGAGCTGTGGCAGAAATGCAATGCAATAAGGACTGCTGTTTGGTGATTCAAGTTTTTATTAATTTGCCTCTTTGGGGGTCCAAATTCATTCAAGTTTGTTCTTCTTTTTCTCCATGCTTGAGTCTTGAGTCTAAACTTGAGTCCTCATTTTTTCTCTTTATTATCTTCTCTTTAAACTTTGCTGTTCTGAACTTGCTTCACCTCCACGTTTGTTTTTTGCTGCGCCAAAAGTAAATGTGTTTTTAGCTTGAAACCCATATGCAGCTGTGGAGGCACGTACTGCTTGGGATGTTACTCTGCTCTTGGAATGCTGTAGTATGGATTCAAGAGATCATCTTTATATTTCATACAAGCCCTCCTTTACTGTTTGCCCTGCCTAGCAGAGCCAGCACTGAAGCTACGTGTGGCATTAATCAGGCACAAGAATTCACCCCCAAAAAAGACTCAAAGAACTTCAGTTCTGTCATATTCTTTACCTGTCAGGCTCACAGGCTGGCCCTGTTCTTCCACTAGCGGAAGCCATCAGCATTAATCTTCTGGCCTAAGTAAACAACCTCACATGGTCGAAAAACATATTTATCTTTCTTGAGACCTTTCAGCCTCTGAGAGGCTAAGCACTTCATCCACATTATTTGAATGTTCTTCTTCATTTTGATGGTGAGCTGACCATCCTGAAACAGAAGACGTGTGTATGAAAATAGGTCCCTGTGTGTGTTTATGATGGCATGATTGATAGGGTGTCGAACTGTAGGTAACTATGACTGAGCTCAACAATTTTGTAGACCTTGCTCACTGAATGAGTGGCTCATAAGTTTTGTTCTTTCTATGGAACGGGAGCAAATGTAAGTTGTTAGTAGTTAGTAGTAAGTATGTGTTTTAAAATTGGGAGAATGAAGTCCAAAAATAAATTCGAATGAAAATTACAAACCATTTAAATTAAATGTTAACAACAATTTGTTAATTGTTAAAACATTATTTTAGTTTTAGTTAATACTTAACTTGTATGGTTTTAATCTGATATTTCAGTAAAAGCAATACTATCAAAGATATACATGTCATGTTCTAGTCTAGTCCAATTAAACAACTTACTGGCAGGAGGAGACTTTATTTCAGGAGGCCTGGTGAGAAATGCACACGAAGGAGATGCTGAGCTGTAGCTTCTGATAAGCAGCGAAACAGAAACAAATAGCTGAATACAGCTCTACATCAGCTGAACAGTTAAATAGAAACAGTTCCAGAAGGTTCCTTGAGGCCCACCATGGTGTAGAGGAGTGAAACCCAGGAAACGGCAGGTTCAGCCACTTAGGTCTACCTGGTCAGTGTACTTCACTTTACTTTGTTTAAGGGGACATACACAACTAGCCACACTAGCCTGTAGGCATGATGGAGAACAGATGCCAGATTCTGGTCCAGGCTGGGTATAGGTATAAGGTAAATGTATTTAATTAGAAGTAATCGTTGTTGACAGCGTATCTCAGAATAATTGTTCTAAAATAATACTTAACTATAGTAACTTATTGCAATTACTTATATGTGTTTGCCGCTTAATGAAATGGTGCACTGACTTGCCATGGGATAACGCATTTTCAGTGTTGACCTAGAAGACTTTGTCTTTTGTTACTGTGACCTTGCCTGTTATCATACTTGCATTAAAAATAAAAGAAAACAAAGCAAACCCCAAACCAAAACACTGTAGGTGCCTGGTGCCCAATCTATCTATGAATCACTGCGTCTGAATACTAGGATGTTTGCTCCTGGGGCATGTTTTCTTGTATCCGCTATTTTAAGCCCTGTGTCAACCTTTTTATGGATATGAAGCTCCACTATAATTGTTGACTTTGTGACTTAGAAGTCATGTTAAACATTGTGCACACCTGCTTATCTGCCTCTACCACATGCGCAGTCATGTCTATTCATTTGTTGTCCCACCTTCCTATGTTACAGTAACACCACTCAACATTTTTGACCTCCCACTTTACCTACAACATACCAATTCACACTGAGTGTGTGTGTGTGTGTGTGTGTGTGTGTGTGTGTGTGTGTGTGTATGTGTGTGTGTATGTGTGTGTGTGTGTGTGTGTGGTTTGTGTATTTTGTTGATACAGCAGGGTCTTGCTCTTTCAGTTCACTCGAACTGAATGTCTATTGAATTTTTAGCATCCATTTGCATGCCTGTCATGATGGAGAGTGCCTCTTTAAAGTCTAATGAAGATTCTGATAGCAAAAACTATTCCACAGAGCAGTCAGCCCCTCAACTGGCCATCGGAATCTTAATATTTCAAAAGCTCTTTCCAGAGAAACACTATTTAGTAGTGAAAGATCAGCTATCTGTTTTGTTTGACCTGTTGCATCCATATAGATGCATAATAGGCAACTATTATAGAATAGGTACTACTCTAAGTGTCAGAAAAATGTCACATGGGTTAAAGATTGCATTGTCTGTATAATGCTGTGCTGTTCTTTTTTCAGTGTAATAGATTTGAACGCTGGTAGGGCGCTGTATGGTAAACTGGACTAAACTGGACATAACAGTACATAGTTGTTCTCAAATATTGAAAATGTCACTTGTTTCTGATATATCATTTATAATAAATAAGAAGGTTTGCCATTCTGGTCTTAAAAGAAACTGTTCATCAAAATATTATAACAATTACATTCATTTACAGTTCTTTAACTATTGTGGATGAGGTCTTCACGTACCTCAACTACTAACGAGCTGTGTGCAGGATTTTGTTTTTTTAATTCTGCATCAGCTTCCCAAGACACAGTCTCTGTTCTTGTCTCCGATGAGCTGTAAGTGGAGCAAGTAAATAATCTTTAATAATTTTCATTCACTTAAGATGCATCACATTAAGCTCAAAGATGGTTCAGCTCGTTCCCATCTGAATTTAAAGAAGTGCAAGTCTTCTAATGCCTCCTAAGAAGTGCAACTCCTCCCATTGTGCTGTGCAGGGAGGCACCGAAGCAGACTTCCATTCTTTCCTTTTCTTTATTACAAACAGAACACAAAGGGGCGGGGGGGAAACTCAAATAAAGAACGATATACAAACAGAAGCCAAACAGACACGTCTCAGGTACACCATGATGGAGAGCCGACAAACAATAGAACACAAAGCAGGTTACTTATCCTTTGAACTAAAATACAAAACACCTGATAAAGATAATATCTCATCCCTGGCCAGGAGGGCACACACCCCCAGTCAACATGAAAGACCTTCCCCATCAGTGGCCTCTGGCGGTCGCTGACTGGGAATGTGACAGCAGTATTATAGTTTGATTAGAATATTTTAACAAAAGATTCATTCTGTACTGGGGTATGCTGTAAATACACCTGCAAAAAGTGCCTTAACTGGCCGGGGGTGTTGGGGAGTGGCGTATGTAATGTAACCAAATAGACAATTTATCATTCATGGCTTTTATGAATGGTTTGCAATAGTGGGTCCATTGACTGAAATAAAGTGCTGAGAATGTTTTGTCAAGACATGTAGTTTCAGAGATGAATGACACTGCCCTCATTTTGTTAGTGATCCATAACCCACCTGTAGCCATGTACCAAACTGTGCAGAACTTTGAGCCGTTATGAGACATAGATTGTATCCAGGCTGTACCTCCCTGTACCATCTGATGAAGAAGGCCTGGCAATTTTGGGCTGATCTGTGAATCTTTACAACATAACTGAGATTCATTTTCCTGTCTGGGTTATGTCTTTTTGATGAACCTGGTAATTAAAAAGCTAAATTTCATTTTAGTTCATTGTCATTTCCAAACTGATTCAATCAGTGGCTGATTTAGATGATTCCATTAGTTTCACATCACCTTTAGATTAAATCTTAGCCAAAAGTGTATTACACCCATAGACTTAACCCAGTAAATTATTTCATCATACTGCATCTTTCCTATTAATGAAAAAAGAGCAATGTGTTACAGTTGTTCGCACCTCCAGTCAAATATAGTGTTCATTTTCTAAGAGAACCCAACCTGTCAAAACAATGTTTGTAGGCAGCAAACTTAAATATGATATTTTCTGCTAAATTTAGTAAACAATTACTATTGGTTTTCTTAGTGAAACAAATGATAAAATCTATAATATATAAAATATACCTTCTAGATTGTCTGATGTTGGTCCACAGTATGCTACATTTGTACAAAATATGCAAAAGAAAACAGTAACTATGCATTAAAATGTAGATAAATGTATGTTATTTTCTCTCAAAAAATCATCTAAATCAATCAATGGACCAGAGGTGGCCAAACTTTTGCCTATGACTGGCAGTCCACTTATGTTCATCTAACATCTACAGAGATGATGAGTAAAGTTGCTGAATGGTCTGGATTTGCTTGGCCCGTCTTTATCTAATGGTCAATTATTTACAGTCAAGTGCAGCGTTTCCACACATTCAGGATCCTTGAATGAGCACAAGCTTCCCCACTAGGCTGCTAAGAATTTGTGTTACTCAGCATATCAAGCAACACCCGTTTGGAATGGTAGTCACAAAGGTATCAGACTATCAGTGTGTGTGTGAGTGTGTGTGAGTGTGTGTGTGTGTGTGTGTGTGTGTGTGTGTGTAATGTACTGTTGCTCTGGGATGTGCGGCAGTCCCTCGCTGTGTTTGCTTTAGTCGCAGGTCTGTTTTCAGAAGATTCTCTGCTAAGCTGAACACGACAAGCGATGATTCTCTCAAGTGTACTTAGTGTCCAGGGCATGTCTGACAGAAGAAGGATAAATCTGTCAATTTAATGGGCCCACTGAACAGGAACATCATGTTTGATTTTACCTGTTTGTAGCCGCCCCAAGTTGCCATCATGATGTTCCATGCTGTGAATTACACTCTCCATAAATAGCACCCACGTAATTAAATTACTAAAATGAACTAATTGACAAAAGACCAGCTCTAAGTACTGCTAATAATAGATAAATGCAATACTGTTATTTTTTAATCATTTTTTGTGAAAGAAATCCATTCAGTCAGTATGATGACACTATCATAACCAGAGTACCTTTGTTAAATTGCAGAAATTCCTGTTTAAATACAAAACTGTATAATTGTCCGAGATCACCTTTTCATTTATTTTATTTCCTGTGAAAACGGCGATGAAGTACAATGTATTTGTATTTTAGTGAGAAATCACATATTTTTGGACATTTTTAATAGATTCTACAAGCTTCTCAGTGATGTATATAATATGGCATGATAGGGCTTGGGTGGAGCTAAGTCTTAGTGGAAGGTGATGCTCAGCACTGTCTCTGACAAATTGCTCCCCAATTTTCTATACCAAAACACTGTGGTCAGTTGGTCAGGGAGTCTGTTATCCAAATGACCAGTGGAGCACCCTGTCACTTTCACCTGGGCTTATCCTCCAGCTGTATGTGTCCTTCAGAGTTGCATACAGTAAATCCAAGGTTTTGTTGTATCTCATTAGACAGTCCACATACTGTGAGATGTTTGCTGTGGTGGAGGAGAAAGTTATGTGACTCCAGATATCCCAATGAATGTGTTCTGGTGGTGTGGAGAGAGCTCTTCTGTGACCAAATGAAAGACATCACATGCTGTGGTCACATCGCCTGAGAAATGAAATGGTGCTTTTAATTTAGGGTTTTCCTTTGCGAGTGAAAATTAAGCTCCACTCTTGCTTTAGAAACCCAGCAGTTTCTGTACATCTTTACTCTCTGAGAAGTCCCCATGCTATTGGTGCACTGCTATTGTCAAGAAGTCACTGGTAAAAAAAGAAAGACACATTTGCACTGAAACTGGACATCTCGTAGAATCTCGTGTCATATGTAGAAATACGATTTTCAAGCTTTTGCAGAAGAACTGAAAGTGAGTCTCTTGAAACAAGTTATAAAGGGTAACAAATTACATACCAACAAAATAGATATTAGGTTTAGATGTGACAGCTTCTCTCAAACCATTTGTTTTGCCTTATAGGACATTAAAAATGAATAACTTGAATTTAATAGCTGTTTTGACATGGAAATGAACTAAATGACCTTCCCACATGTGCACATATAAAATGTGCATAATTTCAACCTTTGTGTATTTACATTGCCTGCTCCTAAAACCATGAACCAGATGAAAAAAATATATGCTACCCTTCAGAAACTGAATATCTGAATTTGCTAAAGAACTGTTGTCATAGTCTGTAGACCCTGAAATTTTCATGTTGCAACACAACAAACCACTGGCCTTGACTACAATTTGTCATTATGGACCTCTCAGTGGCTGCCCTGTGCAAACAACCTACATACCACCCTCAATTTCTGTAAGTATGCCAATTATGTTTCCACATTGTTTCCAGTGCATATACATTTATGTGGCAAACTTGACTAAAAAGCACTTAGTTGTACATAAGCTTGCAAAAGCCTGATGCGCATATTTGCTGGTGATAAATTAGAAGATAGGATAGTGCAGACTTGCGTCTCATGTGTTGTTCATCATGGCTCTTATGAGGCAGCAAGCTCAGGGCTGTGCCTAATTTATCATAACTACTGCAATAGGATTTGCCCGGTTCTGTTCCAGCCTGCCATGGAAAAGCATGAAAGGATTGCACCCATGTAAAACCGCATTTGACACACAGATATAACTTTCAATGTGAAATATTCATGCGCCAGCTTCACGTCATATAGACCATGACTGCATTATGAGCTGCAGTACACAAGTGTCATAAAGGCATGCCCTAAGCTAAATCTCTCTACATCTTTACATCATATTGGCATAATAATGCCAGTAGCATTTCATGATTGAAGTTATGTCATGAGTTTCATGTTAAAATTATATGCATCACTACATAGTAAAAAAAATTTATTTTAGCCTTAGATGGTAAGTAAAAAAAACTTGCTTCCTTAAAACATCAAATTCATTGAACTTCTAGCAGTGAATTAACAGAACATGTGACATGTTACAATGTTATTGTCAGGGCTTAAAAACAGTATAAAATCAGCCATTTCACTTCAAGCATAACTAATATTTTAACGTGTCTGTTCCAGCTGTAACATAATGTTTCTAGATCAGGCAGTTTGATTTGAATGCACCCCACACTCACACACAGACAATGAACTGGGGTGGATTTGATATTAGAGTCCCCAGTCAAAGAAATTTGATTTTAAAGCCAAATACATTATTTATATTGTCACACTTCTTGCTGCTGTTAACAGCAAGAAGTGTGGTTCATAAGAGGGAATCATAATGCTGATGCTAATTTTTATTTCAATTACGATCTCGTCTACAGTTGAGTAATGACAACTTCAGCCACAGAAACTTTTATTCAATTTTCTTTATGTGTTTATAGGCACCATAAACTGCAGTGCTAGCATAAGCCAATCAGAGGCAGAGATTGCATTGCGTGCACAAGGGAGGGCAGAGAGAGGAAAAAACACGACCAGTTGACTTCTCTCAGGGGCCGTTGGCTAGTCGACTTTTGTGTTAATGCCCTAATATATATATATATGTTTCAAGGTTGCGTTTAGAGTAGGTCACTCAGATGTTATCTCCATGCATTTTTGTGTTAGTGCCACTGTCTATGAAACAGCAAACGCTAATTTACCAGGGGTTGTTATGACTGAAGTAAATCCAAATTAAGTATTGCATATTGCCATCAAAGTTAACAAATTCCCTGTTTAAAAACGCATAGAAGTGCATTTTGGTTAAATGGCTTCTCGTATCGTGATGTGATTTGAATAACATCTTGTGAGAGTACAATCAGAGTTATTGCCTACTAACATTTACTATGAAAGGCAAAGGCTCCTATCCAGAACACCAGAACAACTTACCAAAGTGTTTTGTTGTCAACTCAGAAAATGTATTTGCAGCTAATACAAAGAAGTTTCCAAAGATTCCTAAATCCCCTTGAGCTACGATGCTGCCAGAGACAAGAATCAGTGCTGGCACCTAGAAAGAACTGAAGATACACAATACAATAATATAATTACGCCTAAGTGTAATATGACACATTTCAAAAAGTGCTGCTTCAGTGCTCATTTAAATGCTTTCAAAGTAATCGCTAACCGATTAAAGTGTCATTTTCAGAACAGTCAAGGATAATTACATTTTTGGATTGCATTTTTATAGCCAAATGCCATTTGTTTCTATTTTGTCTGTCTCCAGTTTTCCACAAACTAACAGAGAACATGTTATTTATTAAAAATCCATATGCAAATTTTAAGCCAGCCAAGTGGACAATTCATCATTTTTACAGTGTATCTGCATAAGAACCACACTCTTAAAAGTGTTTTATATTAAAAATGATGTTACCTGGCCCAAAACGACCAATGGAAAAACAAAACCTGTGTAAATATTATTAAATATTATTAGTTTTAGAAATGTACCCTTCGCTCCCCTGTCCAAGCAGCACATATATAGAAAACCAGACCCTTTTAATGTAATGTCGCATGTCGCTGTCAGACTATTTTTGCATGAGACACAATGTAGAACAGAGGCTCTTTACATATATAAGCATTAAAGGCAGAGTCACAAAATACAGCCTGTTTAACTGTTAGGTATCAGAAGAAAATGGAAAATAGCATTATATAAGAATGAATTACAGGTATATTTAGAACATAGAACCATACAAATGCCACAGGTGGACCAAGAACAATGTAGGCTGTGGACCCCTTAAGATGTAAACTGAATAAACTGAAAACTATCTAAGGTTATATGTGTATAGTTATAATAATAATAATAATAATAATAATAATAATAATAATAATAATTTTATTTAAAGGCACCTTTCTGGCACACAAGGACAACGTACAATAAAACAAGTGCAACAAACAGTTAAAAAAAAAATAGCTACAGACAAGAAAAAAAAATGCACCTGTTTATATTCTCCCATTTTCCTGTATTTAAACATGCTGTTTGATATCCCTGCTGAACGGCCTCCATGCAAAGTTCCAAATGTACCCCTTAACTTTTAATGACAGAATCAACACGATCAAGCTATTGTCATTAATAATTCCCTCACAGTGAACTTCTCATCTACATGGAAAGAGGTTGCATGGCTGAGTGGAGAACATCAGTAATGTTTATTATATTTAGCAGTCTCTCTGTATCACCCTACATCTCACCACCTTCTAATAAAACCTGTCCATTGGTAATGAATGACTGTCCCTCCAGAAGGCTCTGGAGACTAATGCGTTAGCATGAAGTAACTTGTCAGTGCAAATCAAGACGACAGGTTGGAACTTGTGTATTGAGCGTTTTTTTTTTTTCAGTGTTGCACCCCACTTTTCTTATACTCAGCAAACTCCAAGTGTGCAACCATGCACAGAGTTGTACATGGACTCTCTGGAGGGTGGCGATGGTCTTTTAGAGAGAGTCCTGCTTAATAGACCTCTCAGGTTAGTGTGCTGATTCTGTAAATCAAAGGCAAATGAGATACTTTCCACTGCAAAGTGGGACTGCTGTGTTGAAAGCCATAATATGGCCATAATAAGTCTAATTAATTGCTCATAATGAATTGCTTGTATTTAAGACTTTGCTTGCTAAACATTCGCATTCACTTATTGCCCAGTAATGCACATTGTCAGCACCGGATTATTTCCATTAGGCAAATGCATTCTGCTTAATGGCCAAGCATGTAAAGATGATCAGCTGAAATGATATAAATATGTCATAGCCGTACTGCATAATGTCTTTTTTATATGAAGCCTCATCAAACAAATAAGACATCCGTTTCAGATGGACCAGCGCGATGCCCTAGTTTTAATATGTGCAGTTTTTTTGAAAGGCCTAATAGATACCTGCAGCTATGATTCAACGATCGTCTTTGTCATCAGCAGTTCATGTAGCTAAAATAGCTTCACCCAGACAGCTCCACTTCTACTGGTGACACAAAGCCTGCATGAAATATTCATCAGACCTTTCAATATTCAGTTCTTGTATTTGCATAAAGCAGAGGTTACCTTGATACCTTATTTATTATTTGATCTGTTAAGTTGCTAACAAGGACCATAATTCAAACATTTGTTAAACGTGTATTAAACATGCATTTAGTATTAAAAAAAGTTGCCTTCCCCATTTCATGTACTTTCTGGGGTTGCGTAGCACAATGTTAAATAAGGAAGTCTTGGCTTGCATTAAGTAGGCTTTCCTAATAGCCCACAGGCATTGATCAGAATTGACTGATTCAGCCTCCTTGCTCTCATTCAAAAAGTGAACAGGTCCAAAGAGCCTAGAAGAACATGAAGAAGTGTTTCAATTCAAAATGAAGGCCAATGAAGCATGTCGTGATAAAGAAGGATGCTCCTCACATTCAATGTCTGATATTACACAAATAGACTTATTTCATTAGAATTCTTCAGGCACTGCATACAAATATATTAGAATTGCTTAAGAGGCTGAAAAAAAATCAATCATCCACTTGTATCCACAGTAAATGTCTGCTTCTTAAAATGCAAGTGCTTCAAGCAAAACAGCAAAGGCAGCGAGCACAAGGCTGTAGCACCGTAACAACACCTCTTCTTGGGCGAAGTGGACGTCCCTCAACAACAGGCATATGGCGCAAGGTTTCATTAAAGCAGCGAATGCATTTCCCTGGAAGGGAGCCACATTTTCCGTTGCCCAGGCACCTGTTAAAGTGCTTTTTCATGATTCATGCTGTACTTGAGTTTGTAAATATCAGGCACGTATTTATTTGCAAACAATGCGGGCGCCCTCTCAAATGAGTTGCAAACCAAGTATTCAGACAAAGGGAAAAGGTAGAGGAAGAGACTCTAAATTTATTTGGAGACACGCTCACTTCAGACTGGAGATGCTGTCAGACAGCAAACACTTTTCTACCAGTAAATGTGTCTTTTCATTTTAAGGCAAGTCTAGTGATGCCCCACTAAAAGCTACCTGCTGTGTGTTTCATTCATTATTTCACTCACTCATTCATTATTACTAACTGCACCAACACGTGTGAGCGTAAGTAAAACTGACCATAAATCAAGCCTCTGCGCTTCTCTTAGTATGTCTGAGCTCATCTAAATTTAGTCGCAGACTATTAGGTTACCTTCCATTATCGTTAGCCCAATAAGCCACTCTAGTTATTTCTGAAACGGGCGTCTAACACGTCAGTCTACCAACACTCAAAATGATTAGCTGTTGCATAATTTTAACAGCTGAAGTAGACGGAACTTAGTCCATGCATTAATGGGCTTCAGCGGCTTTCTTGGGCTGTAATCCAACAGAACAATATAAGAGAATTATTGGAAGCACATTAAGTTGTCAACATCTCTGCTCCCTTGCTGAAAGGCTGAAGTAACATGTTATTAAAATGAGGAGAAGATCAGTACTTTGAGAGAGGGGGTGATATGGTAAGATAAGGGCAGCGCTTCAGACTGCCTCGTTCCAAATAGCCCTGTCTCATTGTGCCTCTCCTCTGACAACTAAAGAGGTCCTCTTTATGCTGCTATTCCACTGGAATGATTTGTAAATGGTGTCAATGTATGAGTTAATGGTATGGAGAACACACGCCACGGAGGAATCAATGACACACGCTCATACCTGATAGAATCATTTAGAAGCCACACAGGGGAACTCTTATAAAACGCGTATAAAACGCCTCACTACCCCAAATGTTCCTGGGTCACATTTGCTATTGGTCTGAATCAAAGTAAAGCATGATTTGAATGTGCTTTCATGGCTTGTGAAATTCTAAGGCAGTAAACAGAAACCTGGAGAAAAAAACAGGCACAAAATCCATGCAGTCAGAGCTTTACATTCAGCGTCTTCTGTTAATGACAACCAGTGATCTAAGAAATGATCCAATTAATATGTCATGGATAATGAACAACACAGATCCCACAGAGACATGTGAGTGCTGTGAAATGTCAATGTCAAAGGTTTAAAACCATGTTACGTTCATGCATAGAATGGTAATATGGCATTAAGCAGGCTCACGGAAAAATGTTTTTTCTCACTCAAGTACTTTGCCCAGCAACTGTGTAGTGTAATTTGTACCACCTGTGTTGACCTCATTTCAGATGTCAAATGGTCAAGCATCTTAGCTGCAACTCTTGTGGTTTAACCCCTTAAACCCCAGAGACGGTTTCCCAGGCAGTGATTAAGCCTGGTTTTGGACTATGTAGCATGCACTCTTAAAAGTACTGGTGCCTAAATGGATTTTGACTGAGGTATATGGTTCTAAGTAAAACATTTAATTAATACAAATCCATTACATTACGTAGAAGAATGCTACTTTAAAGGGGACATATTATGCAAAACTCTTTTTAGTTATAATAGGTCAATGGTCTATACAAAACATGTTCTTGAAGTTCTTTGCACAAAATCACTCTCACATAAAGAGATTTCACCAGCCAGTTCTCGCCAGTTTCAGTCCCTTTCAAAATGAGCCGTTTGGATTGTTTGCATAGAACCACCCCTCATCTGTCGAGACCCCACCCACTAGATTAGTTGAAGATCTGTCATTTTGTCTGCTAGTTTTATGAGTACAGAGAAGTTGAGCGCTATGGCTACAGGCAAAAGCAAGTTACACATGAAGTGCTGCTCCAAAGAACAGCACAAGTCCCTACACTTTCTCCCAGCCAAAGAAAACCAAAGGACTGCGTGGCTGCATTTTATTTGTCCCAGCAACAATCAGTTTCGTTCCACCTTAAATGCTGCTATTTAAGGGTGAACGAAAAATTTGAATAAGGAGCGTTGTGGGGGGATCTGTACATACTGTCCGTGACAAGTCAGCAGATGAGGGCGATGTAAGTACTTTCAAATAATGACATTTGTGCTATTGTGAAATAGCTTGTTCGTTTTGTTTAGTTTTGTAAGCATGGGACGGGTGGGCGTGGCCAGCAACAGCTTATTTCCATAAAAGGGACAAAGCCCTGAAATGGCTTGTTTTGAAAGGGACTGAAACTGACGAGAATAAAGCTGGTGAGATCTCTTTATGTGAGACTGATTTTGTGCAAAGAACTTCATGAACATGTTTTGTGTAGCCCAAAGACCTATTATAACTTGTTTAAAAAAAAAAAAAAAAAAAGTGAATTCCCTTTATAGAACAGTTCTTTCTTTTCTGTGGTGTTGCTCCAACGAAACTTTTCTGGACCCTTTATTTTAAGGCCATGTCCACACGTACACAGGTAAAAACAGTGAAAACTTAGGTTTTTGAAAATTCCGGGCAAAGTAGCTATTTTTGAAAAGTCAGTTTCTGTATTTGTGTGGACAAGAAAAAAAGGAACCGTTTTGCGTCATACTGTGTGTCCCTCAAATAACATCACAGTATGCACCATGTTTACATTAGGTTTTCATCTACAATGCCAGATGTATACAAAGTGTCATGGTTCGGCCAGCGACCATTAGGGGTCGCTGTTTTGTCTGTGTTTTTGGGTCTTTTATTTTGACTTTGTGTCACGTGTTTAGTTTTCCACCTGTCTTGTGTTTTGGTCTATGATTTCTGTGTGTATTTAAAGTCTGTTTTGTAATTACCTCACTGTCTGTCCATCGCCTCATGTTCTTTAGTTCATGTTATCCTGTTCCTGTTCTTGTCTGTAGCGGCCCTTGAGCCAGGTTTGTTTTCTGTTTTTATGTTTAATAAAGAGCCTGAAGCTATGGATGCCTGCCTGTCTTGTCCGTGCTGCCCCCGAGGTAAATCACGGACGCAAGTTCCCCCCGTCGCCTGTGACACAAAGTACTACTGCTCTCAACCATATCTGGAAGTTTTGGGATGTTTAGACTCATGCGTGGGGTTACTATGCATCCAGTATGAGGGACATAGACATCAGAGTCAGCTTTGGATATATTCAACCCAGTCACTGTCTCTAGTAATGACGTCCTCCCTCCAAGGCTTCTGATTGGTCACCAATGCTATATGGTTTAAGGTTATACTGCCATCGGCAGCTTTGGCATGCTTTTGACAGCGTTTTTTGTGATTGCGTGTGGACAGAGATATTTTTGAAAATGTGCTCATGTGGACACGAAAATCTCCATTTTCAGAAACCCATTGACCCATTGAGGCAGAGACTCAAGTATCTAGGATTCAACTGGATTGAGATCTGGGCAATTTGGCGCTTGAACTCTTTGTTGTGTCCCTTCAATTACCCCTGAACTGTGCTGTGCACAGTGAGTACATTATACTTTCAAGAGAGGCCACTGCCCTCACCATGAAGGGGTGTACTTGGTCTGAAACAATGTTCAGGCTGGTGGTGCGTGTCAAAGTAACATCCACTTGAATCGCAGGACCTAAGATTTCCCAGTAGAACATAGGCTAGACAATCACATTGCCTCCACCAGCATGCCTTCTTTCCATAGTACATGCTTGTGCAGTTTCTTCCCTAGATAAGCAAAGCACATGATAGAAAAAATATGAGATATTAGTTCAGGCCACCTTCTTCCAATATTGCATTGCCATTTCTGGTGTTCACATGTCCATTTTAAGCACTTTGTGCAACAAACAGCAAGCTCTGTGGCTACACAGCCCCACAAAGAGCAAGCTTCTGACACCTTATTATCTTTACCACCGTTACCTTTTTCAGCATTTTGTGCTACAGTAGCCGTTCTGTGTAATCAAACTGAATTACACAGAACAGGCTCGTTTTCAATCCGCATGAGTATCAGTGAGCCTTGGACATTCATGACCCTGTTGCATGGTTTACTGGTTGTCCTCCCCTGGATCACTTTTGATGGGTACTAATCACTGCATGCTGGAAACAACCATAAAACCTGATGTTGTGGAGGTGCTCTGATCCAGTAGTCGTCTAACCATCAAAATCTGGATCATGTCAGTGTTGCTTGGAAACTTCCTCTTGTGCATTTTTTCTTCTTCCAACACATCAACTTCAAGAACCGAATACTCACTACTGCCTAATATATCTCACCTCTTGACAGATATCATTTTAATGAGATTTTCCTAAAATATGTCAACAAAACAACTTTGCTCAAACTGCAACTAGCTTTTTATTAAGGTGATGCAAACCTGTCCATGTTTTTTAGGACACAGTATGACAACACCAGGGCTGGTATTCACAAAGCCTAGTCCTAAACCAAGCCTTAAATCTGTGTGACCTTAAGAACTGCATGTGGCTTTAGCAGGTTTGGAGATGTTAGGTAATATACTTTTCCCAGAACAGTTTGAGAGATTACTGACTTCTAGTGTTTGTTACATTAGTCTTAGAGCTCCAGTGCTAAATTAAAGAAAGAACATTCTAGCACCAAACATGTCTTGGCTGATTGATCACATTTGTTGCAAATGGAAACTGTATAAATCCACTGTATCTCAATGAATCAAGAAAACTGACTTGCTGTCACTTGCATTTGTTGAATAGCACCAACAGGATAAAACCAGTAACAGAGTGTTTTTGAGTGTAGCTGATTATCAACCAAGTACTTAATAAAGCTATCTGCCAACTTTTTGCAAACTTTTCCAATTATTCATTCCATTAATAAATATGTGAAGTGAAAAGATTATCTTCTCGATGTGATGCCAGTTACATTTTCCTTGGCAATTCATTGTGATTCTTTATTTATTGTCTGGCATAGAAGTGCTACTCTGTATCCATTCAAAGCCTCCACCATCAAAACTCTGGCTGAAAAGTTGAAGACACGTCTAGTTGAAAGGAATTGTGTGGTGGGAGTTTCCTTTAATAGATTTTTTTTTTTCTGATGTTTCCCACGCACCTGCTATAAACGCCACATGTATGCAAATGCAGTCTGCATTCTCCCCAACACATCAGCAATGGATGGGGGCATCTGTGCCTTTGAAGTGAGTGTGGAGGAGCTGAGCAGCTTCCCTAGAGATGCACTCGCTAGTGGAGAAGGACGACGCTGGAAAATTGTCCTTGCAGGACAAACTGATCTAAACGAAAAGTGTCTCTGTGCTTGGCTCTTTGGTTTAGTGGGGAGAATTGGATGGCATGAGCCATCTACTGATGAGGGAGGACGCTAGGTACAATGGCTACTTAAAAAACATGAAAGTGTCCCCCCGATGGAGCCAGACACATCACTGCTGCTTCATCCAAGGACCCTGCATACAGCCTTTGTATTGCCCCTTCCATATGCAGCTCTTGATGAATGGTGTGGGTTCACTTAAGAGGACTGTTATGATCTCGTCTGTGGTGATCCTGCATTGCTGTATTGCAGTAATCATTGCTATTTGCCCCTCTGCTACTCTGATGTCAACACAGAAATAAAAACTTTTGCTCCTTTTCTGCAGGAAAATTTAAGTCACAACCCTACATACATTTTTAATTGGTTTGTAAGACTTTTACAGACATTTACATGTGCAAATGATGCACTACCTAATTGTGCAAACATATGTAAAAAAAAAATCTGGATTCTGGATAATGTTCAAATTAAAATGTTTATTTAAATGTGAAAAAAACTGAAAGACAGGATTTTACAGAAGACTATTCAAATCCTGTCATCCTATTGTTCAATCAAAAAAAAAAAAATATATATATATATATATAAATCTATTTTTTAGCTAATTTTATGTAATAAGTTTATTTCATCTACTACATATACAGCTATCAATTAAATATTTGGAAATCCACCTGTAATATCATGCAGGATAGAGTTAGGAATAAAAATTAAGTGAAGTGATCATTCTGAACACGCCACAGCGTGAACAGCACGAAATTCAACACAGCGCCTAGCGGTCTTGGGAATCGAACCTGGACTTTCCAGTCACAGGGCGAACGCCCTAACCACTAGGCTACCAGCTGCCAGGTCCTTACAAAAGAATTTTAGACCTGAATGTAGATAACAGCAGATTTTGGGCCTCAGAGCTGCATTATATGGGTTATATCAGGTCATTGTAGTTACATTTTACAAGCCGTTCTGTGATACGACATTAAGTAGCTGTGCACAGTAAGGTTGTCACTTCTGGAAAATAGAGTTATTTGAGAGTGTATTAAAGGTCTAAAACTGAGAAAAATGGCTTTAAAGTTTTAGTATTACTAAGGATTTTATATTTACTGCTATTTTGACACCATCATTTCTTTGAAACGAGACACCTTTGAACCAGGATATTTTCTCACAAGACAAAGGAGATGTCCTAAACACCATTTGTAGTCTAAAGTCAATTTTGACCAAATATGTAGTAACTACACTTTGGCTTTGGAGGGCAGTATGGAGGGCTGGTTTAAATCTTTTAATGAACCCAGGGCTGGACTGGCCATCGGGCACACCAGGCATTCGCCTGCAGATTCCCGTCAGCACACAAATGCATGAATGCGCATGTCTTACAGCTGTGCTCTTTAAATGCGCCGGCACATGCAAACACTAGACTAGAATTAGATCATATATCATGTAAACAGTTGACTTCAGTTAGAATCAGCTCAATCAGAATGACAAAAAAAAGAATGTAAACCTAGCCAAAACGATTACAATTTATGGGATGTTTAAGATGTCATACAAGCAATTTTGCGAAAAAAAAAAGCAGAAACCAGAATCAGATAATTGTATATGTATAACGTCTTACCTCAAATAAGTGGCTTCCAAACAGTGTTCCCCTGGGAAAAGCCATATAACACACATACAAAATAACATTTAAACATTTTTACACATTTCATTCTAATAGTCCACCACCTATTTCATTCTGTTAGTATTTATAACATCAAGCCTAAACCTGTGCTCGAATTTTTGCCATTTGCTCTTTATTTATTTTTATTTGTATGAAAGGTGGTGTTTAAGAGGAAGGCCCCTCCTGCATATAGCACGGTCAAGATAAATATAATGCATTAGATTATCTCTTCTGTTGTGTGTGTCAGGGAAGTATCTTTTGCCAAAATTTGTTAAGCCTTATATGATCCTTGCTAGCTGTCGCGAGCCGGGCCGTAAGACCCGGACTCAGAACTACCTGGAAGGCCAAACGACAAGGCAGGCAGGCAGAGATCCATACTCAGGAGTACTTTAATTCAGGCAGGAACAAAAACAGAACATACAG
>JBBPDC010000141.1:8857362-8869497 GCA_037974485.1 Hemigrammopetersius urotaenia
AAAATAAAAGCCCTAACCAAACAGAACAGAACAGACAGAAACAAACAGAAAAACAGTGGCCTCTAACGGCCACCAACTGTAACACTAGCGGTGTATCTACTTTTTTCACCTTCATAGATGGGGTTTAAGTTTGCCTCTTGTGATTAGCACTGTTTGGTTGTGTGTTTTTAACTTCATGTTAAATGGTAGGTGGGTAATGTTAGGCCTATTGGTTTGGTTTATTCCTTGTTCATTTTACACCTGCCGACTCTTTCACACACATCACTTCCTTTGTGCTCTTTCCAGCATTCCAGAGAAAATCATACCTATAATGAAGGAAGCATTCCTAACATTACCTGTTTTTTATTCTGTATCATTCTGGATGTCTAGGGTGTTGTATCATCATAACCTTATTTGCTATACGGGGAATTGATTCTACAAAGCAATTGTCCTGTGCTTCATGGCAATATTCATATGTGTGTGTAAAGAGCAAGAGGGGTTATGCAGGAGGAGGTTTAATGTCTGAGGGGACATTATAAACAGCAAATTCCCTCTCGAGAGCCAGTGCGGTAACATTTGTTATTTACCACTTCCTGACCGAAATCTCAGTCCCATTTAATCGGCAAATGAAACAGTCCTTGGGTGCAAAAGTGAACTCTTTATCCCCCCCCCCCCCCCCACACACACACATGTCACCTTGACTCCTTAATTTGCATCAAGAAATGGTCTTGATTGTAAAATCACAACATTTCATTTTCATTCAGTCAATATTCATTCAGTCTTTCATTCACAATAATAAACAATCAAACATGGTCATGTGTTGCATTGTGCTCAGGCAGAATTTCCCCCTTTATAACAGTAGGTTTGGGGCTCATGCATTATCACTAATTAGCCTCAAGAACAAATGCATTAATTGCACCTTCAAACAAACACTCCATTCATTACAAGTCCGTAAATATTGACAAGCGGGACGTCATGCAAAATCCGTTTGTGCAGAAACAAGGCTAACGAAGCTCAGGGCCAGCAGAGGAGTCTGCTGTCATGGTTGAGGAGGCAGTTGATGCATCTCTGTGGCATTTGGGCAGTTTGATCACAGTCACCAAGTCTGGATAGGGATAGCTCACGCCATGCCGTGTTGCTCTGTCACCTTGTAATTGGGATTGATGCCAAACCGAACTGAATAGGATGTTATAGAACCGTCCACAAACTAGATATGACAAGATTTACTGAGGGGCAATCTTACGTTTCTCCACAAGATTTCTTTTCCATGGATGATTGGCTCTTTGGAATTGCCCACAGAAGGCAAGCAAATAGTGAGGAGGTGTTAATGCATAGCATGTTAAACTGACCCCGGAAAAAGGAGCCAATAAGGAGATGATATTAGTTTGCTGATCTGCTATTAGAGATTAAGCTCTTGGTTTCTTTTGCTGAATGTGCAAGATGTTTGCGTCTAAAAATAAATACTTAGCCCATGTCAATAAAAAAAGCTTAAAGAACTGTGATACAATATTTATGCCATATTGCCTACCACAAAGGGAAGCATTAGACGATGAGTGTAGGAATGAAAGATATTGGCTCATGTCAAAGTCATCAACTTGCTCAAACAATAAAAAACACATCCTCAGGTGGGATGTAATATGACACGTCACTTATGTCACATAATTTCACAAAGAATACATTAAATCAGAGACCCCTAGCTATAAATCACTTTAGAGATCATTCTAGTGAATGGTTCTCTGGGTTTTGGCCTGAAGTTTAAAGACCCTCATAATGTGACACGAGTGACTTGTGTCATATTACATCCCACCTGAGGATGTTTTTTTTTTTGAGCAAGTTGATGAGTTTTGTTAGGTCTCGACCAGTGGCCGGTAGGGGCCACTGTTTTGTTTTTGTTTTGGGGGGCTTTTTATTTTGAATTTTGTGCATGTTTGTGTCATGTTTCTCGGTTCCAGGTGTCTTGTTTTCAGTTTGAGTGATTATATGTTGTGATTGGTTTCTGTCTGTCGGGGTGGAGGGTAGCTCAGTGGGTAGGATACTTGCCTCTGGACCAAAAGGTCATGGGTTCGAATCCTACCTTCAGCACCACCATTGGGTCCCTGAGCAAGACCCTTAACCCCAAGTTGCTCCAGGGAGAGACTGCCCCCTGTAGGTAGTGAATGAAAGTCGCTTTGGATAAAAGCGTCTGATAAATGTAAATGTCATGTATTTAAGTTCTTGTGGGTCCATCGCCTCGTTTAGTGTCACATCTATGTTTTCCTTGTATCGGCCCTCGAGCCAGGTTTTGATTTATGTTTCTAAATAAAGAAAACACAGTCATGGAAGCCTGCCCACCTTGGTGTGATCATTGGGGTAAAGCACGGCGTCGTGGCAACCGCCGCAACGCCCGTGACAGGTTTACACCAATATGTCAAACAAGAAACCATTTAGAAACTTAAATCTAGCCACTATTTGGACAGGATGAGATTTAGTGAGGAGTGATTACTCAATGTATGCATTGCCCTCACACCTGCCACATGCAATATTTTTAGCTACTCACAAGCAGAAAACATCTTCAAACATTTTATTAGTCACACTTTATATTGATGGTCCCTCATAGATTATCGACAAATATTGTAACTGTAACTGTAACTTTTAATAATAATCCTATGAAACTATTGCATTGGATTTGATTAGGTTAATAATTAGATTTAGGTTTAGCGTGAAAGATTTGTTTATGATTAAGGTTAGATTTAAAATAACCTTTTATGATGGTTGCGTTACATTTAAAATGTAGTTAGTTGAATGTTAGTTAAAACTGACAAAAAACAGAAGATCATTCACTTTTAGTTTAAATGCTTTATTTACTCTTATAATCAATCTACCTGCCTAACATGTTTGCTTTCAGTTCATATTACCACACAAAATCTAATGTTCAAGCTTGATTTGGGAGACAGAGAATGCGAGAAGGAATGACTTCATACAAGCCTTTTTCAGCATTATGGAATATTTACCAGTTAAGACATGAATAACACAGGGTTATATTTACAATTTGTGTTATAGTAGGTTAAAGGTGCTTGAACATTTTATAACATTGGAGTGCGTGCTGCAATCACTGTAAATGAATTACGTAACCCCACCTTCCCATGTATAACTAATCCTAATCGACTAGGGAGTTACAGAGCAGCATGTGTGTTGATAATAAATTTTAAGTGTATCACTAAGTTTATATGGAGGTCTCAACCAACCTTGACTTTTTGGTGCGCACAGCCAACTGTGTCCTTAGTGATCTGTGGACAACATCAAGCGTGAATCACATCCACTTGCAAGCGCTGCTCTGAAATCCCTGAAACTGAAACCAAATTAAATTTATAGCAGGTTACAGTTGTCACTAAACCAGCTTAGCTCTTCACTTGACGGTCAATGAACATAATCGCAGGCGAAAAGCACACTGCAATTTTTTTTTATGATAGTTGCTTGCTCAAGAATTGAAAAGAGGTCCCCTAATCTCAAAGCAGCATGTGGTTCAAAGTGGGGATTTACTACTTACAGGTGGAAATTAAATTAACTGAAGTGGAAGCCTGAATCAAAGCAGGCAAAATGTCTGTTCTTACATGTCTTCAGTTAACCAATTTGCGCTCTTCCCTCTCTGATGTTTTGTGTATGTGTTCAGGGTGGGGTTGGTAGAGAAAGACATACACAGAGAGTAAGGATACTGAAGTTGTTTATGTTAATGTGGTGCTTTGAACGTTTTCATTTATGTAATGTCACTTTGGTATCCTTGTACTCTCTGAATAGGTAGCATCATAGGAACAGCAAAAAAGTTCCTAAAATGTATGTATATTAAATTAGTGAGATTTCATTCTAAGCCAATTTATACCATTTCTATTGGTTTGTTTGTCATGAAGTAACATTTGTCATATATTCAAAATGAGTCAAAACCAATAAATATTCAAATATATGCATTTAGGTGATGCCTAGTCCTATCCTCATCCAGAACATGTCTGTTTGTAAGAGCAGATCATGTCAACATCATTAAGAATTCATGCAGAGTATGTTACTAAAGTCACCTAGTCCTTATATTAACCTATGCATCTTATCAGGGGATCTAAACTTAGCCAGGAAAACAGATGCATGAGATATGAACCCTATCATAAAGTCAGCTGCAGACTCCTGCCTGCCTCGACTTCTGGTATGTTCATCAAGGGCAGATATGATTATTTGAGACCCCTGAGGACATCCTGAGATTTTATTCAATCTGCATTTTTCATGTTTTTGTTCTGCCTATTGGCACAGTGTAAGTGCAAATAGGGTACATCTTGGGATGTGTAGGATATTGATGTGTTTATCTGCCTCATCAACCGGGTAGATGTGCTACGGCATAACGGATTTCAGACTCAATAAACATGAGGATTATCTATAAGGCTATGGCTCTCAACAAGATTTCTCTACCCATCGCCTGGGACATTACTGGAAGTGAAGAGGCTCAGAAGTAAGAACTTTAAAAGTGGCCTTAATAAATCTATGAAAGGTGGACTTTTTTTCCACAATGTTTTGAACTGAAATGACTTTGCATTAAGACAAGCCAATAAATGCCAAACGATGCCTGAAATTTAAAGTACTGCTCTAAGTCCTCCCGTAGTCTGCCACAGCAACCCAACCTAAATGCGATCCAGACAAGCTTATCGTGTCCATAAATTTAAATGACAAAATCAGTATTTTTCTCATAAAATTATCATTTGAAATGCCTTCCTATTCACAGGCAAACTAACCTTCCTGACTTTCCCCCCAGAGTATAAATGTCCATGGAATTTTAAAGCAGCAGTAATTAGATCTTTTTGTGAAGAGGTTAGGAGGTCCTAATCTTCATTCGGCCACTAGAGCAGCCAACAGTGAATGCAGACTGCGATCATCAAAAGCAACATAACTTCATGGCATCACGTGACCTATTATGTGTGATAGCAATCGGGCCAGTGTTTGCACATCGCATCACAAATTAACACTGCCAGCGCGCCGGCACATAAATACAGTTATCCATCTTTGTGTGACATGATTTCCCCCCCCCCTTTCAGGAATAAATGGAAAATATCTCACGCTTGATAACACTGTTCTTATACAATGCTGATGAAATCAAGAGAGAAATGGTCCTCTGACACTCAAATGACAACAATAAAATCCAGAAGTTAATTTCAAATGAGTTTCCAATCTTTGTGCTTGCCACAAAATGTTGTCTTTGTCTGAGAACAACAAGATGTGCCAACAAGCCCTGTTCCATTTTAAAGCACTACAACTTGGCTTTTTATCTGAACAGACTGCTTACTGTTCTCTCTCAGAAAGAAAGAAAAACAAGAAGGAAAAAAAAAACAAAAGCATTTCTGTTTTATGCAGTGTTGCCAAACATGGATAATCTCAGTCTTATTCCAAGGAGGGATCAGGACTTTACAAGGACGGGAAAAATCGCTTAATTTTAGTGCTGTGTTTGCCGTGCTTTATTCACAAGTTTATGCACTAAAAGAGCACCATGGCTATTACACTGCCACCCCGCTTTTGCTTCTTATCCATATACAGATTTTTTTGTTTGTTTTTGTTCTATGGATTTGCATATTCAGTGGTAGGCTAATGCACAGAGAATTGTCATTTTAGCAGCGTAACAGGGGGCTCCGAAGCTCCAAATGGATGTGGCTGATTATTTAGGTATCCTCAGAGGAACGGCGTCTGTCATGAAGGAACTGTGCGGCGGGAGAGGAAGAGCATGTTCCAGGATGCTGGTTGTGTCGCCTCTCATTAAGGCAGAGCTGTGTGAACGCTGCGCCTCTCTGCCCAGGCTACTCATCAGGGCTAATGAGGAGGAAGGAGTGGGGCTTTTCCTGAATATGGAACGAGAGGATATGTCTGAACCAAGGATGCATCAAGAGCCATTCTGTAATTGTGGGTACATGTCATATCTGTTGAATATGTGCTGAACTAAGTGATGAATTGAATTAACTTGGCTGTAATGTGCACATCTTTTCCACATGGATAAAACATTTCAACACAAATTTGTCTCCAATGTACTTATTTTTTGATAGAAATTGTTTTGGGAACATTTTTTTGTGTTCAAATTGAAATTGAATGCATAGTAATATTATATATTATACATTCATCAATATATTTTGAATATTCATCAAATGTGTGACATGTTATTTTGGACTACTGTTTGTTTATTGATGTATGTCTCTAGCTTAGCCCATGATACTTACATAATATTTTTTATTTGATAGTGTGTGGGCAAATAAAAAAGTCACGCAATCCAAAAGAGGCAGAGCAAAAACTGAAGACAGGAGTATCATGGGCAAGGCTAGAGGCATACATCAATAAACAAACAGTTGTGAGAAATCCAGACAAACAATGAAAATAACTGCAAATTGCTTGGCACACCATAGTTCCTACTTCCTAAATTACCTGTCCTTATATGATGCTTGAGACAGGAAGTAGTACTTTACTTAATCTTGGAACCCTAGTTCTCCTAGAGGTGAGGCGGGTGAACAACAGCACTAGTTTTCACAGCACCCCCTGCTTGGCATGACTAACCATACGTAGAGGTCAGCCCTGCAGCAGAGGTGTGAGTCTGCCAGGGTGGTCCTGATGAAAGGCCATGATCAGAGTGGGGTCCAGAATATGACAACCTGACATTGTCCCTCTGGACTATTACCTTCCCAGTCCACCAAATACTGGAGTCCATCTCGGTGCCTCTGACAGTTAGTAGGCTGGTGTCCAAGGCGACGGTGTTGGTCAACTTGATGTTTCTGAGCTGCCACCAGTCTTAACTCGAGTACTGTGCCTGGTCCTCCTACACCCTTTTGTCTATTGGTCACAAGTTAAATGATATAAAGAGTTGTGGACAAACTCTGCCCACATCTGCTCATTGGTGTTGTTTTTGGCTGTAGTAAGAACGTAGCATATATTTTTTTCTGTTCAGCCATTCGGTCTGTCAATGATATTCAGAAGAATATAGAGTACATCCGAGTTTCCTGTGGAATGCCCTCCATACGTGGCATCAGTTGAGTGCCTTTATCCGAAACAATCTTATGTGGAAGTCCAAAAAGCTTTAACACACAGTGAAATGTTTTCCATTTTCATTTTCCTTATCAGGGTGTTAGCTGATAAGGAAGGGATATCTGTAGCAAAGTCCATTGCAATATGTGACCATGGCCTTTTCAGGGTTTGTAAGGGGTGTAGCAAGCCATAGGGTCAACCGTTTGGGGGTTTGGAGCATCAGAACCTTTTCTTTATTGTCTGTGTCCAGCTTGGGCCACTGCCACGAAATCATTTCTGTCATACATTTAACCAATGGATGCCCAACAGCTCTTAAATAATGCATCCACATGAGTTTGCTTCTTTCATTTATTCCTTGATTTCCCAGTGTACAGTTGCCATGATACATTCTGTGTTCTGAATAGGAAGATGTGTTTCACCATCCTCATCACGTATCTGGATGCATGAACCAGTGCCAGCCATGCCATTTTTAGACCCTGGTCAATAGGAACGAGTAAAATTAAACCAGGCAAAAAAATAACGCACATCTTGCATGCCTTGGGTTCAATCATTTTGTTTCTTTAAAACACTCCAGGTTTTTATGATCTGTAAGTTTTAAAAATGGGTATTTTCTAGCCAAAGCCTCCACTCGCTTAATGTATATTTAATGTTCAAAAGCTCTTTATCTCCCACATGGTAGTTTCTTTTCACAGCAGGATATTTATTGGATAAGAAAACATAGGGGTGTACCTTGCCACACTCCATCAGATGTTATGACAACACTGCACTGAACCCTTTCTGTGGATGCATATACTTTGAAAATAAAAAGGATTTAAGATTTGGGATAGACAAGCAAGGGAGTTAAAGCGAGGAATCCTTTTAGCTTATTAAAATAATTGTTGTGTCTCTATTGTCCAATGCAACTTGGCATGTCCTTGAGAAGAATCACAATGGATGCTGTTCCAGAACTGAAATTGCAAATAAACCGGCAATAAGATTCATAAATCATTGCACCTCTTTAACTGACTGTGGAGTGGGCCTATCTAATATTGCTTGAACATTTGGAGGTTCCATGCTGATTCCTTGTTAGCTAATAATATATTCAAGGAAACTGACTGCTTTCTGGTCAAAATTTTTTTTTTTGCCTTGATGAATAGTTTGTGCTTCACCAAAGAGAAAGGATAATGTTGCCATTGGGATTTTGCAAATAAATCAAAATATAATCTATATAGACCATTCAACTTCCTAAAAACTCAGCTAAGATCTCGTTGATGAGGACTTTAGGCATTACCAGGTACTCATAATGCCCCCTAGTGTTGACGAAACGGTTTTCCATTCATCCTATTAACGGATTCTGATTTATTTTTACACACTGGGGATGTCAAGCTAATTGAGAATCATACTACCTTGGATCTTATCCAGAAGCTAGGGTAAGAAAGGTAAGGGTCTTTTTTAGCGTTATATTATTAAATATACTTTTTTCTTGGTGAAAAATATGCTTAATGCCGCTGAAGATGAGGAATGGCAGATGTATCTGAGTGATATAATCATCTAGAGCTTGCTGTTCTGGAAGCGAGAGAGGATAGACACACCCCTTGGGTAAAGGTGCTCCCAGTAGCAAGTCAATGGTGCAATCACTGGCTCTGTGAGGGGGAAGGAGTTGAAAAAGCTTCTTGCTGATCATTGTATTCTGGGTGAATGTCTATGCCTTGGTTTGGTTTAGGGCTTTCCAGGGAAGTTTCATGAACAGAAATACAAAGGCAAAGATCAAAACATTATTTTACTCATTTCTGAATATCTCATTTGGCCCAGTTAACATGGGGGTTGTGTAATAGTAACAAGGAGTGACCTAATATGAGTGGGGTCTTAGGACAGCAGTTTTATGTTTTCTTCATAAAAAGGTCTGATGCATAATTTTAGTGGCAAAGTTACATGGTTGACTACCCCTTACTAACCAGAGAGTAGTTTTTGACAGTATTCCTAACATTTTCATCAATATAGTTGCCTGCTGAGCCAAACCCATGCCCATTGCCAGGAGGAGTATATATTCAGCTCCAGAAAAAAATTAAAAAACACTGCAAAAATGTTCAGTTTCTCAGGTTTTATCTTTCATAGGTGTAAGTTTTTAAGAACTGCTGACAATAAAAATAAGAATCTTTAAAGCATCATTTCTCTTATCAAAATAATTTCACAAATCCAAGAAATGGAATAAATCTAGAGCCAAATGGTCTCCTTACCATGTATATAGTTTCTGTCTTCATGCCATTACTTCATGACTTAACAGCAATTAATCAAACAAGATTCATTTTGAGTGGTTCGCTCATTCTCACATTTTGACAGAATGTAAATGGCAGAATTTTTTTTTATTCTAACAGTGTTTAATTCTAACAGTGAGACATAGATGAAAATATTTCAGTGATATATCCAACAGAAAGGTAAAATTGAGGCATGGTCAATGGAGATCTGAATTTAGAACTTAAGAACTAAGTTAACATGTTATAAGCAAGCTTTTTTTTAAAAAAAAAAATGTGTAGCTTAATATAGGGTTTAACACTTTTTTAAGGCAGACATCACCTCTATTCTACAAATATGCTTCTGCCTTTCTAGTTCTATTTGAGGAGATCTTCTCACTGTAGTGATTCAGTACTCCTGTGTGTTTAAGGAATATGTCTTAAGCTATAGAGGTGCAGTGAAGGGCAGCCTTAAGTGAGAGTAACCTCCCATCTCTTGATTAGGACATATGGCTGACTCCAGCGAGAAGGGGAGGAGATGAATAGAGCCCTGTATGTGGGGAGCACAACTCTTGCTGAGTGGCAAAAAGACGATGCACCGTTAGAGCTTGTACAGCAGCCAGCAGCAAATCTCAATTACTAATAAGGTAAATTCTCTGCCTAATTGGCGGCACACCATCTGTTTTGAGCAAAAATAATGAATACGATTGTACTGCCTGTTCAAAGAAGGATATTTCTAGGACGATGTTATATTTGCTTATTCGTTCTAATGTGTGTTCACGTCATATTTGTACTAGAATTGTTGTCAGATGCGCCCAATTACATTCCAAGGAACCCAGAAAGGTGATTCTATTACATTTGGACAATTTAGATATGTGGTGCCACAGCTCAAATCTGAGTCCCAGCTTTGTGTATGGAATTTGTATATTCTCCTTGTGGTGGCGTGGGTTTCCTCCGGGGTCTCCGGTTTCTCCCACGGTCCACAGACATACGCATCAGGTGGATTGGGGATTCTAAATTGAACGTTGGTGTTCATTTGTGCATACACAGAAAACCTTTAGCAATTGAATAGGATGCTTGGTGTCAATTGAATAGGAGGCTTGAATGGCGCCACATGCCCCATGCTAAGTGCCAGCTAGAGGGGTATAAAGCTCCTCAGCAAAGGGCTGTGGAGCAGTGGAATTGAAAGTGAAAATGATAATTCGGTCATACGTGAACACACCACTGCACACAGTGTGAACAGCACGAAATTCACCCTCTGCATTTAACCCATTCACCAAGTGAAGCAGGGGGCAGCCAGGAACACGGCGCCCGGGGAGCAGTGTATAGGGACTGTACCTTGCTCAGCGTACCTCAGAGGTGCCTAGCGGTCTTTGGAATCGAACCTGGACTTTCTGATCGCAGGGTGAATGCCCTAACCACTAGGCTACCAACTGCCCCAGTTGCATTCTCTAGGGTGACGAGGCTCCATTCAATACCTATGGGAAGTGATGGAGAGTTCAGATCTAATTCAGCGGCATCCTTACTTGACTTCACTAAAGCTGCTGTGGTTAAATCCAAGCATATTCTCCAATCATTTAGTGAAAAGTTCCCAGAAGACTAGGAGGGACAAAAAAATCCAAATGAATACCCTTCTGTATTTCATTATATGTGACAATTGCAAAATTCATAATAATACAAATAATAATAAAACCAATTATAATACATTGATGGCAAATATGTTTATATATATTATATACATGCATTGCTGCCAGTGTTGCTCATTAACATTCCATGGAACTTATGGGGTGATGTTTCTGAAGTTGTCTTCCCGAAGTGGACAGTACTTTGCAGTCCTGCTTGTCCCTCCCTTACCTCCCATGTCTTAATGGCTGGTTGCACAGTTTGATTGTATGCAGATGAGGTAACCTGATGAAGTCATTATGTGCACACCCATAACTGCAGGCTTTCTGTGCTGCCACTCGACTTCCACTTATTAATGATGTGCGGGGGAGAGGAGTCCTTACCTAACATACGCAGAGCTAGCAGGCCTAATAAACAGCTTTCGAAGGACAAATGTTGGAAGATGGACGGGCACTAAGATTCTCGCTTACTTGGTTATTTCAATTGTGCCAGCTTTTTGTCAGGAATATATTAATTGCAGATGTCTGCTGCTAATCAAAAGTGTGGAAATCAAGGCTTGTGCTGAACTTACACTTATTATGCAATGATAATATTATGAACTAAACTTAAATAAAGAGAATCTGCCTAGTTCCATAGCAATATAACCAGAGCATGCATTTGAATTTAGATTGTGTCCTTTTTGCATATTAATCAGTGTTGTGAACACGATAAAAAATAATGGCTCCCTTGGCTTCTTAAATATTGAGTTCATACTTAAATTGGCAGATAAAGAAAGGTGCAGGTTTTCTTTATGTTAACTCAACAAAGTTTATTGTACTACAGGGCAGTGCACATTATTTCAGATGTGGTGAAACAATGACAAGTTTGAAGTTTTATGTGAATCTGGGGAGACCTTCATCACTGCAAACCCTGCATCTGCTGCAGCACCAGAGGCAAATAAGCCCAGCCATGAAGCAGCATGGCTGGTATATGAACGAGCTTTCCACAATAATGAATTCCAGGTCCATGCTAATGAATGCTTATGCTTTATGGCATTATGTACAATTTTTAGGCATAATACATCTTTAAAACAGATAGTTCCTGTGCCTCTGCAGTCCTGCCATATGGCCTTTAATCACAGAAAATAGCTGGTGCTGTGACCAGGGTGTAAAAATAATGAAAAACTGATTCCCTATTCCCTAACAGTGGTTTCATTCATTCAAATTGAATTTATTCTAATTCCAGCCACTGGTACCTTCAGATCACACACACACACACACACACACACACACACACACACACACACACACACACACACACACACACACACACA
>JBBPDC010000141.1:8893530-8912234 GCA_037974485.1 Hemigrammopetersius urotaenia
TGCCCCCTGCTTCACTTGGTGAATGGGTTAAATGCAGAGGTTGAATTTTGTGCTGTTCACACTGTGTGGTGTGTTCATGTATGACAAGTGGTCACTTTAAAGCGTGTTGCTATAATTGTCAGGCGTCCCAGTACTTTTGTCCATATAATGTATGTACACAGTTGAAAACAAAATGAGAAAAAGTGTGTGAAGGACAAAAAAGTTGGGAATAGCTCATGCTTACTCCTAATGAGAAAACAAGAAATAAAACTTCTTCAAAATACATGGATCGCTTTCTTGCCATTCCCTGCTAGAAGAGTGTCTGGTTTGTAAACTCAGCCTGAAAATTTAGACCACGCTGGCCGCTGGAGCCAATGTGCTGGGAGGCTGGGTAAGGAGAAACATGCTGAACTGAAGTGTGAGAAACAGGTGCAGTTTGATGGAGGCAGCCAAACAGCCATCTGCTGTAGAATGTTTCTAGCCCCTGGAAAGAAGCTGTCTCATACTTGCAGATCTGATTAATGTCTTTGTCTGCTCACCAAAAGATGGATCTGACAGATGCAAGTTAGGGAGATTCTGCAGCAATGACGCAAATCATACAGTTTCACAGGAAAAAAAATTGAGTCAAAGAAAAAGAAACATTTGCTGGGCTTTATGGTGCATACGGCAAACCTGAGGAACAGGTCTTACACTCAAAAATGAGTTTTTTGGCCAGGATGTACGGTTCTAGTAAAAACAATACAACCATATATTATAGGAAGGTTCTTTAAACTTTCTCTAAACTTTTAAAGGTTTTCCACACTTTAATATTTTGGATACAAGAATCTTTAAGTAACAAAAAGTGGTTCTTTTATGTCTCCTTTTGACATTTTTTTTGTTCAGGAGGGTAACTGTGCCTTCAATATTATCAATATTCTTCAGACAGCCAATTGCAGTACACTATGCAGAAGGGAACCCTTAGGGTGTTCTAAGCCTTCTAATGATTAAAAAAAGTAAAATCATGCTTGCAGTTGCTTATTAGAAAACTACAGAGTAAGCCCATTTTCTCTGTGGTATTCAGGCAGGTATATATAGATGAGCTCTCTCATTAGTTAGGACTCTAGATGCTAGGTTTACTAGGTCAGATTAACCACAAACACAGTTAAAATGAGTGGTAACAATTTTGTAAAAAAAACCTGATTTTTAATTTTAAACAGCCACAAACCTGGAAGTGTAATGCAATTAGTTCAGCCCTTATATCCTACTAAAATGTTTTTTTTTAAAAAACTAGTTCATTTTTTTAACTAAACTAAATATATATATATGTCTAATAGTTTTCTGCTACCGACAAATCACAACTGAGTCTGCTTCTGTGTTTTTTGTCTGCAGACATCTCAGCCAGGTAATCTTGTAATATAGCAAAAAACAGAATGCTCCCTCTTTTGATAGATTTATCTTGTCCACAACACCAGGTATAAAAAGAAATGTTTTGCTCCGACAGGACCACAGTGTAAAGATTAGGTCAGCTCACTGGCTCTCGCATTCAATTACTCTGACAAAAGACAGGAATGTCTCCTAAAACAAGGACATTAATAGCATCTGTCAAATCTTTCATGGCCCTTCGAGCTACCCCACACTTAATCACATTTTTTGTCAATATCACACAGATCATTATAAAAACTCATGGGATTATTTTTTTGAGATTCACTTAGAACAGGTATGTGGTATCATGCAACAAAACAGTGATTTTTACATGATCAATTACATGAATTTCTTTATCCCTTAGAAATAAACACTGTTTTATGTAACTGTGCCTCTATGACTGATAAATGTCAGTGTTCTCTTTCGGCTGTCTTGTATTGCAGCTTAGTTTCCAGATATGGCAATGGTGAGTGAATGGGACATTTTGAAATAATAAAAAATGTTTACATTTTGTGTCACATTTTTCCTGATATGAGCCATTTAAAAGTACCAGTTCTGTTTACCGATAATAACAGTAAATTAATTCAATATTCTTAGCAGCTGGGAATCAAACAGCAATGGCAAAAGAGGAGCGTGGATAATTGAGTGTTCTACTCTACTGGTGTAAGAACTTGTGCAAGCTGGGTTATTCCTCATAACAGAGAAATATTAAATCTGTTCCTGGGCCACAGTGGGGCACTTAAAATAGCAGGCAGCAGTTGTACCTCGCAGGTTACGTCACTGATACCTGTTTCATGAGGAGAGCTTTTAGGGTTAACTGCAACATCTGCCGAGACCACAGGGGTCCAGCATCTGTCAGCCGTTTGATGTTCTTACATACAGCACGTATAGAAGAGTGGCTCTTTTGGTTGTGACTGAAGGTAGAAGTGGCAATACTATACTGAAAATGATCGAAAATCATGTTTGCAGTTTTTTGACAGCACTACTGAAGAGCTATTTAAACTACTAAAACATCACCACCCTTAATATTGTCTAAACATTTTATGATAAATAGAAAAGACATATGTAATGCAATCCCTTTGCCCAGAAACATTTTTTTCTTCTCCTATAAAGTTATTATTTTGAGGTGCAAGGCTGTATTATGACACTATGACATTAAGACCAAATCATAATGAATGGCACACAAAATCATTATTTTTCATGCATTGAGTCAACGGATGGACAGTATCAAGAGAACATGGCTCCTATGGACGTTATCTTTGTTCCGGGCTGCTAATGTGCAACATTGATCCCTGTTTCCGGGGTACCATTAAGAACCCAAAGCGTTCTTAAAGTTCAGCAGATAATTAAGCAAAATGTCTTTTAAATTCTATTGACTACAGATTGCCCCAGCTGCCAAGATGGGGTTTAATGCATCTTAAGATTTTAAAGGCCTCTAAGCATTTCTGTCACGATGGGGCATAAATTTTCATTTTGGCAGGAAGAGGCATTGTACTTACCTAAGTGAATGCATCAGACCATAATTAAAGACTTGGGATTGTTTTAAATAATTCATCTAGTGTCTGTTTAAGATAAGTCCTATGATAAAAAGCATTAAATGTATTAGCAGTCCAGGGGAAATCAACTGATACTCAGTGGTAGAATGCAGAGACAGCAGTGTTACCATAGAAACTGCCTCCAAACTTGAAAAAAATGTACTAGCATCTATTTATCAAAAATGTGCCAATATTCACAGTTTGTTGGCCACTGTGTATGCTAGCAGCCTAATTAGAAGACTTCCAAGCATGCATATTGGGTTGTTTCTTCCATTACAGCATGGATGAAACTTATCAGCATAGCATTTGTTCAACATTCAGACAACAGTGTGTTCTGTGCCCTACCTGGTACTTATATGTAGCCTATGCACATAAATCTTCATTGAAAAACAGAAGCACTTTTACGTTAGTACAAAAATTGTATTGCAGTCCCATTTGCAAAGAAATGAAAAAGAATACATTAGTAAGAAGGCTGTAACAAGCATATATGGCCTACATACTCCCATGGCATCTATTGTGTGTATAATTATAAAAGCACACAAGGCTCATGAGGGTTAAAGAGAAGAAAGCCAAGAAGGATGAAAAAATCTTGAAGTAAGGAAGGAAAAACAAGGATCAAATAACTGGTGCTGATTTAAAGTGTTCATTTGAGACTGCAAATTGAAAATGCTACATTTGCTGTGTGAATGGCTTGTGATTGCCTGAGTGAAAAAAAGAGCCTAGAAATAGCAGATAGCCTGCATTTTTTTATAAGACACTTTTTGCAGCTGACCAGAAAGAAAGGCAAAATAGAACTCCCTATGAATGTGGAGAAAATGTAACATGCATTCTATGTATTCCTGTGTACTGATGGGTAAAATATTGTTTTCACGTCTCCTGTTGCTCTGTCAAGTTGTGCCAGTTGCAGGATTGGGGCTTTGAAGTTTGGATAACTGGACAAATATAGAACAGAAATTAATGCACTGATTCACGGACATTATAGAAGCACTGGCCTGTGTCGTCTTCTAGATTGACTTCAATTTCTTGTAAGAAATTGGAAGATAACGTATAAAGCAGAATTATTTTCATTCCTTTTAGTGTGTTTTGTACCAATATATATTTTTAGGAAAGAGTTTGGATATGGTCACAGTCATGTAGAGCAGTGCCTAGTCATTTCCAGGGAATGGGCTGCTCCTTTCATGATCGATTGCAGTGTAATGAAGGTGGACATGGCGTTGGGGCTTGCAGGGGCAACAACTTCACAGCACTGCACTGACTGAATTAAATCAATTTAACTCACTATATTTGTGTGCCCTTAGCAATAGGCCCATCTTGCTCTGTGCCAAGTTTGGAGATAGCTTTTCACGGAGCCCATCACAATACAGATTACATTCCAGCCCTCCTTCACTCGCTTTCCCTTCTCTGCTGCTTTTTATTCTCAAAAAAGCAGGTACATTTTGGATCTTTATCTGTGCCAAGTGTAATTGCACAAAAGACTGAAATCCAGTGAAAAAAAAACACTTTATGGTTTCTGGAGAAACTGAAGTGTGTGGGTGTCTCCTAGCAGCATTGCTCATGTGGGATGGGAAGTGCTCCTGGTACCAGATGCATTCATGGGTTTCTAGTGACGAGAATTTTTTACTTTGGACCTTTCTAGGTGTGATATCCTTGTTCAATGATACTTTACTAAGTAACACATTAAAGAGAATGGGGAACCATTAAGAAATGGTACAAATCTCTCTTTTTCTGACCGCACCCTTTCCCTCAGGAAGGAGGGCTAATTCAATGGTAGCTGCTATATGAATAAGACAATATAGCTCAGCTGGAATTCAAGGCTGGATGGAAAGTGATTTGCAGGCTGATGTATTTTAATGATTAGTAGGCAGGCCTGACAGCTGGTAGGAACAGAGGTGCTTCCCCAGCTGAGGCACATCAGCCTCGTCTCTCCACCTGTTGTCTCTCCCTCTGCTGCTCGTTACACAGGGCTGCCTTTCAGGGTCAATCAGAGCGGCCTGCTGATCACCCACTGCGAGACCACAGAGCATGAGAGAAGAGAAAGACTGAAAGGGTAAAAAGACAGAGAGGGAGATAAAGAGAACAAGAGTAAGCCGGGGAAAGCGCTCGCTTCGCTCACTGTAGGGTGGCAGATTGCAAAAGCTCTAACATGTTATCCAGCAGACAAATATGGATATCCATGTAAACCCTGTGTGTCAATTACAGCATCTCACCTTAATGCTGGACCACCCAAGCCTGAGAGCACTTGTCTCTTAGAGATTATTTTCACTCCTCTCCTGTCTGTGGGGAAAAGCCGGCTGTTTGATCAGACTCGTCTCCGGCTGCTCACCTTCACGGCTTTACTGTACTCCACCAAAGCTTCTGTAGGGTTTAACCCGTCATCCAGTGGACTTAAACATGAGGGGAGAGGGCCACTCTAATGATGTGGGGCTTCATGAGGTTGTAGGCTGAAGTGAAAGTGACAGCCTAGTCCTGGCAGAGCTTGTGCCATTAATTTGTCGGGAGCTCGCCATCTTTTCCAGAGAAGCGTTATATGTTTTTCTGTCATTTAAAATAAATCAAAAGACTTCAGGATGCTGTCACTCTCTGGCCCTCTCTGTAGCTCACTTGACAGGTTCTCACATCTGAGGGATGCTCAAATATCAGGGCAGTATTGGTCGCACTTGTTGCTATGTTGATGGTCCACTGTAGATGCTTTGCAGAGTCTATTCAACTGAACATCTATTAAATTCACCTCAGCTCATCCCCAACCCTAATTGGGACGGTCAAGTGAAATCCTGCTGGGCCGTTAGCATTTAGCATGGTACTGTGACCTAACAAAATAACATAATATTAATAAAAAATGTCACGTTGTGGCCAGACCTCCTTTTCTCTCATACATACAATTCGAGTGGTAGTCCCAGTTTGCCAGTTAATGATAGAGTGGATTATTGATATTAATGGCTGAACAATGCTTTCAATTTCATACTCTTGTGAATAACTGCTGGATAACTCACTATAACAAATGAATAAAATTAGTCAGAGAATAAGAACACCAGATCAAATAATAATTAGCTGACACTCATTTGAGCATAGTGATTAACCAGGGTTTTTTTTTCTGCAATGTTAGCTCTTAGCATGCATACACACTTGTGACATAGGACTACTCAAAAACATCATGTAATTCCTGGAGTCTCACTTTAGCTCTGAGCTAACTGTAAATCTAACTGAATTTTCACAACATAGTTTGTTAAAGAATCTGAGCATTTGTAGATAAGGGGACCATTAAAGCGAATGTTTTCTGAGCATAAATACTTTAGGTAGCAATCAGTTAATAGCATGGTAGCTGATTGTTCTAGAGGTCCTAGGTAATGCATCCCTGGACTACATGATCAATAAGGCTGCAGGTGTAAAATTAAATCAGCCTCAAGTGGGTGATTGGCAGTGATTTCACAAAAGCTACTGCAGCTATTGCATGAACTTCATCACTTCGTCTAATAGACCCCTGGGTATTCGAGGAATTACTGAAAGAAATAGCCCTAAAGACACAGAGGTATTTATTGATTTCTGAGGTTTTCAAAATATATCCTAGGAGGTGAAGAGGCCAGAGAAACATGAATGACAGAAAATGGCTTGCTTCCTGTTCTCACTATCTCTGAGTGTGCTTACTAGCCCTCAGATGGCTGGGTTGGAGCACATGGTGATATGAATGACTCTCCCGCAAATGGAGCCTTTAATCAAATGCTTTTTTGAACATGTTTCCTGTTTGATATTTGAAGAATCACTGAGAATGTTTGATCTGTTCCAAGGCCTCTGTGCTGGGTTTAAAGAGCACGGAAAGTAATGTAAGCATATTGTAGCACTTATACATCCAAGTGCCAAAAATAGGTGTTTGGGATTTGGTCCTGCATTCTGTAGTCCAAAGTCATCTTCCATTGAATTTTGGATCAAGGATTAAGTGTTAAAGTATTCAGCTCATTTTGTCCTGACTCACATGCCCAGAAGACTCATTTTGTTTGATTTTCATCTTTGTAAAACATTCCCCTTTTAGAAAATGTTCTAGTCAAGGATGGTAACCAAGTTCTAGACATAAAATATTTCTAAATGAGCTCCTTATCTGATTTTATAAAAACAATACAGTTTAACAGATTAGTTGGTGACTTTGCATTAATCAATCAACTCGTTATAAGAATGACTTTTCTTGCTTGGCTTTTGCTGTGAGAGTAAAGTGCAATGGATAAATACAGTGGAGAATGTGGGTCTTTAAAACAGCGGCGTGAAAAGATGCGGCTGGACACATTAATCACACCATAAAAAGGCAGAAAATCCAATTAATTCTCTTTGATATTCCAATAAGATCTGGGACTGATTAAAAACTCTAATCCCTTCTGACCACCATATAAATCTGCATTACCCGAATTCTCAACAGCAGGACCTGACATAACCATGTAAGAGAGGGAGACTTATTTGTGAGCGCCTCCTTATTTTACTGAGTTTAGCCTAAATAAGTGTATCCTTTGCTGTCTTGTTGGATTTTCATGGTTAAGTTCTCAGTTCTGATGGTTAATGTGCTTTTAATTAGAGAAGTTTGGTCTTTCAACTCTCATTCCTCACTGCATCTTGAACATATGCTGAATACCCATCTCCACAAAAATCTCCACATTTTTGTTTTGTTACAAACAGACAGAAACTAAAATTCTTTAATAAAATCTTTACTGTACAGTCAACCTTTCGGACATATGAGATTTTGTGACAACAACAGCAAAGTTTTATTGAGGCATACATGTCCTCATAGCCAGTCAAGAAAGGAGTATGCATCCTCTGTCTGGGAAGGTAAAGGCATGAACCATTTCGTCAGCAGAGCACACTCTTGGTTAAATATGTAAGAAGCTCTGCTCCGAGAAATTCCCCAGAGTACGCAGACCTCTGATTCCTTATGCAGCCCCCTTCTTTCATTCATCACCCCCCCACCTCATTTTCTCTCTCTCTCTCATTTCCTCTCTCCCCTGGGTGATGCAGTCAGCTCAGAACACACCCAGCTTAGTGCCGGTTTTGTCTCATCATGGGTCATGCCACCTGTGTTTACAGGAAACCGATGGACACAAATTAGAAGCCATGTAATGTGACACATGAAAGTTTTATCACACCTCTTGCTGTGTGAAGCGCTCAAACTCTCTCTCTCTCTCTCTCTCTCTCTCTCTCTCTCTTACACACACACACAGACACACACACGCCCTCTCTCTCTGTCTCTCTGTATCCCATCAGACTGTCATCATTTCAGCGTTATAATAATAAATTCATCTAAAGAAGATTATTCTTTCTGTTATCATGCTGACACTTGTTTCTCTTTCAATCAGTAATATTCCTAAGGAAAGCTAAGAAGAAATTGTATTTCTCTTGCTCTGGATATAGATTCCGTGATTTAGCCAGAAAGGCTTATAAAACTATGTCTTGTCAATCACAACCCGTGGCACTTTTACAAAGCACATCAAAGTGGTAGAGTTTCGCAATACGGAATACGGAAATGATGATCAATATGGTCAAGCTTTTGAAAGAAACATTCGAAACAAGTATTGTTTCGAACATAAAACCATGGCATTGATGGGGGGATAAACAGCTTTAATGTTATGCAGAAGATGATGCCAAAGATAAACAGCTTCAGAAAAGATATGGCAGACTCATCAACCTGTTACTGCGCTATTTGTTGTTGAGATGCTATTGTGGTCGCACTACACAGCCCACGGTCTGTGTTTGTGTGTGTGTGTGTGTGGAGACCATGTCTTGGCAGCAGTTCTGCCTGTGTTGAAGAGCTCTGGCCATGGTCCCTCATGCTGCGGCGCTTGTGTCTGAACTGGGCTGCATCTGCTTCTCTATGTGTTTTTCTCCCATCCTTTGTTCCCCTCAGGTTAAGAGCAGGATCAGAGCATTATTTTCTTTTCTCTTGTTGATTGGTCACAGGTAACCTTAACTTCTGTCCAGCATGCGCACTGAAACACTACATACTTTGCTTCATAGAACAGGCTAGTTCCTCTTATTTAGCCGATGTAGACCATGAAAGGAAACCACACGTGAGATCTGTATGAAAGCAATCTGTTTGGACACAGTGGCTGGGGGGCAGGTTGTCTCCTCATTGAAGTGAAATTTGAAAGAACAGAAATATGAAGTTGAGGTACATGAAGAGGACCAGGTTTCATAGCTACAAATGCTGCATACTATTCTATGTTTGTGTGTGTGTGCGTGTGTTTGTGTGGTTGGGGGTGGAGACCTGTTTTTTTTATGCGCGTGGAAAACAATGCCATTGTGACCCCTGATTAGCAGCCGCCATGAGAATTAGTTTTGCCAAAGGGGCTGCAGACCAGCGGGGTTGTACTCTCCTGCGGGCCATGCCGACAGACATCAATATGGTGCCATTACTCATATCATGTAGCTTTATTGAGCTTTGAGAGAATCGTGAGCTGTGGCATGAATTTTTTAAATGGAACTCAGATTTAGACAGTGCTATTTTGTTGAATTTGTAGACAAATTTATTTACCTATTTTTGCCAAGAAGATTTAAACTTAGCAGAAAGCTTTTTGAAATCTGTTTAACAATTTATAATACTGAATTGCCTTAGAGTGGGTGCTCCCCAGCTATGCTCGCTATGTGCGTGTTTATGGCATTTTCTGACCTGCCTCTGCTTCTCTTTGACTAAGAAAGCTTGAACACCTTTGCGTAAGGGAAGAGGTTGTGAGGATTATGTTTTTATTATTTTACCTATTTTGTTACTGGGGAAGATTTTGGTATGCACATTGAGATGGCTGACCAAGACACTGAGAGGGTGAGAGTGGAATTACATAACAGGGTGTCTCAGGGGAGAGTGGAGGGAATCCAGCAGTAGGCGTGAAAGCCTGGGCCAGACGGGGGCCTAGTGTTTCGTGGAACGCCCGGCATGCTCTACCTCTACCATCAGCCAGCCACTCGCCTCACTGCTGATGGCCCTAATTGTACACGGGTGACTCAGCCAATAACATTACAGGCTGCCGACTCCCAATACCCAGAGCCAAAAACAGTCTTATTTCACAGAAGGAACTTGGTTATGATCTTTCTTTGAACCTTCTGTATTCTCATGAGTCATTCATAGACCTCTCCCTGACACGCTGAGGTAATGCACTGGATGTTGCTTGGGGATTCTTTGGCAGTGATTGCTGGCTGGGGTAGATTGATTTAAGTGTAAATAGAGGCATTTAAACAGGGTTCATCTCATCACTACATATTAGTAGCAATCTCGGTATTGGCTCTTGTGGGTCATTATCCGTTACATAATACCTGTTGTTATTGTCTGCTCCTAGTGCCTTTGATTAAATTGCTGCAGGCGTAGTTTAACAGAATGAGTGTGTGTGTGTGTGTGTGTGTGTGTATATGTGTGTGTGTGTGTTTCAATGTTTGTGTGTGTGTGTATGTGTGTGTGTTTGTGTGTATGTATGTGCTTGTGTCATGGACTCCATGATGAAGTTCTGGGCTGCAGGCGGTAAGCTCTCTCCAGTTCTTGCCTGAATTACCTGTCCAAATTGATTAGATAGTCTGTCTGAATGGGATCTCAGATTTTCTTTCTTACAGAATTAAGATAAGCTCTCATCCGGTTGTGTTCTACCTCCCTGTTGACCTTCCTGGTGTATGTGTAATGAATGAAATGGGGCTTGTGGCAGGGGCATTTCCTGACCAATGTCACCCTCGAACCAACTGCTGTGCCCTTCCTAAACCTAACCATACTTCTTCATTCCTCAACTTACTTTCATTTCACTTTGCTGCCCCACGTTCTCTCCTCTTGCAGCCCTCTACTTAAAAGAATTCAGCTAAAAATGCGTCCACTTTTTCCTCTTTGTATTTCTTTGAGAAAAAAAGAGTCTCTCTAATTGACTAAGGAAATTGGTCAGTGAAAAAAAAAAGGTCAGACAGAACTGAAAATGGTCAATTAGCATTTAAGTGCATGATCTAATTTGCCACTAAGTCAAAAGAAGTAATCCAGCTTTACAGTTTGTTCAGATTCTAGGCCTAAGTACCAGCATTAAATGCATTGTTACAGACTGACACTTCCTCTGCCCATTATGTATGTTTTTCTGTAGCTTCCTTAATCAGGGTAATCCACATTTGAACGGGCTCCTATTGGAGTGCCACATTTGCATTGTGATACAAAGCGAGCTCGCTTCAGCCGAGATGGAGAGTCTGCACATATGAGCGCGGCCACTCAGCGCAGGCTGCAGGAAGCACCATGCCATTTTAATTCACAGCCAGGCAGGAGACGGGCAGACAGAAGTGCTATTGTCCTTCCCCTTCCTCTCTCCCCCTGCTAATCAGCGGCCTGCAGTGGTCACTCACGCCGCCATTATTCGCTGCCTGGCAGAGACTTGTTCCCAGGGGCTCAGACTGCCTTTATCGGGCCGCTTTCAAGAGCGCCGCACTGTAGAAATTAAAGTGGCCTCATCGAGTGATTTCGTTACCTCTCTTATCGTTTCCTAATCCCAGCGTAATCCTGCCGTCGGCACCGTGGCCAATCCCATAGGCTCAGAAATTCTCGGATGGACTGTGCCAGCCTAGACTGCACTGTCCGACACACAGCCATCCCTCTCCGCACTCACCCCTTACACACACACTTTCCATTGCCCCAGGCCACACATCTCACTTTTGAGGGCACATAGATTCTCTAGTTCCTGTGAGGGCCAGTCAATGAGTCTCAGCTCAGTGAGAAAGCAACCCAGAGAAAAAATACACATGAGTTTCCAGAGAAAAGCATCATCTTAATTGGAATCATTTGGCGACGACGACCTTCATTAGCATCATTTGTGTACTGTGATGCAGACTCATTCTTTCATTGGCCTTTCATTGTCTCCATTGCTTTCCTTGGCGAAAGTGTTTGGCGAATGAATTCCAGCAGTTGCCTGGTCAATAGAGGCAATAAAGAACCGTCCTCAGAATACAAATTAAATTAATGGATGAAATATTTTTCAAATACCCGAAAACACATTTTATTTACTTGTGAACACAAAATAACAAGTTCCAATATGAAACAGCACTGTTTAAAATTCAATATAGCCCTCTATTCAATCTATTTAATTTTTCAGCATTCCCTTTCAAAATATATTGTTCTGCACATTCAGTGACAGAGCACAGGTCTGTAGTTAATGTAAATTGCTCTTGCTCTGCAGAGTAAACTGCATTGCCTGCTGGAAAACAAAAGGATTTAGATTCTTATATCTTATTTCTTATAATTTTTGTTGCTGTAAATGATTTTTTCCTGGTTGAGTTACAGAGGGTCCTCGAGTTATGACGTAGATCCATTTCTTCAAGAGTGATGTAATCTGAGTTTTGATGTTAAGTAAATAAAAAGGAAAACTCTCTCACTCATACCCTGCTTTACTGCATATTCTACCAGCACACACAACCAAACTAGTTAACCCACATAGTTCACCCACATAGAGTGAGAGTGGGAGTGGCAGTGAGCTTCATAAACTTTGTATGTCGAGTGTGTTTTAACCCGAGGACTTTTGCCTTGCTACGATTAAGCTGGGTATCTTGCTATACCAGATGGCTAAAGTGAAATGAAATTTTCAGTATTCAGTGAAAGAGTGAATTGCTTGTTTTTGAATATTATTATTGAATATTAATGTCACATGTATGTAATAGACTTCTACATGCCAGCAAATCAGTGTTTTCAGCAAAGCAAAAATATATTGCAGTGCATTTTTCAGTTATAATAATTTACCTCACTCCTCAGTTTTGAGTCACCAGCTGTCCCTGAATTGCAAGCACATGTCCAGTTGCAGGTGTGTACATGAACACGATGGCAGGTGCCAGACACCTTCCCTGGCTCTTTTGTAGACTCCTGTGTGCCTGCATGTCCCTTTATCTCGTCTTTGCATGTGCATACATTTAGGTCAGCAGGAGGTTCAAAACATATGGCTCTTTTCATGTTTGCCTGCTTCTAATCCCCATAATCCATTATTTGTCATGCTCAGAGTGCAGTGTAAGTATTTGAAGTTTAGAAGGAAAAGAGGATCAGGGCAGGACTGAGAACAGGACTAGGGCCCTCTACAGCTGACATCATTGGATCGGAGGGGTTGAGAGTATTGCTGTGGGGCTTCTATTGATCGGCCATTCTGTCCATGCCTGGCATGTGTTCAGCCAGACCTGACGCTTCATCAGATATGGCTGTCTACGTCAGGCTTTGAGTCTGATATTTTGAGACGGTCAGGTGCATTAGCCCAGTTTTAATGCTAAATGTCACTACTTAGCTGCCTTTCATGAAGGGGGGTTGGGGCATTAGATTGTAAAGTATCTTTCAGAGGTGAACAGGCAGGAAATTAGTCAAGTTCCTGCATCAAACCTTTTAAATTAGATATTGATTTCGGCATTTAAAATACATAGCAAGAAAGGCTCTGTGTATGCTATAAATAATTATCCAAGGGCATGTCCTGGCCCTGCTTCAGGTTTGATAGATTTACATGCAGAGAGGAGAAACGACCGAATATAAGAGTCTGGGTATGTAGAGTTCCAAATGTCCGAAGGCTGTGTGTTGTCTGGCACGCACTGACTCCTGTCCCCTCTGGCGGTGTCAGCAGCAGTTGGTTGAAGTGTCTGAGGTACAGTTGTCACAACAGAAAATTCAGCCTAGAGTACCTGTTCCAGGACAGCGGTTTCAAACTAAACAGAACAAATAACACCATAACTCAGTGGCCTCCCAGCCTGCACACCTTTAATTCTGCTGCAAGAAGACAGACTCCCTTAATTTTAGGACTTGACACAAGCTCTCTCATCACGAGAGTTTCAGTCAATCATAATCTGATGGACATTGCAACCCTGGGTGCTCTGGTTCTCCCTTTCTCTCGAAGTCCACTGCACTGACACGTGTCAGGGAGCACTAATGAGCGCTTTAATGTACAAGGCTAATTTGTTGTCTTACATTTCGACTGCTTAATGGATTCAAGAGACAAGTCTCCTGGAGCCTACTTGCCAAACACAGTCATGCTTAAGCCTCCTTCTCTCCAGCAACTCAGGAAACACAGGGCCACTTTGTCTTACCCTTTTCTACACTCAACCTACAGCATGTAGATGCATGCTGAACATCTGTTCTCAGATGTTCAGCATGCATCTACATGTCTGTCAATACTCAATAGGATCGATGGAGGCGTGCCAGAAGTGTGCTAAATGGAAGTGGGAGTCGTTGACTTTGTGGAGTTTCTGTGACTTTGTTTCTGTGCGAAAAGGAAAAGGCTGAGGCGGCAAATTCTTACTTCATTCAAAGTGTGATGTCGCCCCAGGACTTATCAGTTGAAAAGAGAGATGTCCTTTGTTGTTCCTGAAAGACTCCCCTTCGCTACAGCATCACTCACAAACAGGAGAGGAAACTGTACTAAAGGCTAGTTGTTTCTCCTCGATGGAGGCCAACACGAGAGTGGAAATCACAAGTATTAACCTGCACAGCAGGTAACAGGCATCGACTTATTCTTATTTTTTCTTCAAGAAAATGGGTTTTGTACACAGTTTGTAATATGTTTTAAATAACAGTATAGCGAGGGCAAGTTATGTTTGAGAGGAGATTTGGAGGTCCTGCTATATGGTGACTGTATATATGATATGGCCAGTGTGCTGAAATTACTGTAATGATAGAAATGATCTATGTGAAATAGGCATAATCTTCTTTGTTTGGACCCAACCAATTCAAGTGGTCAAAGGCTTGGCAGTTATTTGATGTGTGACAAGTTAAACAGAGTGTGTCAAAACAACTTTGAAGAGCTGCAACTATCCAAAGCTTAAATGGCTCATCCATGCTCAGTTCACTAAATGCTGGTGTCAGTCTAAGCTGGTAAGATATGGAAAAAGGGCAATGTGGGGGGAAACATCAGTTCTTGCATGCCGAAAGGTCAGAAGAAGTCATTAGAGAAACATCTGATTCCAGACAACCAAATAGAGAAATATCTTCAAAGGGATAATTCATGCTTCATTAGTAGGGTGGGTAAATTTCAGGCTTACTTACTGATTGCAGGAATGGGGAAAATAATTAAATAAAAGATACTAAACCAGCATTCATTAGGCAAGCCAGCCATTTGTATGTGTGTGTGAGAGAGAGAGAGAAAGAGAGAGAGAGAGAGGGAAAGAGAGAGAGTGAGAGAGAGCATCCTGCTGGCTCCTGTAGGAATAGCACGCTTGTGGATTCATTGTTCTAATGAAGTTGGCACAGGCCATTCGGTGTCAGTCTAGTGACAAATCACTGTCAAGCTTCCACTAAGTGAAGCATTTTCATGGCAAACAGTAAAAAGCAAAGCACATTCATTACTGAGCAGATCTACTAGACATGTGTGCGCCTTTCTGTTTGCTCTAAAAGAGGAGGGCAAGAGTCCAGTACTGTGAAAATCCATCCCAGCTTCCATGTGCAAAAAGTGGAAAGACTCATGATGGCATTTTCTACTGTATCCAAGCCCAAGACACATGATCATTTCAGTGAACACTACTGCAGTGATTAAAGACAGGGCACAATCATTTGTATCAAAATATAACCTGGTGGCATTTGAAGGGGATAAATGGTTGCTATTACTATCATTTGATTGAACAGTATTGTATTACACCAATAGTCCTTACATGGCTGGTAGCTGAGCAGATATTATAGAATTATTTAAAACCATGGCCTGTCATATTTATTCACTGTCAAAAGCTGCTACCTCTTATCCTAATGGTTGACCTGTCCCAGCAAATGAGCAGACGAGGCCTTCTTTGTTTCACCTTTGTCTGCATTATGTTTTTGCTTTTAAGGTTTTGCTCCTGTATTATGCATGTAGGTTCTGCAAGATGGTTTTCCAGCTGAATATAATTTCACGAGGATTGGTTCCCCGTCGCTCCTCCACATTCGGGAGCATTCGAACGAACATCTCTGACTTCGTTTACTGATGCCATTTGGACAGCTCTCTTTTCAAAAAGGAGAAATCAATAGGAGGATTAAATCTTGAACCATGGTGAGGGAGTGGAGAAGAACAAGAGAGATAGACTGCCTCCTCTTCCAGCCTATGTCTCGAGAAACCTGGCAAGTCTCTCAAGCCTTATCTAAATCCATGTTGCAGCAGATGTGTCCTCTTCAACACGTTTCTCGTCGCTGCTCCTGCTGGCAATGCTTGGCCACAGGTCTGAAATGAGTCCAACAGCATGGAAATGTTATGGAGTGGCGAAGCAATGGGAAATCTCTCAGCCGAGATGGAGGTGTGATGTTAGCGCTGCAGCTTTAGTGCTCTGAAAGCAGGGTGAAAGCGGAAGCACCGAATCACGCGCAGGTGAACACAATCTCTGCTACGACTTTCAAAGGTTCTATGAATAATGCAATTGTTAAAAAGGCAAACATTTGGGCTACCCAAGAGCAAAGACAAATACCTTTCAAGTTCCATTTCATATTACTTACTTTGTTCAATTATTCATTGTCTGAAGAGCAACTTTCATGACAATAGTGGCAACTGTTAGGCTGCATTTCTGTGGTTGGTATTACCTCGAGGATAGCAATCTGAAAAAAAAGGCCTGTTTTCAATAGATTGTGGCAATTTCTCTCCGGCTAACTAGACGTGGACCCTCCGGCTAATATTACAAGTTAAGCAGCAAGTGTGCATTTCACATGATTATATGCTATCCAGTAACACGTCAAGGGAGTGTGATACAGGAAGGTACAAAATGGAATGATGTGTGTACATATATATGAGAGAGAGTGAGAGCAAGTGAGAAGATGAGAGGGAGAGTGAAAGAGAGAATGTGTGAGAGAGATGTGTAGAAACACCTCATCTCTTTATGCCGGCGTAACTGCCAATGGATGACAAATGGCAGTGAGGAGATAAGAATGGTTAATGAGATGTAAATGGGCAAATGCCTTTTTGATAAGCAGGAGGTGGGGAGGAGGGGTCTCTGGAAGAGTATTGCACATATGTCTTTGTATAACACACAACTCCAGCAACCATCCAGCTTTAGAGCGGAGTACAATTACTGAGAAATGTGCTTCACATAATGTAGTGTATCTTCACAATACAATAGTAAAGGGCTCACAACTCACCCTTTAGTCTCAATCCTAGTTTAACTCATTTGATCTCCCCTACCAATGAGATCAGGAACATGTAGAGGTGGAGGTAGGTGTTAAGCTAGGATGTGAACTGTACTTTTGTTTGTAGAAGGGTAGACCACCAAGATCAAGGCATCGTAGAACTACATCTCATTTCCTAAAGAATCTTTTGGTGGAATCTTTAAAGAACCATTTTGTGTGTAAAAATATCATACCAGAGTTTATTATGTAATGTAAAGGTTCAATACCGATTTGATTTCATACTCTTAAAAACAAAGGTTCATATGTGGTTCTTGGTGTAGTCAATAGTTTAACTGGTATTGAAGTTAAACTATTAAACACTTCACACTTCTCATTTTCAAATGGAACCTTCCATTGAAAGGTTATTCTATGACATTGTTGCAAAGAACACTTTATTGCACATCTGTTATTAAGAGTATAGGACTGTAGTGTGTTGAGCGTACGCTGTAGTTATCAGATCTGTGACTTTGGCTAACAGACATGCAGATGGAGAAGTAATTTTTCACGTAGCAGCTCTCATCTGATTTGAAGTGGTATTTGTTTAATGGCCATTCATTCAGAGAAAGCCTTTCTTGTGCAACGGATGACAAAAAGATGCTGTTATCAGTAGCAGGCCCAAAATGATTCAGCAATATGTGTACTCATGTAATAAATGGATCTGGGTTCCTCCATCTTAGGTATATCCAGATTTTTAACCCAAGGCTTTAAAGACTGCTAGCAATGAGACAAGCTCATCAATTTCTGGCAGGCCATTGATTGGTGCTGCATTGCACTAAGGCAGTGGAGCACCAGTTCTGATTGACACGGCAGGAGTCTCTGTCTGGGCACCGCCTCCACCAGCCTAGGCTAATGAGGAGGGCCCAGTGCATGCGCACGCAAACAATCTAACATGAGGAGAGAGACGGAGCAGGGGGGTCGGGAACTGTGCTGTCAACAAGCAAACAAAGAATTGTGTGATTTGTAGGGTGACACGCCATGCTGCTTTGTGGCATCCTTGAAACAAGTGTGGTAGATTCACATCAATACCGAGGCTGCTGTCTCTAGCATCATTTTGTGCTTCATTCCCGAGAGAGCACTTTCTTTTTTGCAAAAAAAGGAGCTTACTATTCCTATCACCTAACTGTTTAAATGTTCCTTTCGCCTTGTGTACTGGTTCACATGACAACTTTTTTTCTGCTAAGATTGCACAGTAGTCATTTTCATTGCACAAGAAATGTGCTCAAGTTTTTCCCTTTGGAAAATTTTATTGATCTAGCTTAATGGTGTCAGGTTATTACTGAAATGTGTTGCCTCAAAGGGTACACTTTCGTATCATTCCAGTAAGCCTCGATTCGTATTCAGCAAGACTCTGGCTTAATTGACAGCTGCTAATTGCTTGTCATCCTTTTGAATAGCAGAAAAATCATTTTCATTGTGGGATAATCTATTTCAAGTGATTTGAATGATTTGAAAGAGAGGAAGTCACATAATGGACTAACTGCTGCCAGCACTCATGGTTTATTAAGTCAACTGATGGAAAATGCACTGATAAGTATGACTGTGCCAGGAATACATAAGGTATCTGAGAATCATTCCCATTATGTATCGTGTGTCAAATACAACATTATACTTAATAGTTACTAAAATATCAGCCTGTAAAAGAAATTGACAGCCTTGATTTCACACACACACACACACACACACACACACACACACACACACACACACACACACACACACACACACACACACAC
>JBBPDC010000141.1:8929747-8952961 GCA_037974485.1 Hemigrammopetersius urotaenia
CATATATATGTATATATGTATATGACATATAGGGTGAGATTCTTTATTCTGAGATTATCCGAAGTGTTACACATTTAATACAGTAGTTGTTACATTCAAATAAAGTAAATACTTATTCTAAAATGACTTATTTCTAACCATTGCTATGGATCCATTTATCATAAATTATTCAAACAAAGCAAAGGACATAGTCAAAAAATAAATAAATAAATAAATCGAAGGATAAAAACACCGCTGTAATCAACACTCTCCTCTTGCAACGTGACTAGTTGGTGGGCAAAACACCACTAGAAATGTGTCAAAGCTAATTATTGCCATTTAGTTTAAGAGTGAACAAGAGATTTGTTTTCTTATTCAAGTTCTGTAAACACTCCATCATTTCTGTTATGTTGATGTTTTGTCATTTCCTTTAAAACTATGCTTTAAAAAACAATGCTTTTATTTGAAAATGAGAAGAAATATTATCAACATTCCATAGGCAAAGCTGTTCAGATCAAAACATTTTCATTAAGGGTAATGTATTAAGCGGAATTTAAAATGAAATTCAGTCATTTTTTCTTAGAACCGAACTAAAGATTTTTTATATTTTATTTTGTGGCAATATGTAATTCATGTATTTTAGTGCCAGTTATTAATACAATACAACTTGCCACCAGATGAACAGTAAAATATTGAACTGTAAAAAGGATTGGTGATTACTCCATTACTACAATTTACTCTATTTTTTATTAATAAAAAATACATTAAATTATGACTGTATTTACCCTATTATACAAAAGGAAACAACAGGCATACCAAAGAAAGCGCTCGTGTATGAATTACATATATATTTATTTATTTTATGAGACAGAGACAATCCACATCTTATGTTTATGTATGTAGTCCTTCCATTGATTTAATACTGCTGTCTTTCCTGTAGCTCACTGGGGTGTAATTGTTTTTATTTGTAACCCGCAGGGGCTGTTCCTTAATTAATTAAACTTTGATCCGCAACATGCCTTACTCCCTGCCTAGGAAAGTGATATGAAAACTAGCCATGTGCTTCGGATACCCATTTACCATCAGCACCATGTTTACAGGACATGGAGGAGGAAGCTTCCTTGCTCCCCTCTGATGGTGCAGGAGAGGGGGGCCAGAGGTAGCGTAGGCCAGGGCAGCTGCAAGATCGACCCTGCCAAGGACGCTGAGCTTCCCAGGCCTGTTCGGTGCCATTAAATGGGTCATTGAACAGCTAAATGGAGTCATTATGATGAGTAATTAAAAGAATAGCGCCCAAGAACGCTCCTCTGGCCGCCACTAGGTTCCGCTGCCTTTGGGGCCTCATAGGCTCTCTCATGCTGCATGACAGCTGCCGTAGGCACTTTCACTATCACTTCTTTCACTGGCATGCAAATCACATCTTTACCAGCTAATTAACCCACATTATCGAGGCTTTTTGGGTTAGCTGAAATTCTGACTGAGCTTCAGATTTGCCTTAGGGAACAAATTTGTTTTGCAAGTTGGACTTTTGAAGGCACTTGTTGGTTTTCCTTTCAAATGTAAGCCCCTAAAGGACTTGGGGTGAACTGAGCCACATAATGGCCTCAAGAGACGTGGGACTCATGCTGGATGAGATGAGTATTCAACAACATTGTTCTGAGGATTAATCTCCAATTGCATGTTTCAGTTCATTGGCATACAGGCACTTTTTCAAAGTTATGCAAAGGGAGATATGCCTATGATGCACAAGGAATGGCTGTTTTGTTAAAAAGTCACATCTCCAGTGGAGCATCATGAGCATTCAGAGGTTTTTATACGCGTTGCTGACTTAATAATCTTTTAATACCAGTTCCTTTTCTACAAATCCCTGTCCTATCTGCCGAACCTGATCTTAGTTCAGCTAATAAATGCAGCTTCCACCTACAGTCAACAAGATAGCCATCAGTATGAAAGGATTAAGATGATATATGATAAGTGAGTGACAACATTGAGATACTCTGCTCTGCATAGTGATAGCTTCATATTTCCACAAGGACATATTTGTGTATCTTCTTACGCTCTGTTTTGAAATAGATGGCCTGTTTTCTAGGACGCCTTTATGAATCACTTCATATAGACACATAGATGTCATTCCAAACATGATTTAACACATTTACAAAAACAAGGTGACATTGACAATAATAACTGAGATGCCTACATAACCCTGCTCAGAATGTATGACCATTCATTTTAGGGCTGTTTGGTTGCTGAAAGTGCTTTTTAATATTGTTATAGCAGATCGTTTAAATGTATAGCAGATGTTTTGAGAATGGTAACTCCATTTTTAGAAACATCCAGCTTGTTTATTTAGCCATTTTTACTCAAGAGTCCACCAGTTTATTCCAGTTTATTCAGCTGTCAGTGGTTCATTTTTTAAAAACTTCTGTAATTTTTCCATTTGCCATTTAGCGTAGCATATAGTATTTGGCCACATTCAGTGTGCAAATACATGTCTTCATAGCTACATACCTTAATTAAACATAAAATAAGGATACACACACAGTTTATGGTCACCATATATATCTTGTTAATGGCTTTCATTTTTTCTCAGTGTATGATTGAAACTATGTTCACTGATAAAGACATAAAAATGTCTTCTTTGATTACTTGTTCTGATTCTGAAGAGCTCAACAATGAACAGGACGAGATAGTAGATATGGTTGCCATGGTTTATTCAGACTGCTGCTAACACTTATTCCAGCATAAACCCCTCTGAAACACAGCTTACACAGTAACAAGTGCAATCTGCATTCTGAGTGTTTCAGAGAGGGCTGCTATAGGGTGAGACCAAGCTGTCTAATACAGCTTGTAAGCTCGGGTCTGGTCAAAATTCAACAGCAAACCAGACGTTTTGTCATCTCTCTGGTTGCAAATATTTCAGAACATGTTTAGTGGTTGTGGCTGTTGAAATAAAAGTAAATCCTGTTTACAGACACTCGAATTTGTCCAGAATCAACCCCCTGAGAACTAAATGATTTAACCAGCAATAAAACATGCGAATACAAAAGGACTGTATCTTTGCAACACATTGGCTGGGTTTTGTGATGTCCTTGCATTCACATACTTGCATTTAGGATGTTTCTGGTCTTAGAAAGTTTACAAAAGAGTACAGCAAATGCAAACTTTTACAAATTTTGTCCATCCATGAGGTACAGGGTTGTAGCAGGTGGAGTATTTATGGTTGGAATTGAAGTAGGCAAATCAGACTTCGCTCTTTACCCACCCATGAATGTTTCCATTGACTGATATACCTGTACGCCACAATCCACTGTTACAAAAGTTTCAACTTTTTAGATGAATGAGTTGCGTTTTTGACACCATGTGAGCTTGTAGTGTGTATGAACAAGATAGAACCTGATGCGGCATCAAAAATGCAGCATGTTTAGTGTATTTCAGTAACAATGCATATCTATATGCAGGTGACAAATACTCCACTCAAATAATTTCAACTTTTGTTGCAACTGATTCCAATACAAAGATATGTCAGTCAACAGAAACATGAATGGGTGTCTAAAGACAGAAGTCTTTTGAAGATGGAGAAGTACCTAATGGTAAATTCCTTCCCTGTTTTAGATGATGCCAGATTGCCTTAACACAAAGATTCATTATGTTGTTTGGCAAGCTGGAAAAATGTGTTTGTATACTGGTTCTCTAGCTTTGTGCTGCCTTTAAATTGTGAAAGTCAACGCATTGCCTAAGGTAATCAATGGCATGAACCAAAAGCCATGGCTTCCTTGCCTTGGTGCTTTTCTAAGCCATCTGTATGACAACCTCAAGCAAGATTTTCTGGCGATTTTTCATGTTTGCACTATGTTTTTATTGTTTGCTGGTTGACATTAAACTGTACAAACTTCTTGGCCTTGTGCCTCTTAGACAGACAAGATCTGCATGCATATATGCGTACTGCTCCAGTCTTACATTGTCTAGTGTGAAGGCACTTTAAGTCTTATTCATGCATGCATAAACGTAAGACTAAAGATTAAGGCAGCAGTTTGAATCAGTTAATGTTTAACATAAGTGTAATATAGATAAGAAAAGCTTCAAAGATTTGTTCATACTTATGCACCTTATTACAAAAAATAAATAACCTTTTTACTGATATGTTATATGTTGAACCAATATGATTCCTGGAACCTTTATTTTTAAGAGTGTTTTGTAAAAAACAGAAATGTGTCAGGCCTGTGAGGCTTTGGGACATGTTTGGTTGGCGACCCTTTTATGTTGGGTTTTTCTGAGTTCATTCTGATGACTTGGGCACGTGGTCTAGTTTGGGGTAATGATGGGTTTCAGCTGACCGTGTGCTCAGAGCTAATGAGTTAGTGATGTTTATTGGTTTCTTGTGTTTGGGGTTTGAGTATTTATGTTCGTCTGTGGTGTACCTAGGTGTCGGTCCACCGTTACTGTTACCATCACCCAGGCTGTAGTTAGAGTTCTCTTTCCTCTTTCCATTCAAAGTCTGTTTTGGGCCCACGTGCCTTTTGTTTCGAATATTTTGGAAATAAAGAGAGATTGAATCATGGAAGCCTGACTCTGTGCCTGCTCTCATTTGGGGAGAACAGGGAAGCGTGACAAAATGACAATAAAACTGCATTACAGACCAAGAAATGCTACTGGCAAGAACACATTTGTACATCGTCTGAATAATATTAATATCTCCTTTGCATAACTCATTTTGTGAAAAAAAAAAAACTGTTGGAAAAAATGACTGTCCAGGTACATTTCAGTCCTCCAAGGTATAAACAATGAAAATGTTCCCTTAACTTTTTTAAAATAGAAAAATAATATAAAACGCCTGCAGTCAAAATAGGGTGTATGCAGTCGATGCAAATTAAAAAAAATATATAACTGCAGTGGAATATGGTGCCATTACATTCAGTAAATAAAGATATACCCTCAAGGGTACCACCCTAGTGATAGTGTACATAGCCTGAAAGGTGCCTTTTTGTTAGAGTGTAGTATAAATACTAATCCATACAATAGCTACAGGATGGCATGATGAGCCAAATGTTTCCAACAATCATGCAAAAATATAATTTTGGCAGCAAAGCAGGCTATATTGCTTTGCCCCATTTCACAATCAGCAGAGAAAATATTTTAGACAAGAATAACTTGCGCAGTATGAAATTCTGGCAGTCATTTAAATTGGGTGGCACAGAAAGTTATGTAGGGCTTAATTAGTTGCCTGACTTGCTGATCACAGGCAGAGCTCACTCCTGCTAATTGAAGTACGGGCGGAATTTGCATTGAATCAATGGCTGAGGGTAAAAGAAAGGCTCATGCATCAGAGTGGCCGGGCTGTGACAGTAGAAACTTGGGGGCCACCCATCTCTGAATGGGCCGGATCGATCCGCTGTCACACACCAAGCTAAAGATACAGGATCAGCATGCAGACAGCCATAATTACCCTAAGGTGTGTGGGAAGAAAGGAAGAAAGACAGAGGTTTGCTTGCAGTGTTTTCAGCCTTTTATGCATGAACAGTAGAGCCACTTCAAAGCTCTTCATTAGGGCCTGTGTGCTAGACACACATGCTGTGTGTGTGTGTGTGTGTGGTTTGGTGAAGACAGACATGCCCTCTTATAGTACAGCTACAGGCTTGCTCAAGGATGCAATGGCAGTTGACAGAGGATAACAGACTCAGTAATAAATGGATATGTGACTGTTCTTTAAAAAAGGGGGGGGTTATTAATTAGTTTGTTAGTGTTGACTTATTTCCACAACCTGCAATTACCTTTCCGAGCAATTACTATTAATTTTTTATATGACCAGGAACTGTGAGATATGAATGGAGTGGCTTTTCATGGACTAAATGCTCATAAATAAAGGTTTCCGAAGTGGATCTGCTACACGATATCGTTATTCATGTGTGTGTAGCATGCTTACACAGTGAGTACACCATAAAGTCATGAAGAATTCAACACCCCACTATGAAAGCCTTTTCCCATCATCAATTAATTAAAGCTTTCCTTTTGTTGTCTTTCGCATTACTCTTGGAATTAAAAAAAGAAGAAAAAAACACACCAACTAGGTCAAAGGAGGATTGCACTAATGAATAGCCATAATGAATAGCCATTTGTCTTCTCTTTTCAAAGCCGCAGAAGAGCTAAACAATTCTTACCCACTGGGTTTTTGTGTTTCTCCAGAGAGGAAGAGGGGCCAGCTGCTGATGAAGGAGCTCAGAGATGCGTGTTCTCACAGGAGAGTTTAACCTGATCAGCCGGGGTAAGTTTGCTTGGCACTGCTCCATGAACCTCGCTGTGTCACACTGAGCCACTGCCCCAAAACCTCTCAGTCACAATGCCGCAGCATCATGCACATCTAACAGGCAATAAAGATTCTTAACGATCTGAGGTCCTTAAAAATCTTAATAATAAGGTTCTCCATTGGTTCTCAGCTTGGATGCACATTTCCAAGAAAAAAGCTTGAACTTGTGTAGAACCCCTACATGATATACTCCATCTACTCCATTATGCTTCCAAGTGAGCTGAGTAGGTACTGTGGCATGAAAGGACTGTAGACTATTCATCTGGTCAGACAGAAGCATCTCTATTATTCAACAGGGAACATGGTATATTTTCAGACATCCACAAACCCACCATTATTAAAAACACCAAATACAACTAATACAGTAACTACACATTTTCTTGTTACTGATTAATTCTCGATTCATGAATGAAGAACATCTATTCAGTATTCTCCAGTGCTGCTGTGTTTGTCGTGTTGAAGATGCTTCTTGCAGCATCACTAGCTACATCAAGGAGGTACTAATTGCTGTGCAAAATTGACAAAATTCCCAATAATGAAGAGAGTTGAGTCGGTAGCATACAGTGTAAAGTGGTTATCTATAAATTTAGATATGACTGTCAACTGTAAGGTTGTTTAAGGAACTAAAAGTGGTTCTTCTCTGCTACAGCAGTTCTACCACTCTGTGGTAGCAGGGGCAATCTTTTATGCTGTGGTGTGTTGGGACAACCAAGTCACCACATGGGATTCAAAAAAGATCAATACACTCATTAAGAAAGCTCCTTCTGTTTTGGGAGACCATTTGGACTCAGAACACTAAAGAAAATTCTGGCTATACTGCACAATTCCTCTCATTCACTGAAACACACACTGAGGGGCACCTCTGAGGTCATTCCTACCTGCTGCCATTAGACTTTGAGTCTCTAATCTGACGTACACTTTATGTATAGTGCATTTAAGTATTTAGCTCTGTATGTTTTGTAATTTGTGAAATTATTCTAACAGTGTGTATTGAGTGCCGTTGTTTATGTGACTGTGGGAACTTGGGATCAATAAAGTTTCCATCTGTCTGTCTGTCAATACAATACAATTTGTCAATACAATACTATACGGACAATCATATTGTGACGCCTGACCAATACACCAACAGGGACTTCAATGATATTGCATTCAAATACATAGACTTTAATAAAGTGTTGGTCTCACTTTTTCAGCTATAACAGCTTTCACTCTTCTTGGAAGGCTTTCCACAAGAGCTTGGAGTGTTTCTGTAGTAATTTATGCCCATTTATTCTGTAGAGCATTTATGAGGTTAGGCACTGAAGTTGGACGAGGAGGTTTGGTTCATTATCTCCATTTCGGTTCCTAACCAAAGGTGTTGGATGAGGTTGAGGTCAGGGCTCTGTGCGGCAAAGTCAAGTTCTTCCACGACGAACTCATCCAACCATGTCTTTACAGACCATGCTTTGTGCACTGGGCCTAGCCCAAATCCTTAAAAACAGGTGTGGCCTTTTGGCCATATAGTGTATCTATCTATGTGTTGTGTTGCTTGAAAGAACCAATTTCAGCGCCTTTACATTTAAGAGTGTCAGCATTGTAATGTCAGAGGATAAAGCCTATACTCTACAGATAAAGGTTAATAAATGGTTCTTCGCTTCAGTGCTAATGAATTATAGGGAAAAGAAACTCTAACTGGTGTAGAACCTTTACATTATGTGAAGGTTTTTAAGCTTTAAAATGGTTCTTCATGCTCACAAATCATTCATAAAAATGGCAATTTAATGTGCAGTCCACTAAAAGAATTTTCAGCGAAGCAAACGTGGTTCTTCTGTGGCATTGCTCCAAAGAACCCTTGGCACCTTCACATTTTAGAATGCAGTCAATTCAGTAAATGTCATGCATATGGAGCAGATATGCACTTTTAAAAATAAAGGTTTAAACTACGCTATTGTACTGTAGGTAAAAAGTGGTTATTTTATGCCATTGCTCCAAAAGCCCTTTTTGGCACCTTCATTTTTAAGTGTGTATTATGACAGAGTGCACCAAAAGATCTCCTTGAAACCACACACATCAATGGCTGTATATTCTCACTGAGATAATACAGATGAGTCTCAGTTAAGAAGCATTGTCTGCCATGATCAGTTTCTGAGAAATATATCGCCTAAGAGAAGCACGAAGGCATGAAGACAGCCAGTCAGGTCTGATTTCCTTTTTCATATATTCAGTACCTATCTGATCTGTTCTTTTTTGTCTAGGCACATGAAATTTCACCAGGGCTGATTTGCAGAACATCTTGTGCTTTTCAGCACAGAGAAAATTATGTAATCACAATATCTTGTCCAAGCACACAAATTTCGATCTGGTTAGAAAAAAAAAAAAAAGCATCAAAAACCTTGAAGCTGAACATCACAGCAATACTGCCGAGATCTGTTCTTTGTGGCACTGATCTGTAAAGGAAAATATATATCTATGCCAAAGCATCTATTTTTTTAAATTTATTTTTGTATTTACACGTATATAGGCTGCACACTGACTTTTTATATTTAGCACAGCTTTGAGATGTGGTGCTTTGACTACATCAGCCTGTTTTATATTGACCAAAAGCAGGCAATTCAGTGCACTTGGATGTTCCAGTAATTGACTTGGAGTCCGGAAGAAATACTGGAAACACTCATGACCCACATAGAGGACAAGCTGAATGCTCTTAGATCTACTTTCTTTCATGTTTTAATCACCTTCATACGTCACATTTTAATTAGTGCTTCAAACTTGATCCAAAACCTGGCATTTTTTGGCCCTTGATGTCCAAAAATGGACATTGTCTGTGTCCATGGAAGCCATTATGGCTGCTTAATTTCAGTAAGAGCCCAACTGGTGCTTTGATGTGCAATGATAAATCATATGTAAGTGGCATATAGGAGAGCACTTTAATATTTGATGATGCTGAATAGCCTGGGCGGTTTGATTTGCTTAGTTATTATAGATAACCTGCCAGGCACTCTGTGTTGGCAGTCTTTTGCCTTTGAGCTCTTTGGTGTGTCAACTGCTTGCCCACATCTGTCTTTAAGTCTCTGTGCCTTCATTCTATCTCAAAATAGCTGATGCAACTTCAGCTGTCTGTGGGGCAACTGCGTATAGATCAGATACGGCGTTCGGTTTACTGCTTCCCTCAGAGAGAAACTTAAAGGGGGTCAACTCTCAAAAGATGTAATTATTTTTCCATGATGAAAGCACAGCAATACACCATGTTAAAGGTGAAGATTTATTCAACAAACAGCCCCTTGCCATATGTAGCAGCACTTGACTATCCTTGTCCTTCTGATACAACTGGATACCAAATTTGAAAATTTGTTTAATGCTGAAGCAACTTTAATTATATAATAAAATACAGAAAAATGAACAGCTGTTCTTACCAGCAAGTATTGTTCGCCGAAAGATGTTAAAAAAAGGGATTACATTACAATCTACAATATTAAGAAACATTTAAATTTCAGCACAGTAAGAGAACCAGAGAGGAGTTCTAACTCTTTGGGTAGGGAGTAGTGTAAGTAGACAGATCGGGGTGCGGGAAATAAATGCATGAAATAGGCCTTTAAAGCACTGAAAATGAGTGATCCCATGGGCTTGTGATTAATGTGCAGTGTCTTTTAAACCTCACAATACTCTATTCATTACTAACAAGCCTTACACTCTGCACAACATGAGGATTACAAGTGTCCAGTATATCTAAATAGAATAATTTTAAAAAATGATAAAAGACCAATGATTTTTTTATTATTTCTTACAAAACAGAAACACTTTTTTAGAAACAGAAACACTTCTTATTCAGCAAGAAGACACAGGAGCTTAACTGATAAATGGATCTCATAAAAAGATTATTTTCTCAGGCGTCTCTTCCAAAAAGTGACCAACTGTAAGAAAGAGTGCATTCCTTATACAACCAGATGGGATCCAGTGGCATTCATTTTTAAAATGCTGGATCAAATTTTAGTGGCTAAAATTTAAATCCAGCTAAAAATTCTTCCACAATCAGGCGATAGTATTGAAGAAAATAACGGACTGTCTATGCCAGTATGTCTATAAACAGCTCATGAACATATGGCTTTATTGGCAACTGTAACAAAGCCCCAAAGCAGAGCCTATCCACAGGGAGAGAAAGGCTTTAGACATAAAGCAATTAATAAACACAGATTTGGTGAACAATTGCCCTCATGCAAAGCTTTCGATACACATGTTTGGTCTTTTTGTGGAGAACAAAAAAGCCAGGAAATCTGGAATCCTGTTTTGGCTATACATTTGACACTTTATCTGCAAGTGAGAAGGAATAGCTGCAGCTATAGTAGAGTCACTATGTATCTCTGTCTATCACTCGATAGGTGAGTAGAATATCCGTACAGTAGAGCATTACAACAGTGGCCAGATTAGACCTAGAGTGCCTAGAGCTTGGCAACAAGCAACTAGGTTACTAGGCTAATTAATATAAGCCTAGTCACATACTTGACAGGGATCAGAGAAGATGATGAGAAACACTGATTCAGAACTGTTAATCCTCACTGGTTTCAGGCTGTTGAAGTGATCAGAACTTCTGTTTACAACAGAAGAATGTCATTAAAGCAGTGCTTGGATTTGGGCGTTTAGGAAAATGCTGTGTTTTGTACAAAATAAGTCCATGACCAATAACTAATGAAAATATTGGCATCCTACGGCCATGGCAGACTGACATCCCAACAGGGAAGTTGTAATGAATATGTCATCAAAGCATAAAACAGCTTCTAAGTGCTGTGTAGAAGCTCCCAGACCAGGCTACAAGACACACCTTTAAGCATGATGTACCCCAGTCTCTTTTAACAGGCTTTCTCTCTTACTCAAAGCCTGTTAGGCACCAGTGAATCCACCACAGCAAGGGCTGCTTTCATTCCAAAGCACCCCAAGTGAATCATAGGGCCTTGTGGTGACATACAAGAAGCTGAGACAGCGATTCATACAGGAGCCTCATGTCGTCTTGTTACAATTTTCCAGACAGTCTTTTTCATGAATATGTTATTCAATCATTTTTTTGTAGGCAAGATTATATGTCCTGAGTACACAATACCCCTTTTCCACTGCACAGGTTCCCGTGCCCGTTCCTAATTTTGGAACAAGTGCCACGCTTTTCCACAGAAAAAAATTGGTGCCGGTGTCCTAAAACCAGCACCGAACTGGTGCCTAAACTTTGCTGGTCTTGTAGCGAGAACCTGTGACGTCATGAGCGGTGGGCGGAGTCTTGCATGTCATCGTTGTCTATGTCGATCTATTTCAATGGTAATGACCCGCTGAATAAGCTGCATTTGGACACTGAAATAAATCCTCAAAGTTTGGAGAATATCCAGCAAGCAGGAACTGAGTTTGGCCATGTTTGTTTCTGTTTAGTGGGCGTGGCCTGTCACATATTCTCATGCGGCTCCCGCTGAGCACCAGCCGAGCACCAGAACCGGCTCCTGGCACCAGCACCAGTGTAGTGGAAAAGGGTTACAAGAGAAATCACATTTGTATGTCAAACAAATGACCCTGGCATTAACAGTCAAGTGCTATTTCCAGTCACTAGATTTGGTATCCTGGATTTGGTACTGCTCAAGCCTGAACCCTCCACATTTGTATCCTCTTGGGCTTGGGTTATCATTTCTTTACGAGCTACAAGTTTCTCTTAAGACTAGATCATTTGAAAGGTATGTGTCGAGATGAATGAGCTTCTTCTGCTCATGCGTTCTCATGCAGCATGTCTTTTGTGAGCATCCCTGAACCATGGAAGACCCTTTTTGCCCAAGACTTTCATTTTGGAGCATTTCCTTTTACAGTGTTTGGCAGAAGCATCTTGTGCTTTATTACATGTAATTGAAGTCTCACCTGATCTCTCAATACCATTTTCCCTCCTGAGGGATTCAAAGCCTACAGCATTCATCTGTGTTCTCTTACTCCGTTTTCTCTCAAATACTTGTACCAGCTGCAGCCCTCGTTTGCTAAGAGGGGAAAAAACCTGTATTATTTCTGCACATTATTGCTTCTTTTACATGCTCAACAGTTTTTGATATGAAGCTCTACGGAGCATAAGAGATCATCAGGGCCCACGCAGTGGGCGATTTTTTCCAAGGTTCCCAGAACCAAGCATTTCCTCCTGAATAGGTAAATATATTTCCGCCGCCAAGCTAATGTTTTTCTCTCCCTCTGCAAATCAGCCCTTCACATTAGCTAAATGCCATCATTTCTATTTCAAGCTGAGGAGCGGCATCCCTCCCGCCGCCATGGCCATTAGCTCTCCTGTACAATCATCTTATCTATATGGGGCATGAAAAAAAGGTACAACATGCTGTATCAGCTTAAAGCAATTGTTCATCTCTAATGACTTACATTTAGAAAGTGAGCCGCTGCACTCGCTGAAGGCAGAGGGGATTAATAAAATCCAATTGCATCTCCAAAATTGGTGGAAGTTGTGATAGCTTATCAGCCCACATGTAATTTCAACTTTTCATTGAGTGGGGGAACGTATCAGACACAGGTCTGCTGATTAAGTGCTGTGATATGGGTCCGGACTGTACACAGCACCAACAAGATTAATTGTTAGATGATCAAATTGCAATTTTTTTTCCCCTTGTCCATTTCACTCCTCTTTCCTTACCAGTTTCCACACACGTAGTTCTGGCGTCAAACATTTTCTCTGAGGCAGCACTACTCTCCTATTAGTGGTGAGGAAGTGTATATTTACAGAGGTCACTCAGGCACATCGATGACCTTGTGATTTATTTGAAGTGCCTTTATCACTTGCAGTAAAACAAACATGGGTACCCTTTGCTTAGTGGAGTCCTTTTCACCTGGTGTTGGCTGGAGAGGGAAAGCGAGGAGGGAGGGGATTCAGGTTAATCAACAAACAGCACCGTGGAGATTCAATCAATTCAGTTCATTTCAAAAAACGAAGCTTGTTATATCCCGCCTGGATTCCAAGAAAAGCATCTTTTTTAATATTCATACAAAAAAACATCAGTGAACGCCACTGGTGAAGGTCTGGTGTTTAATTAAAAGAATCGATTCTGCTTCTTTATAAACTGTAGGCCATTAGAAACTGACACTTAAATCTCTCCCAAAACTTCTATCTTACATTTAATTAACACAGTGGTGCTGAGCCTGCTGCAGACAGGGCACAACTTCAGCACCCCTGGAGTGTTTTAAAGGAACCAGCATTCTTTTCCATCTGGACTTCTAATTGAGCCTAAGAGTTATTTGAATGGATTTGCTTAAGCGTGCGACTCGGATTAGTATCCTGTAGCTTGGTAAACTCCACCATGCATTCCCTGTACCACGTGTACCTCAAAAGGGCAGAGAACCCCCCCCCCCCCCCCCCACCCGCAACTATTCCCCAACAACAGCCTTTTCCAAACAACATACACAACACTGCGGTGAGTGCTAGAGGCATGGCTGAGCATGCACTCCTGCGCTCCACGGCTAGCGCTAATGATAATGTTGGCGAACTACCACTGCGCTAATGGTCGGAACGCACTGCAACATCATTTACCCAGAGCTGCTTATTGTTGTTCTCTTTCTTCTGCCTGACAAGATGGATGAAGGCCTCTTTTGTAACTGTGTGTGAGAGACCAACACTTGTAAAAATAAGGCCACATGTCTGAATTCCACTATATGATTAATAATGGGGAGAGATTAGAGTTGCGGTGGCAAGTCTGCGTCTTAATAGAGTGGAAGGGAGAGAGGAAGGGAGGGAGGGAGAGACAGAGCAAGAGAGAGAGATAGAGAGAGAGAGAGTGAGTGAGAAAGGCACTCCAGTAGATTAAAAATAAAACATGTAGAATTAAAGACACAGTATTGTGAAAATGTCAAGATGTCAATAATTCAAATGTACAGTATAAAAACAGTATACAGCCTCAGAATAAATACAAATAAATAAAAGTAGTAAAATATATAGGCACTTATATAAAAACACTTGATAGAAGATAATCTCAAACTTGGTTTCTGATGTCTTGGTGCACTCCAGCTATTGCATGGATTTGTTCATTCTATCAGCAGTACCTGATTTACTTTAATGACAAATTCATTAACTGAAGCAAGTGTTGGATGGTGTAAACAGGCTCCCTCAAGAAGAGACTAACACACTAACAAAATCACATACATTAATTATATTTACTTTTGTATTATGTATCATGTTTATTACGTTATTTGCATTTTTTCTAATGAATATCATTTTTTTGCCTTATCAATTTTCGATAAATGGCTTCACATACACTTTTTCAGATGCTTGGGGTGTTATATTTTATTACATTTCTATTGTTCTATATATTGTTTCTTTTTTGCAATCAGCTTTTTTGTTGTATTAAAAGTTCTAATATTGACACGAATGCCGGAGAGTGTGGTTCTGAGAGACAGCTGTCATGTTTTTATCAAGACAGCTTTGACCTCTGTCATTGGATGACATGAACACAAGGACCCTCCCAAAGACCATGAGCCCTTCAGCTGCGCCTCTTGTCTCATCCTTTATTTTCTGGGTCAAGCTCTCTCATTCCAACTCCCGCTACACTATCTTTCTGTGCTCATGCAGTGAAGTGAAATCAGATATTTGTGTTTTTAAAGGATTACTTCACTCAGAAATGTTCATATGGCTAATAGTGAATGACAACTAGCAGGGACTCCTCGGTCTCATTTGCATAATGCTAAGTGGCTCTGGTCATGTTTGAGTATAAGCAAGGGGAGCCTTTTTTTCTGTCTAAAGATTTTCTTTGAACTTTCTGCATTAAAACTGTGAACAAGAATCTAATATGCAAATAGAATAAAAAATATGTTCTTGAAGACACTGGGTCAAAGGCTGCCAGTGAACACCTTGTCTTTAGGTTCGTAAGCTGACAAGGACTACAGCACAACAAAGGCTTAGACCTGAGGGCATTCACCTCTAAAGAGGGATGTCTCACCATCTGCCATTGAGCCGCTCTAGATTTCAGATACACACCTTTGTGTCAGAGATTCCTCTGGTTGGCAAGATGAGGAGGAGACAGGCTTGCCATATTTTAGTAATAAAATTGTACGCTCCCTGTCAGAATGAACAAACTAGAATATGCCGTCTGTGCGCTGGGATTTGAGTACAAACAGTACGAGGCAAATTAGACAGACTTAAACCGTTCACACCATAATCTCTTGTAATCCCTAAAGTGGCAGGTAACTCCTTTGGCACGCACACATAACAATTTACCCTGCGGTTTAAAACTGAGGCAAGCTAATTTGGAAAGGAAATAGGAAGTGTCACTTGAGTATGTAGGCTAAATCGCCATAAGGTGGGCCAAAACTGACTAAACATGCAAACATTCAGCCACAGATTAGAAACTGAGTCAACAAACTAAGTTTTATTTCTGTTATATAACCATGTGATGGTCTTGGGCCATTATTTATTCATGTACCATGCTGTTTTTTAACGTTCTCTTGAAAGAGTGTTGGGCTCAGACACAGATTGGAGCTGACTGGTTCAGTAATAGCCTCTGTGTGCTGTTTTCTGTTTGGTTGCATGGGTATTGATCAGAGTGCAGAATGTATTACAGCGTTTCTGTCTCGGGAGCAGTCTCTTCCAGACAGAAGCTACAGTGGTAATAGCTGAATGATGCGTCCAGTGAGCTTCGAGATAAAATGAAGGAGAGGTATTGTGTGAAGTGGGGAAAGTGCCATCTAGTGGTACTGTTGGATTGCTCTTCCAGCAGGTTTGACAATCATGCCTAGGATCTCTTTCTTTGACAGACCCGTTTTAAATTATGTCTTGGGGTACAATGGCGGCTGAGGATTTTAGGTGTCTACTAAGGCTGCACAATATATTGTAGTCTCCAGCTTCTGGCACAACTAGCAAGAGGCAGCCTATTGCAGCAGCTCTCACTCATTGTTGAGCTTTTAGCTTTTGTGTACATATATATATATATAATATTAGTATTCACAAAACTGATATTACAGTGAAGTGCTATGTGCCGTTGACCAATAACAAAACATTTCATTGCTTGCTGTTAGCTTTCTAACCAATGTTCTTTAGGTACTAGGATGAAAACACACAGTGCACCAAATGCACCAAAATAATGCAAGTGAATCTTAAAGCACATTATAACAAAGATTCACTAATGTGCTTCAAGCAGTGGTGTGACTAGGAATATAGATATAAAATAAACACAAATGGATTTCCTACACAAACGTTACTTGATATGATATACCCCTCTATCTACTTGCATTTGCAGGAAAAGGTACGTTATAATAACGTTTGGTAGTTCAGTTGTCAAAAATGGCAATGCTGCTAACAATCAATGTAAGCCAATAGGCAGCAATTACCATGATTTAACTGATAACATCATAACTGGTAACTACTGGATTCCATTCATTGTTAACAACATCAGGATGAATGGTTGAATGACTCCTCTAACCTGAATATTGCCATTAGACTATGAATTATAACATGACATAATAAATATATCATGTTAGCTAGTGTTGTATCATATAACTTGTGAAGGATCCATTAGAAAAAATGATTACCATGGATGAAATGCAATGCGGATGAAAGGGAGATACCTATACACCAGAAACTGTATCTTTCTTCGGGTCATGAGTGTGGAACTGTGCAAGTACCTATATGTTATGCAAGGCATGTCTGTATGTCCATATGGACTGAGTGCAGCTTCAGTGTGTACAATATAGACATTTCCAGTTACATTAAGACAGCTGATAAAAGTTTCCCAGTCTTGGTAATTGGCCCATCAATATTATCAACAACACTGTTTACGATATTTGCTACAAACCCATTTCAGAAGTCTTATTACCAAATGTCTCTCTTTAGGGGTTATAGCAGTTCTTCTTGTGCATTTAATGTTACACTCGTTTTTTCTCAAGAGCAAAGGTGTAAGACTGAATTTACTTTACCTTCAGTGATCCAAATGAGAGCAAAGTCCATTTATAGGGTCTAATTGAGGACTTAATTGATTTGGGAGCATGCCACATCTGCTTGGACGGTTTAGTGCAAGACAAAGCCGATAGCCTGCGGTAGGGCTAATGTACTGTATTGCTTTAGAGAGGCAAGCAGTGCCAAGTGTGATTAGATGATGCCATCTGATATATAAGAGTTCCTTACTATCCCCCAAGAGGCTTTGACTTTGTTTCATAGTGGAGTGATTTAAGGAGTTCTTCTCTTCCCTGAATCACTGAGACAAAACGAATCACAGAGAGACACTTTACACATCATCACACAAGCTTCACAGAACAGTCTCAATATAGTGTCAATATAAACTGCACCTGCAGGATTTAAAGCTCAGCTGTTCTTTAAAGTATTCCAAATATAAAAACCACAAGTCCTCGCGAAAGGTTAAAAAATTTGACATTTAAAAAGTTTTAAAAGTTATCCATCAAATATGTAGACACAGACCTTTTCTGTGGATATCAAACAAAGCCCCGTGGATAACACATCAAGTCTGACTTTCACACCATCCTCACTTCGGACCAATTCTTGCATTTATATTCCAATAAAATCTTTACTTATCCAGTTCTCAGTCTGCACTGAAATAAACTATGAAATGAATGTATGTGATCTGTAATATGTTTACATTTCATAGAGATTAAGATCAAATTTAAACAAGATCTTTTACTAAAAACTCACTGTATTCCCATAACAAAATGATGTAGTTTTGTCTGAAATGTTGATGAGATTTTTAATAGATTTCAAAATGCATCATGCAAAACACATCATGCCATGGCTTATGCAGTTTGTCTAGCAATAAAGACACCGATGCTATGTTTAGCACTCACAAAAATGCCCCACTACAGATGGTGTTGTTCATTTCCATTATCCTTCAAAAGAGCTTACAGTGCATTCTTACTTCATAAAGAAGCTGTTTGTTGAGTTTCAATCTGAATTCATAAATGTATCTTTTTATACCTTTAAATGTAATACTCCCAATTATTTCAAGCATGAAAAATAATATTGTCATACCCCCTTCCCCCCATTCCAACACGCACATAAAAATAGCACATAAAAATAGTAACAATGCTATCATAACAATTATTAATTCACATTGACTTTGTCCACCTGACATGCATGTGCATGAGTAACTGACCTACATGTCAAATGTAACGTGCTTTCAATGAGTTCCACACCACAGCACAGTATAGAGTGTAAACAGTGAGAAATTTTCTCTGCATTTAAGCCATTGATCTGAGTTAAGCAGTGGGTAGCCAGCGGTGGATAGTGGATAGCACCTGGGGAGCAGTGTGTGGGGATGGTACCTTGCTCAAGGGAACCTCAGTCGTGCCACTGGCTATCCTGGTATTTTAACCCAAGACATTCAGAACATAGGGGCAACTCCCTAACCAACAGGCCACCCACAGCACAGCAAGACACCAGAGAGCAGCAAGTTTACAGTCCAAGAGCAAGTCCACCTCTGAATGGCTCAAATGAAACAAAATGAAGGTTTTGGATTTAACTGACCCTATTGAGATTCAGTTTCAGGACTTGTTTGAGCAGTTTGTGCTTGAAAGCTACCCAGTGTGGCTGAATTACTGTAAATGTGCATGCAAGAGTGGGCCACAATTCCTTTCCAATGTGAGAGACTGATCTCCAAGTGTTTAGTTGTAGTTGTTGTTAGAAATCAAATTTACTGGGTGGAATGATCCACAACGTCACAGGTTTTACCCCACTATCTAACTATCTTACCCCACTTTACCCTCACTTGCTCCAGGGGGACTGTCCCTGTAACTAATGATTGTAATTCTCTCTGGATAAGGGCGTCTGCCAAATGCCTCCTTTAGTGGAAAATTACTTTTTTACATGAATGAAATAGGCGTTGCAAAGCCTTTCTCATTCGTTATGATACAAAATGGTCTTTTGAATAAGGTGTTTTGTGTCCACTTTGTCTCATATTCCATTTTGCCTGAAGAGCAAGAACCATTTTGTTTGACAAATCTGCAAAAACAGAGGAAATCACATCACTGTAAATGGCACTTTTCTCCTGGTTGAGTTAAAAACACTAAAAAAAGGTCTCTAACAACTACTGATATAATGAACAAATACTCGAGTACTTTAATTATTCAGTCTAGATCTAATCTAAATACATTTAGCATTGCCCTGTTCACTCTTAGCTTACCTATTTTGAGAGGTATGATGAACAGTAAAGACTTCATGCAGTAGTGGTTTGTTACTTTCTGTGAGCATACGTAGCGCCTGTGGACGCAATAGTGTGAGCTTGGCTGGGCAGGAATGTGGGCTGAAGTCTCCTGGGGAAGCAGGGAGGCAGTGGAACAGCTGCAGTTGTTGGAGGGGGTGCGTTGGCTGACTCATGCCTCTGCTGGAGGATGGAACCTGGGGATGGCTGTAGGGGGGTTGAAGTAGGTTCAGGGCACAGATGAAGTGGGCCCTGTCGGTAGAAACTAACAAGAGCGATGATGGCAGGGAAAAAAAATGAACAAAACAAAATAAACACACAAAATAAACATAATGGCAGCAGTATTGTCAACGGTATGCTTTGTGCTGAGTGAATAGATGGGCTGCTACGTGTTTTAGATTAAGCACGTTGTTGATAGAGTGTCATCTGATAAGTGTTTTTTGGCTAAGATGTTGTCTGTCTTTAAGAGTTAGCCCCCCACCTAGCAAAGACTGGTTAAAACAACTTCAGCACTGCAAGGGCACGTTCTGAGGGTTTGCATTTTTCTTTCTTGTGCTTGGCGTTAGTTGATACAATTTGCTAATATTTAGCATTTTTGAAGAAAAATAAGAATAATAAAAGAAACTAACATAAATGCTAAGAATTCTGAGAAGGTCCACCTGTACTGGGACAATGACATTATTTTAGACTTTGTGAGGTTTTATTGTTTTATTCAATAAGATGAGTAACAAGTACGAGCTGTCAATCATATGGGACTATTCACATTTGCATTCTGGTGTACAGTAGTGTTTATCTAAAACTAATTCTGTTTCACTTTTTTCATATAATATTGCTGAAATCATGAGCTCTGGCAATTTTTAAAAATCGATCTGAAGTTACATCTCGACAGGACCCTAGTCCTTACTGTTATAGCTCAGGTGGACCCTGTCTTTAACCTGGACCACTTCACCTCAGTTGCACATTATAATAGAAAAGGCGCTCACTATGCGGTTGTTTTTTCCATATAACTCATAACCTTCAGTCCCTGCACATCCATTCTGTGCCCTCAGGAATATGCCATGTCAAATGATTTCATCTCGAAAAAAGGAGGGGAAAAAAACAATCTTATTTCCCAAACCGGCCGTCTGGCAGGACAGCTCTCAACGTTTCCATTCACCCTCCGTCCAATGCGGCGCCCTCGTCCGTGCTCTGTAGCCCCCGTCACCGCGGATATATCACGCGGTGGGGAGGGCGGAAGATTCTGACAGGCCCAATGTCCTCACTGCCATGGCTTTCTCTGCGTGATTGATTCCATTTCAACCTCCAACATCCAGTCCCTGAATCTCCGCCTCTTTCCCTTTCCGCTCAGCCGTCATTTGCTATTCATACAGTATTCCCCATGCTTGGGCGAAATGGTCCCCCACCTGTCCACACACACATATTTAAATGAAATAGATCACACACTAGACCAGAGGTTTGTGTTTCTTCTGGAGCCATCTTTCTTCAGCACCGGAAATGGAAATGCGGTTTCAAAAAAAAGGAAATTCAATGGAACAGTGAACAGGAGAGCTTTTTTGTTGCATCCTCTGGCTGGCATCTCAAAGGCGCCAGTGTACAGTGAATTATTTTTTCGCCTTGATGGAAGAAGTGCGTCTGCCAAGAACAGGCTCAGAGAGCATGAGCTCAAAGAATCGTTTAAGAGCCGCTTCAATGTAAACACTGTGAGCAGGAGAAGAAGGAGAAGAAGGTAAAAAAGGCTGTGGAATTCCAAAACGAAAGCCAAGATTCAGTTTACCTCGTGGGCTCTTATGTTAATGTGAGCTCAACTTTTCAGTGCCTGAGCTCTCTGATCATCATCTCTCTTTATCCTGACATGGCTGCTGGGGGGAGGGGGAGCGAGAGTGAGGGAAAGGTGTTTTGACGCCATGTTCAAAACAAGGCAGCACGCAAACACTCATCACACTGCATTACCTCAAGGGAGATTAAAGAGGATTGCTTGAAAGTGATAGGAATCTTAGAAAAGCCGAGAAATAGGGGCAAAATTTGCCTGCTGCTCAAAACTCAGGACATCTGTTTCACGTTTATTCAGGCCTGGTTACCAAATTCTGAGAATTTATTCTGAGCCTAATCTGAGTGACCCACCAGCTCATTTTTGTCAAAGAACATTTCTCACCTCATTATTCGATTTCGTAATGAATGTCAGGGGCACGTAATTGTAAATGGAGGGCCGGTCTCCAAAAAAGAGCAATCAAACAGTTTGCATAATGAAGGGCCTGTTCTCCGTAACAAGGTTATGAGATTACAGAATAAGATGGAACTTTCCGTTTCAGTGACAGAATTCTGAACCCCTACACTGAATGTCAACTCGTCCTTTCTGCTGCCTTTTCTTTAGGCCTTAAAAAGTTCTAATTTCATGCTTTTATATAGAACACCCTCCGAGGTTGATCTGTCTTGAATTATTCATTTCACAGAAAATTGTTTATTCAAATTCACACATCCAGAAGGAAACTTGATTATAATTCTTCTTTTTAATGTGACATTTTCTTCTACCCCATACCTTTACACTGCAAACAGCCTTTGCCATGCAGCACATAATTAAACACTTAGAATTTGCTCAGGAAAAAAGAAATAATCCTAAAACATTACAGCCACAATAGCGCATCATGTGAGTTTTTTTTTTTTTTAATCTGCTTCCCGATATTGGCTTGCTGATATTCATGTGAAGGCATGATTTATGAAACTGAATTGATTTTGATTTCGAACTAATCCCCCTTGTGCCTAAGAGCCTGGTTAAATATGCTTGGCTTCCTACATGTAGGCTTTGTGCCCAGAGCCTATTGAAGGATCATTCATGGATCCTTGTAGGAGGCTTCCATGGCGGCCCTAGCATTATTTTCTGTTGTGTCATATCTGGAAAGCCTTATGTAGGTGATCTGGTCAGCATCCGTGTTCAGGTTATTTTATGCTGTACAAAAATCCTGCTTTGATTAGAAACAATAAGGTAAAACTGGTTTGGATTTTTAATGACCAATGTAACTTTTGTGAGGGAGAACAGCCTAACCAGTGGGTTTCTGTCAGATGTTAAACTGTGGCACTCTATGTAACACCTCTTTACACAGGCACTAAGCAATGGCCAACAAGCATAATTATGTCTGTGATAAATCCTTATACCATATGTATGCTAACATATTACTAATGTTATGCATTATTGTAAAGCATTATCACAAAGCTGTGTTTTTTCTTGTTTTTGATTCCTATGTCTAATAGTCACAGTTCGCCACTGGGCAACTGGCACTACTACCAACTTAAAGCCTGAATTTAATCCATATTTCCATTAGTCCCGTCCCATTTTTTCTAGTTAGTATAATATTCCAGTCACGGTTTTATGTTATGAGTTATTATATATCATACAGTGAATTGTTAAGTTACATGAGCCCTTTAGATAAAGTACAAAATTAACAAAGCAAACTTCAGATCCCAAATGTCTTGACTGATTGGCTACATTTGTGCAAAGGGACAACTTTTGCAAATCAACAGTAATCACAGTGCAAATTTGCAAGTCCGAAACCTACACTAATTCCTGAAAACTTTCTAAAATTCATGGATGGGTATGACACAGTCATACTCCACTAGTAAACATCCAGGAGAAGCAGGACAGCTAAACGAAGTTCATCAGAAAGATCATTCAGGCCAAGGGTAGGTTTAGGGGGAGGCTGGTAGAGCCGGGTAGGTTATGTGTGTGTGTGTGTGTGTGTGTGTGTGTGTGTGTGTGTGTGTGTGAGAGTGAGAGAGAGAGAGAGAGAGAGAGAGAGAGAGAGAGAGAGAGAG
>JBBPDC010000141.1:8967688-8990181 GCA_037974485.1 Hemigrammopetersius urotaenia
CTAAACTGCATTTCGTTGCCTTGTACTTGTACATGTGTAATGACAATAAAGTTGAATCTAATCTAATCTAATCTAAACATGATATATGATCAACGCTGACCAAATACATTTCTCAAAAGCATCATTTACTTGCCTGCATGCACAGTTATGCTCAAGACAATAAACCAAACTCCTCATTTGCCGCAGCTCCAAAGCAGTTGCCTGGAGAGCAGTGCTTGAAAAAGACAGACATCAAAGCTGTAGGCCTCTCCCAGAGCACTGGGATTACTGATGTGAGAGCCACACAGGCCTGTGGGCCTGAGCCATCCACTCTGCACCCTGTGCCAAGCAGCTCCCAGCATATGGCTGCCTGTGCCCCTCCTCAGGCACTGTAGAAACAAAGTTCATTTCTGTAGACCTGACCAGTAGCTCCCATAAAAATTTTCTGAGAGAAATTAATATGAATTAGCTAAAATAACGTATGGAGTTTTAGAGTTTAATGTAGACATGTTGAGAGTTTCTCAATTATATGTAATGCAAGAATGACTTTACAATGCCTGGATAGCAGTTCCAGTTATCTCTCCCTCAGGCCTTGTTCAGCTCCTAGCGAAAGCAAGCTGTGTTACAGAGTGCTTCTCTATAAACTCTGTTGTGCTGCTCAGTGCCCCTGAAAAAACCGACAAGACAGCACTGCCATACCAAACTGCACAGTTCATTTTCATCCTACACAACACAATGTTAATCTTTTCCTGTGAGTTACACGTCATGAACATTTTAGTTCGCTGCTCCAAAATGTGACCCGTGATGTGCTGTAGTTATTAATGTTATTAAAGATGAATGTGCTCACAGAGGGTTTAGGCCACCAGCACTCATTTCAACTACATTCTATGACCAGTTAATGACTCTTATTGTAATTAATATTTCATATTAAATTTGAAAAGCCCTGGACATTCATAGTTAAAGCCTAAACCAACTCCTCTTGCCTTTGAAAAATATTTCTAGGGCTGACCACCTCTGTATAAAGGTAAGGAAGCGAATGCTGTATGCCATAGATAGATATAAAAGACCAAGTGATACACCCGTTTTCTTTGAAAAATGAGACTTCCATTTGGTAGACAGGGGTTTTTCATTCTTTGCCTTAGCCGAATCCTATTACTATCTGCCTTTTATCTCATTGCTGCTTCCATGTTCTTACATGTTTACCTTGTCACCTCCATCTGCTCTGTGTGAAAGGAAAAATAGTGTGCAGATCCACAGTGTGTATGCTGGGCTATGTAAGAAAAGCCAAAGTCAGCAAATAGGATGATGACCCTTGATCTAGTCAGTACAATATGCTGCCTCTCCAATTAGAGCTGTAATTGCTCTGACCATGTACAGTCCGAGTGATCTTATTCACAAAGGTGCAAGTGTGAAGCTTCTATAGACCTTCGCCCTGCTTGTCCTTCTGAGACTTTCTGTCCTCCTCCACTGGGACAAACAGCATTCCTGCAATCTGGAATAGAAGGGCAGCCTTATTATGACATCACGGAGGTGGTGTTAGCAATACATGGCTCTCCATAAAAATGTTTAATACAACCTGTAGCCAGATTAACCTGCCCCTAAGGTTTCAGTCTGGCCACCCTATCTAGTTAAGATGTTATTGCTAAAAGAAGTCAAATTGGTTAATCAAATGTTTACAAATGTTTGGCTACTTTATCCAGGCAGCTAAGGGTAGCTGTGACATTACTAGCTAATCAAGTAGTGACAACTAGGATGACAATTTTATTGCTCAAAAGTTGATCTTTGATGGCTCATTGGTGAACAAATGGTGAATATCCTAAAATGCAATTAGACAGGAAAGAGAGACAGGAAAGAGACAGGAAAGAGAAATTAAATAGTGCTGGTTTAGAAAAAAAACTGAGAAGACTTTTAGTCCTGGTTGAGATCATTTCACAAAAAAATCTAATAGTTATTCACAGCATCAAAACTGACAAGACCAGTACTGGATAAGAAATGGTTGAGATTCCTGTCTTTAGTCATGTTGAAGACAAATATTAGTGTTATCTCAGCATCATTTGTGGCTATTAAATTCAAGAAGGAATACCTGTGAGATTATTGGGATCTTTTTATCAGGAGAAGTATCAGAGCAGAGCAGAGTCTACTTTGTCATTCACCTGATCTTGTTAATGTCTAGAAGAAACTCTAGAGATATGTGTAGCTGAATGAGCCGATGCGGATTCCACACTCTCCCAACAATCATGCCCACAACAACTCACTATTTGGGCTTGTTTCTCTTTGTTGGGCCAGTGTGCTTGTGTCTTCTCTTTTTATCCAGTAAAATGAACACAGCAGACAGCACGGTCGGTTCTCCTTGCTTTGACCACAAGGCCTTTGCCCACTGTTCAGCTGTAAGTGTGGGAGTGTAGCAGTTATTGAAATGATTGCACATTCACGGTTGGTACTCATAGCCATGTTTTGTGACTGAATAGTTGATTCAACTCAGGTTCAAGGCAAATTCTTCTGCACTACAGCAGAAACACCCTTTTACTTTACAGACATTAAAAGGAAGAACAAAGGCACCATAAAAAAAAGCATCATTTTAGCTGCCTTGACCAAATACAGTCTTTTTGCATTCTTGGGCACAGCTTCACATATCTATGAAAGCAAAGGTATAAACACATCACAAAGGGAATATTCACAGATTTACTCCTAATGGAATTACAGGCAGAATGATATAATACATTCTCCCTTTAGCCCACATTCTAACCCTGTCTGACTCTCCTCTGGCATACTTAAGACATTGAATTCTACAGATATAATTGTAACAGATAGTTAAGAGGCTGGGGAATGCAGGACTAAAGCAATGGCTGGTGATGCTGTCTAGAAAATGCACTAGTGTTATACATATGGGTGAAAATTACATATGCATTAAGCCTAAGCGTCCACAGGAAGAGCCCTATTTCAGAACTGCATCACATTTTGACTCATTCTGATCATTCTGATGCTGATGTAAATCAAAGTGAAAATCTAAATTCACAAGTCTGTGTATGTTTCAGTGATTCAGCAATGAGATTTTAATATATTTCAGGGCACATCAGGATATGTTGTATGTACAATCACACCACTAATATTTGTTCCATAGCCCCATGATAGACTGAATTTGAACGCCTCAACATCTTTTTACTAACATTCAACATCCTATCACATATTCAAGCCACAGCAAACAGATCTATAAAAGCCAGACTTGCTGTGTAATTGATATTTTCTGAATCCTCAGCAGAAGCTGGGTGAGACCGCATGCTGGAGTGATAAAGCACAATAACATACCATGTGATTCTTTGGATCCACACATGTTATTTGTTGTTTAAAGCAGACAGTGGGTACTTTAATCCCTCCATTCCCCAACCCTCACCCCGTTGAGAGAGCATCTAATCCTTACTGCAGAGTAAATATAATGCTTGTCTAACATATAGATCTTTCAGTGCTTGAGAAGTGAAAACCCAGCCTTGATCCACCGCCTGCCTTATAGAGATTTAAGAACTGGAGGTATCGACGCTCTTATGAAAGGCTCTTCGGCCCCCCTCTGAAAGCACGCCTTGTAGAATAATTCACTTCTGGATGGCTTGTGTGAAATGTAAATCACCCTCACACTGATGGCAGAGAGTGCTCTTTCTCTCGCTCTTTCTTTCTTCCACTGTCTCTCTGATTTCCACAGGGCTAGAAGCAGCAGCTAAGTTATGTGAGACCATGGCTTATGGAAGGCCGTTCAAAAAAAGTGCAATTAGAGCAAGCAGAGAACCCCATAGAAATCACTTCCAACAAATCAATGTTGGGGAAAAATCTTTGCTCATAAATCCAAGTTTAGGCATTTCAGGGCTTCCAACCAGCTTGGAGAAAGTATAACATAGTAATGAATACATTTCTTAAAATGCCTCGGTTTGCCCTCATAACTGAGAGGCCTTTGATGTAATGTCACTGCTTTATTTCATTTTCATCAGGGAGTTCATCCCAGATTAAGGGAAGTATAGTGCTGTTTGTGCTTTGAAGATTCACTTTGGATCCAAACACTTTGGAGGGCTGTGACTGTAGGCACTTTCACATAACAATACACCTGCTACTATAAAATGTGATATGCTGTGCATGTATAATCTTTAAAACAATCTTCTAGAGAAAAGTGATGTCTTGGGAAATGTTTTTCACTTGCTTTCAAGTGTGGAGCAATTGCACAAAAACAGAGTATAATTGGAATTATTGACTCACTAAATTATTAATATACTGATCACAATGCCGAATCCTGAAAGCCACCCAGTGTGTCTCTTTACAATGGTTGCTGTGTACCGATATACAGAGAGGTTTTGTGAAATATTTTCAGGCCATTTTAAAAGCAGCTTAAATAGTCTAACACTCACGCCAGTTTAGATGGGGTCTCATCATAATATCGGTACCCACAAAGAAACAAATTCCTCCTGTATTTCTCAAAACACTTTATAAAGCTTTAATTTTCATGAATGAGACTGATTGGCTGCTGTTGTACCAACTAGCTATACAGCTCAATTAAAACAGACAAGATCTCATGCTTTTATTAAATCTGAATGTAAGATTACATCAATGCAGCATTCATTAGATTAAAGATTAATTATTTAATGAATACAGATTAAAGATTAATTGGTACTGAAACTATAAAGGTTGAATGGTCACAAATTCTAGATGATGCCACCTCCTGTCCTCCATGTGCTCCAACTTGCCAAGGCTTAGAATCTGGTCCTCTGACAGACCCTGTGGAATCTGATAGCCTAACCCAAACATTAGCAGCAGATTCGTAAAGTCCTATAGATTACAAGGTACAGCCTCCGTAGAACAAACTTTTTGTTTGCAAAATAACACACAGATGTCTGATCAGATTGGAATCTGGAATGTTGAGGCCACTGCACCACCTTGAACTTTAGTTTGTGTTTGTCAAACCAATAGCAATCAATATGGGCAGTGAGGCAGAGTGCATTATGTTCTTGAAAGAGGCCAATACCACCAGGAAATACCACTAGTTCATGAACAAGTATATTTGTTCCACCCAGTGTTTAGTACATTGCCATGAACATGAATGTTTGGACTCAGGGCTTTTTGGGAGAACACTCTACTGCACATTACACCTCCACAGGCATACTCCGAATCACACATACTTGGTCATCCAAGCAATGGAAAAGGAAATGGGGCTATTTGGACCATCTAATAGTTGCTCCAAGGTCGATTCCAAATCTCATGTGCCCATTCTTGGCACTTTCACTAGTGGACATGGGCATTTTGATCGGTCTGTGGCTACGCAGCCCTATACTCAGCAAGGTGCAATGCACTATATGTTTTGATGCATCCCTCCCATAACCAGTGTTGAAAAATGTTTACACCACCACTTCTGTTGGCTCAGACCAGGCAGCATGGTCTTTAATACTCTTGCAATTCAAAGAATACCCTGCTGCTGGGTTTGTGGTTTGTCATATTTATGGAAAATTCTCAAGCTCATCATCTGGCAATAACAGTTTTATCTTTGCGTATTTAATTTGTTTTGTTTATAAGATGTTTTGGCAAAAAATTATTATATTTAATGCAAACAGAAAACAGTGTAGTGCTGGCTCAAAGCTGTGAAGCAGAATGTAAATCATAAGTAATAAATATTCATATCACTGCAATTGTTAAGTAATTTATGTAAAATAACTATGGATTGTAAATCAAATGTTTAGCAAAGTGAGAGACATTACTAAGGGTTTAGAATAAATATACCAATTACACAGTAAGTACCTAAAAATCATTTCAGCAGCATTTCAATTTCACTAAGAAATATGTATGTCAAAATGTTTCTCTATAGACAAAATGAATGTAGATCAGGACGGAGGAAGAAGGAAAGAGTGCACTCACTTTGTTCGTTAAGCCTGATTTACCAAAGCACACAGTGCAGGCATGTGAGAGAGTGTAGTGGGAGAAGCATTTGATATGCTCTAGTCATGGCTCATCTTACTCAAATCACACATGCAAGCATTTCACAAAAACCCTTGGTTGGTTTAGTGTCTTTAAAAAAAAACATTCAAACAGAAAATGCAGACATGAAAACACAAAAACAGTATAGCCCTCTCAAATGCAGCTGCTACTCTAATGTTAACACATGGATAGGAAATCATATGTGCAGGGACAGAATGAAAAATTTGGTTTTGCTTTCATACTGATGCTTCTAAACTTCTAAAATGATTCGTACAGCAGCCAGTAGAGCTCACAGCTGCCTCAATGTGGCATCAAAGCCTGCCAGGGATGTGTGTGTGCTGAACCATGCTTTGCCTCTTGTGTCTGCTGCTCTGGGAGGTCTACCTGCATTTTGTGGGGGCATGAAGTGTTTTCCTTCATGGTAAAATGGTTTTACTCCTTGTTTTCTTTCCTGTTCATTTAATGTGCAGTCAACTCTGTGGTTCATAAGAGTCAGACATGCAGTAAAGCCTGAGTTAACAATTGTCTGTAAAATTACTTGATGCAGTATACATCCATATGATTGTATGAGATTTTCTTGCAATTTTTATGATGTTTTTTTAATTTGCACATGCATATCTCTTGGATATCGCAGTAAATTGCTGCTTGTGAAGTTTAGCCTTTTTCCATGTGTGATATTATCTGTGTGAACTTAAAAATGATTAACTAGTTTTCAGTAACTAGGGACTGTTTCTAGAGGGCCGTTTTACAAGGCTCATTGTAATTGATCTGAGGGAGCACCTAAACATTGGATCGTCTCAGTCTGACAGTTGCACAGTTAATGGGATGAAAATAGGGACTCACTGTTTTCCCTAACCTGTCAAGTGGTAATTGGCCAATGGTTTCCTATAATAGCAATATGCCAGTGGGAGTGCACCTCTTAAATTGTATACAAAATAATTGGATGGCTTTGCTGCAAAAAAAACAAAGTTATTTGCACAATTAATGTGACATTTTAAAGAGTAAATGTTGGCATATTAAAATTCCAGAAATATTGTCCAAGCAGGAAAAGTGCACTAAGGCAACATTTAAAAGGGCTTAGAATGTTTTGACTGTGGTGAATTATATGCATACATCGGGAGGTGTATCAATCACAAAATCCTATCATATTAGCGCTTGTCTAAGGCTAGACAGGCTTTACTTCAGTACTTCAGTAACATACAGTATACAATTAATATGTTTACAGATACTAACCATCAGTTTCTTTCTTCTTCACAGGGTGTGCCTCTGGATCCATAAATGAGACTGAAGCAATGGGAAAACAAAGTAAATATGAAAGGGTGAGGACCATCAACAGTGTTATCTCCAGAGAAAATAAGCACAAGCTAGTGAAGTGGTGAAAGGTAACGACTCCGAGACGTCTCTACAGAAATCTCTTCTTTAGAAGTATATGCTGTGGCTGTAATGGAATGACCACTGATTGGAGTGAATAGACTCTCGACATCTATTGCACCTTCTACATACTGGAAACAGCTGACTATCCTGCCAGAATACTGTGAGGCTCAGTGCAGCCTAGTAGAAACAAAAAGTGACATCCCAAGCTAATAGCTACTGGCTTTGTTCATGGCTTCCAGGAAGGCATCCATGGCTTGTAGTGGTGGCATGGTGATGAGTGCCTTCTTCTGGTCTGTGGCCATAATCTCTCTGACTCACATGGGTGAAGTGAGGGGGGACTGTTGGCTCATCGAAGGGGAAAAGGGCTTTGTGTGGCTGGCAATTTGCAGCCAAAACCAGCCACCTTATGAGGCCATTCCTCAGCATATCAACAGCACCATTGTGGACCTTCGTTTAAATGAAAATAAGATCAAAAGTATCCATTACTCTGCCCTCAGCCGCTTTGCCAACCTAACATACCTAAATCTAACAAAGAATGAGATTAGCTATATAGAGGATGGAGCCTTTTCAGCCCAGTTCAACTTACAGGTACTCCAGTTGGGTTTCAATAAACTGCGCAACTTGACCGAAGGGATTCTCAGGGGGTTGGGCAAGCTGCAGTACCTCTACCTCCAGGCCAACCTGATTGAGACTGTGACACCCAATGCCTTTTGGGAGTGCCCAAACTTAGAAAACATAGACCTCTCCATGAATCGTATCCAGGTGCTTGATGGGTCCACCTTCACCAGCCTGACTAAGCTGACCACATGTGAGCTCTACACCAACCCCTTCAACTGCTCCTGCGAGCTTCTCGGGTTTGTTAAGTGGCTCTCGGTCTTCCCCAACAGAACGAATGAAAGGATGGTATGCGATTCTCCTGCAGGCGTTTCTGGTTACAGTCTCCTGAGCCAGAATCCTAACAATCCTACTCAGCGCAATGCACTGCATATGCTGTCCACTGTGTGCACGGATGACTATGTGACTCCGTATACCCCTGTGCCTCCTGAGACCACAACTTACCCTTCAGATGCTACCCCATGTGGGCTGGAAGACTGTCCATCTGGTACTGAGCCAGAAGGGATAAGCTTTAGCCCAACCTATCCAGATGTGGAAATGAAACCAGTCATGAAGCTCAAACACGTCTCCCACACGGATGCGGTCATCACCATCCAGATCCCCCACCCATATAAGAAAATGTACATCCTTGTTTTGTATAACAACAGCTTCTTCACAGATATTCAGAATTTGAAAAAGGAGGAGGAGGATGTTGAAGTGAGACACCTGAAACCTCACATTGATTACACCTATTGCGTGGTTTCCATACGCAATTCCTTGAGATTCAACCATACCTGTATGACATTATCCACAAGTTCCAGAAATGGAAGAGTGCCCCATACTAATCCTCCTACAGCCACTCACTACATAATGACCATCCTGGGATGCCTTTTCAGCATGGTAATTGTCTTAGGAGTGGTCTACTATTGCTTACGAAAGAAGAGGCAGCAAGATGAAAAGCACAAAAAGGCAGGCAGTATGAAAAAGAACATAATAGAGCTCAAATATGGCGGAGAACTGGAGGGAGGGACGATATCCAGGATGTCTCAAAAGCAAATGATGGCTGGAGAGAGTATGTCTCGCATGCCGTACTTGCCCTCTGGGAGTGAGATGGATCAGTACAAACTTCAGGACATAAGTGATACACCAAAAATGTCAAAGGGCAATTACATGGAAGTGAGAACAGCAGATCACCCAGACCGCAGAGAGTGTGAGATGGCCATGCCAAGCAATAGCCAAGGGTCTGTTGCTGAGATCTCCACAATTGCAAAAGAGGTGGACAAAGTGAACCAGATAATAAATAACTGCATAGATGCGCTCAAGTCGGAGTCAACGTCTTTCCAAGGAGTGAAATCCGGAGCTGTTTCAACAGCAGAGCCTCAGTTAGTTCTCATCTCAGAGCAACCCCAGAGCAAGTCTGGCTTCTTGTCCCCTGTTTACAAGGATAGTTACCACCACTCATTACAGAGACACCATTCCTCAGACACTTCCCCAAAGCGACCCAGCACAGCCACTGGTGGTCCTATGCGGAGTCCGAGGCCTTACCGCTCTGAGGGGGCATACAAGTCAGAGTCGAAGTACATAGAGAAGACTTCACCAACAGGTGAGACCATCATGACTATCACCCCAGCAGCTGCAATACTACGAGCCGAAGCAGAGAAGATCCGGCAGTACAGTGAACATCGTCACTCCTATCCTGATGCCCAAATTGAGGAGCTGGAGGGGCCAGAGAGCCGGAAAACATCCATTCTGGAGCCCTTGACGCGACCTCGGCCCAGAGACTTGGCTTACTCCCAGCTTTCACCCCAGTACCATAACCTCAGCTATTCCTCCAGCCCCGAGTACTACTGTAAACCAACACATAGTATTTGGGAGCGCTTCAAGCTTCATCGCAAACGCCACAAAGACGAGGAGTACATGGCGGCAGGCCATGCGCTACGTAAAAAAGTGCAGTTTGCGAAAGACGAGGACCTGCATGACATTCTAGATTACTGGAAAGGTGTGTCCGCCCAACATAAATCCTAATGTAACCAAGTGTTTGTTCAAGTAATTTTGTTTGACCACCAGAACTGAGAGAGAGAGAGAGAGTGATGCGGACTAGCTACATTTGAATGGAGAACTACTACAACACAGCCAACTCTGACTAAAGGGTAGGGGTAACTGGGGATACGAGTTAGTTTTGTGAGTTTACCAAAATTACAAGACATTATTACTTTAAGCAACAAGAAGAGAACACACAGCTAATTTAAAAATATCTATGTTCAAGTGGATTTTAAGTATTTGGTTCCGCATGGCCAAGTCCTGTGACAATGGATTTGCTACTGTCTACGGTGAGGAAAAAATGTAAAAAAAAAAAAAAAAAGGAAAAAAAAAGAATACTACAATGACAGATATCTTCTGAAAACTTTGTATTTCTTCTCACTGTACACTAATTAATGAACAGTTCTCTCTATATATTTGAGTTTTAAATACAAAGGGACTAATGTACAGATAGTGTTTCTATATTTGCAAGGTTTGCTGGTTAAAAGAGGTGAAATATATATGACATGTATGATTCAGGTTTAGATCGTGGATTTTGGAGTCAGCTTCAATGATATTATTTGTTATCAATGAATGTCTGAGATGGATAAACATTGCACTGGTTTCTGAAATGGTAAACTCCCCTTCAAGCCGCCGTTTACTCTAGTCTGCTTTGTCATTTTCTTTATTCATGTCACCATACAAAATGCACAATCCTACATTATTAAAAGCTGGTAACATTTTAGAAATTGTAACTCCATAGTGGACCAGCGGTATCTGAAACATCTGCATGATTGATAGTTACAGTTTCAAAGTGAGGAAACACCTTCAGAATGACTGGGAAAGTGGGGTATTTATATAACCAAATGCTGACATCAATAGAAAAAACTCCTCAGTGAAATTGCTTTCTGTATGCTTTACATCTGTGATTTGCCTATTAGTAATTTTGCCCCCCAGATACTTACTTTTGCTTCAACTTTACAATGCCTACTGTAGTAATGACTTAGAGTATCTTACAGTATCTGATGGTCAACCAAAGTGCTTGGGTGGCAGCTCATCATGTTTTCTTGCAGATGTTTCTTCTATTCTCCAGCCCTGAGGATGAATGTATTACCTTACAGTGTATGAAGGTACAATGCAGCTCTTTTCACAGCTGCATGTTTTGTTATTCATGCTTCTTTTCAATTACTTGCCAGTTCTCCTTTCGACAGTACTAAACCAACCACAAAAGAATAATAACATTATAATAGACATTTATAAACCTATGGGTATCATTTTAGTTGTTTTCTACTGTTTGGCAGACACAAATGCTTTTGTAAATGCAACGGTACTGATGAGGAGCATCAGCCGTGCACGAAGCAGAGAGAGAGAGAGAGAGACAAAGAGAGAGAGACAAAGAGAGAGAGAGAGAGACAGATAGAGGCAGACTGATTTCCTCCTGCCCTGACCTGCCACTTCTGGATTTGTACATCACTTGAACAGTGTTACAGGGAGTGACTGGGACATCCAATTTCTTATTTCAACCGCCTTAAACTTCTGGAATATATGTATAACTGTATATTTTCTTTTTTCTTTAAATGTGTTGATGTTTTTGAAAAGAAAAAAGTCTTCATTTGTTGTCATTTTTTAAGAAAGAGCGTTTCAATAGATTCTAAGAGCTGTCCAATTTATAGGCAACCTAGCGAGTAACCTACATGTTTTTATATTGCATATTGTAGCACTCCTATATCTCATTAAAGTTAGAAATGTTTGGAAAATGTGAACAGAAGCAGCTGACATACATCAAGAGACAACCAAGAGCACAATAAAGTGTTATTTTTATTTCTTATTGCTATGTTATCTGTTTTCAGACAACTACTGTGAAATAAAGGAAAGGGAACACACGTACTTTCAAGACAATCATGATAACATTTTTGTGTGGAGTCCGGCGGTGGTGTGCCTTTGCTATACACCGTGAACTGTGAGGATGAACAAAATGAACTAATCAAGGCAAACTAAATGAGCTCTGTATTTCCTGCACCTTTTCAATTAATTTTAAATGATCTCATTAGATCTTCAACAAGTCAAGTAAGAAATATACTTGTACACTCCAAGAAATTATACAAGGTCAATAACTTTGATTTGATTGGATTTCAGACTTTTCCCCAGCAAATTGGTGCACAGTTTCTATTTATTTGTTGAGTGTAATTTACTGGGAAAGAAAAAAAAAACACACAAAAAATATTTTATATTTTTGTTACTTTCAGCAAATAACTAATAACTATGCATTATACTGCGCATTAAAATGTGTGTTATTTGTAAACATGTCCACACCTCATATAACCACACGAATGTTAGAAGACTATAAGAAATGAATTAAATAAGTGGATTAAACAAGGTGTGCCACTGACTGGAATGAAAAGCTCCAGTCACACCGGCACTTTGAAGAAAACACTGATGACCCTGGTGTTACAGTGGGAAAGGTGGACAAGAATAAAATAAAAGACAGATTCACTATTTATGTTCATATTGTACATATCATATTGTGACAGCACTGAATGATATAACTCTGTTTTAGGCAGTTGCCCAGCATGAGATTTGTGTTGGGTGTGTGAATCCAGTAAAGCAGAATCTTCAGGTGAGCGCCCTCTAAAAAAGGTTTGTCAACCAGACTTATTTTGTAAAAGAATCTCTTTTACAGAAGAGTAAGTGTCAACCGCGTTACACTTATTCAATTTGCTGAAGCATCATGACACTGACAGCATGTCTTCTTCGACTCCAAACTGCTCCAGGCATTCTGAATTCAGGGCAAGGGTGTCATACTACAAACCTCATATTTGACGCAATAACCCATATTTTATTTTGACAGGTCAATCCTAAATACCTTTAAAAATTCACTGAATCTGATTGAACATAATGTTTCAGTTACTCAGCATAAAAGGTTAACACTCTGCATGCCGTTTATAAAAAGTAGGGATTGTGTGTGTGTGTGTGTGTGTGTGTGTGTGTGTGTGTGTGTGTGTGTGTGTGTGTGTGTGTGTGTGTGTGTGTGCATAATTACATAAAGTAATGTTATAGGTACAGTTACTGTTACAGTTACTGTTAACGTGTGAGATCATGATTTACAAAATAAATTTAAAGGTACATTACTTTAAAGACAAAAAACCTTCAAACAAACAAAACAGCTTGGAGCCGCATTGAAATCTGGCATTTTGTTTCATTTCAGCAAGATGGTAGATATACATTTGGAATTATTTTCTGTTGTTTTTTTATTGTGTATTGCATTGAGAAAAGTCAGTGCACTCCTAGCAATGAAAGTCATGATAATAGACTTACAAATAACAAAAATACCAGATAATAATGGATGTTACAAACATTCCCTCCTATATCTGTACAAACAGCAATTGGAAAAATAACCTTATGACTTATAACCACATCTTTCAACAGTACATTTCCTTTTTGGTGGTTGGTACCGTTATACATAACCTCTGTGTAATTTTATTTTTTTTTACCAAAGGCTATAGGATGGCAAACATACCATTAATCTGGGAATGGTTAAGTAACTGGATAAACTAATGAAAGAAGGCTGTCGACAGAACATCAAGCTTCTGCAGTTCAATATCACGTGCAGCTTTTGCTTCAGGTCTGTGTTTCGCTCTCATCTGCTTAATCTGGGCAAGCTTGCACAGGGGAGGTGAAGACGGCTTAAGATAGCAGCGGAGAGCAGAGGGGATGGATGCAAATGAAGCTATGAGTGTTAAGATTCATGGTTTTCCCTCTTCCACCCAGAGAGATAAGCAAACACCCATCCATCTTGTCACAAGCCTCAGGAATATTTGGCTTAGGATGAGTTGTTTTCCCCCCCGCTCTACCGACCATATCAAATGACTTCTAATGTCTTCAGAGGTGTGGACCATGACAGAGAGGAAAAGCAGCTTTATCAATACAACTAGCTTGATTTGACAAGAAACAATTAAGTGTGTGATGTGTAAAAAATATTAATTAAAGCAAAAGACAGGTAAGACTGACACATAAGTATTGAAGAACCCCGCTGCAGCTTTCCTTCAAATTATTACAAGGATGTTTTCACTAATAATTTGGGAAAGCATTAATACATGTGTGATCTGTGATTTTTGATATACTATACTTCACTTTACTATTATATATAATGCTTCAAGAGTACATCATAATAATATACAGCATAGTTGTGTAGCAATCTGGTGTTACTCTTAAAAATTGTATATCATTAATATATATCATCTACATTTTGTGTCAACTTTACATATTGGTTATGTATAACAATGTTAATTTTTTATGTTTTTTAAAATTAACAAATTAATATATGTTTTAAATCAAACTCATTTACACAATATAAATTCATAACAGGAGTTTAGCTACACAGGTTTTGATATTGTATGGATATTGGCATTATTCTCCTGCAGATGAATTTTTTCTGTTAAAATTAATGAAAGGGAAAACAATGGGGACCTTAATTAACATATCTGAGGCAGGAAACATGTTGTTTGCTGTTTCTTATTAATGTTTAATGGTACATGAAAGCAATGGAGCAGTGGGCGGCACTGTCACCTCACAGCCGAAAGGTTCTGGGGTTTATTCCTGGCTGGGACGTCCGTGGGCCCTTTTCATGTGGTTTGCTCTTCCTGTGTCTGTGTGACTTTCCACGGGGTCTTCTGGTTTCCTCCCATAGTCTAAAGACATGCATCTCAGGCAAAATGGAAATTCTAAACTGCCTCCAGGTCAGCGTTTATCTGTGCACCTGTCCTGTGAAGGACTGCCGACCTGTTCAGGGTGTTTCTCTAGCTTTTGGCATAAGACCACTTGGATGGGCTTCAGCTCCTCCAGCTCCTGGTTAAGGATAAGAGGTTCAGTTGGATGCTACAAAAGATATTACAGTGGGTTTTTTTGTCAATTTTACATGATACATCCACCCGACCAGCAAGCCAACTCAGCTCACTAGCAATCTAGCTATCTTTGAATGGCCAGGATCTAAAAAATTCTTTAACATGTTGGAACTCTAGATGCTGTAGATAGCGAATGCTAATCATTACGATGTAATGAACTCAGATTTTTTTAGTTAGCATTACCATAAAATACTCAGAACTTGTATGTTCATATGTCCATGTAAGAATATTCCGCTAACTGTATTTTTCTACGAGCAATATCATGAACCTATGAGTTTCGTATTATGTAAGCTTTCCCTCTTGCTTGAACAATGTAAACATCATGCTGCCATGCATTTCATCCTAAATCCTCACCTTCGACAGGTTTGAATAAAACAAGATTATTATTATTACATAAACATGTTAAAGAATCAAATGAAAGAAAGAGAACTGTTGTTGCCCTTGTTGTCGACCCTCCCTACCTTCAGGGGATGTGTTGTTTAACACTCATGATGAAGACCAGTCTACTCTTATTTGATTTATGAAACACAATGCAGCAGCTGCTCTCATTTGCCTCTAGTTGAAACCACAATGCATTATGCACAGCAAGAGCCTGTAGAACTAGTATGCAACAAGTTGAAGCTATGAGTGGATACATACAATTTAATTTTGCAGATTAATTTTGCTAATGTAGGGTATCATGTTTAAAATCATCAATATTCTCAGATCAATAATCTTTTTTTTTTTACAGTAAGTAAAGTACAACTATAACTAAATAATTCCTTAACAAGTTGGAACTGTAGATGCTGCAGATAGCAAGTATTACAATATAATAAACTCAGACAGCATTACCATAAAATACTCAGAACTTTCGAATATGTTCATATGTCCATATAATAATATCCCACTTAAATGTATTTTTCTACTAAATATATCATGTGATTATGTCATGTGTTACCATATTATAAAAATATGTTTAGAAACTTTTTTTAAGCAGAGAGGGCCTGGTTGCCTGGTCTGTGTTATTTGGGCTTGTGGTAATGCAAGTCCTACTTAGATATAAGAAATGCAAGCAATTACTGTAAAAGATTAACACTAGAACGCCCAGCCTTTTGTAACCATCCTTTAGCCAAGATGCTGCTAACTGGCTACTCTTTTGGCTATCATTAGCATCAATTCATGTGTAAATGTGGTCAGGCCTTACAGGTACAAGTCGTTTGCACAACAAAAGCAGGAGAACAATGGAGCAGCAGGGGTCAAAAACACCTCAGGTCTGTCCTCAAGAATTCTGTAGTGTACGAACCTCCTCTCCAAGGAAAGAAAATGCAGAGAAGATTCACCACTTGACAGGCCTTGGAAATGATCCTGAGTAAAGTAAAACCCCTGTGACTCGGATGGAGAAGACAAAGAACTTCAGCCGGATGCGGACTCAGAGCTGTCTGATCAGTTTTCAGGTTAAGTTTCATTTCATATTATTTCCTGATTATTTCATGATATTTCAGACATTATTCCGATACAGAGGAGGAGATACTGGAATTATTATTAGTATCTATGCATATCTATATACTGCATATTACCCAGATATCCCTTATGGCAACAGTACATTCTTAATTATTGGGTACATTTATATGAGAGCATTGCTATTAAAACCATACTTTTTGATTGAAGTATACACAACTTGATATTGACTTGGGCTGACTGAATGGTCAACTCTCTGGTGTCTATGGGAATCTCTTGTGCTTTTCGGAAGCAGTGCTCTTTCTGGCATTTCTACTTTCCCCAGCTTCTTTAATTGAATGTGCTTCATGCATGCACGACCACTCACTTCCATGTTAATGAATCTGCAGAGCGGCTGATTTCAGAGGGCACAGAACAACTGAATTGTAATCATTTCATCAGGCAAAGCTCTTACTGTTTGCAGAGTGTAGGAAATAGAAAGTAACACTGCTTTTCCCATCTAGGGACAGGTTTTTATTAGAGTATCATGGAGACAAGGACAGATCTGAAGAGTAACAATACAAAAAGACAAAGGCAGTCAAGGATATTTTTATTTATCCCAGCTGTAGGTGTTTTTTCTTATGAAGAACAAACTTAAATTACATCCAAATAAATACAGATAAACACTAAAACAATAAATGCAACACAAATGTATTATTTTTTAGATCAATTATTTTGTTTAGAAAGTAAGTCTGGCGTCTGACTTCTTGTGGCATTTCAGTCAATGCATGTATTCATTCCGTTCCATAATCAGCACACCTGGTTTATTTTAATTTAGTACTGGTTAGCCAGACTAGGTACTGGATGGTATATTATATATCCAAAAGTTTGTTAATGCCAAGAGTATGCATAGAGAATTTGACCCCCTTTCTGCAGCAACACCTCTGCTCTTCTAGGAAGGCTTTCCACTAGATGGTAGAACACTGAAGTTAAGATGTGATTGCATTCAGTCACAACAGCATTAGTGAGGTCAGGAACTGTTGGATTGTTCTGGATAAACATCACTCTGGCTATCGCAAAAGTTTTGGGTCTAGCTCCATAACCCCACTTGAGCGACTGCAGATCCACTGATCCACAGCCTAATGCTGGGAGGCTTTATAACCCTCCAGCCGACAATAAGCGTAAGGCTTGGGTTTTCTGAGATTAGAAGCTGTGAGAGCACAGTCAAATGCTTGTGTCAGGGAGGTAAAGTAGCCTGGATTCAAATCGTGACTTGCATGTAAAGTGTAACTGTTAATACTAGTGTTAACAAATGAATGCTTATTGTCCATATAAATGATTTTACAGATAGTTTGCATAGCACTGTAGTGCTGGAAATGAAATCAATTGTAAACATCATCTCATTTTAATTGTGGTATGGATCAAATGAGAGGTTTGACAAGACTCTTACTCTTTTTCATGACTTCGACCCACTACTTAGTAGTTGCAATTGGCCCATTAATTAGAAGCAAATTGCATTAGAATTTGAAGACAACAGAATGATGGGCTATGATCGCTCAATCAAGGGCTAATTAGGTTGAGACGATAAACAGACTGTAGCCAGAAGCACGAGAGATGAAGTGTAGATGAAAATAGCTACAATATGGAATGGTCTCCACTGTGTGCCCTGGGATAATAAATGTCTTTCACTTTCTGTCTGACAGTCGCTGTGCATCCCCAGTCGCTACGTCCCTAAGAATGCACCGACTTCAATACATCCGCTGACATACTGTATATTCTTTTGAGGCCAAAGAAATAAAAGGGTATGTAGTGCCACTGCAGATTATTCAGGAAAGAATTGATAAGGGTGTGAAAGTCTGCTCTAGGGCTTTATGGAAAATAAGATAAACCAGAGCCTCCCTTTGAAAGCATCCAAGCATCAGTTTCACGCTGTCTTTAATCTAGGCCGGCTCTGGGTTGTCTGAAAGAATATGAGAAGTGTGTGCGTGAGAGAGGGAGGGAGGGAGAGAGAGAGAGAAAGAGAGAAGGAGAGAGAGGGGGAGTGAGCCCAGGGCGAGCCATGGGTTTCTAAAAAAGGGGGAAAAAATTAAACCTACGTTTCAACAGACTTTTACAGGCAAAACAGACACCAAGCCCATGTGAATACAGTAGAAGGAAGTGTAATGAAAGTGTATGATTACATCTACCATACCAAACGCTACCATCCATTCGTGAATCATAGTGTAACATATTCATGAGCTCTGCCGATGGGTGATTGCTCTCAACATTCATTCATGTTGAGCGATAATAACCATCTTTAACCACTTGCCTCAGGTTAAGTCAAAACTGGAGGAGAGTACAGAACTGAAGGCACAGCTTACTAATTATTCAAATCGTTAATGCACTTAAAAACATAGGTATCCTCAAATCTCAAAATTCACTTGAATCCCTTATCACTGTGAGAATTACATTTCCGTGCACATCTTGGAAAATTATAGTCTGCATCACATTGACATCAACCCATATGAATGAGAACACATTTTGTCAATGAGTGCTCATAATATTTAGCAATGAGTGTCTCTGAATCTGTTCTGTCAGAGAATACAGGCTACTATAAATAGTATGGCTACATGTCACACAACTAAGGCCTATTATTACAGGAAAGGAGGAAATGATGATTTCAAGATTCATCAAGTCTATTAGCTTTTCTCTTTCAAATGCAGAATTTGGCTAAACATTCTCCCTGCTGTCTGCCAGGAGGCCTGCCCTAGATCAGTGAAAAGCTATGTTAGGTCTTTAGAAAAACCTCAGACAGCTGCTCTGATGACTGCTCAAGCCGTCTACACACATCTTCCAATCAGCCATGCAGTCTTTTTTCCCATTGCAGGGTTTTTGTGCCTTCACTCATACTGGTATATTCACTATGAATGGCTTAAAGCCTAACTATCTGTTAACTATGTTAGGACTATCAACAGAACCTGATGCTGTTAGTTAGGGGTTAGTTGTGGCCTAGTGGGTAGGATGCTTGCCTCTGGACCAAGAGGTCATAGGTTCAAATCTGCCTTCAGCACACCACCACTGGGTCCCCAAGCAAGACCCTTAAGCCCAAGCTGCTCCAGGGAGACTGTCCCCTGTAGTTAGGGAATGGAAGTCGCTTTGGATAAAAGTGTCTACTAAAATAATGTAAATGATTAGTTGAAAAGTGCCCTACAGATTTTAAAATAAGGTTCTTCACTTGGAATAGTCTTTAATTGCTATAAAACCATTACACAACATGGATTTTCTTCAAACTTTCAAAAGGTCCCTCACACTCAAACATTTAATTTAGAAAGACAGTTCTTTAAGGTCCAGGGTCTTTAGGGACCTTTGCTACAAACCTATTTTACTGCCTTTATTGGTAACAGTGTACCGGTGCCATCATATGAGATAATAACACAGTCACTCACCACACCTGCATCATTAGGCTTACCTCCATTTACTGATAAGCAACAATGATTAATCTACCTTTAGCTGCTGAAACAATTATAATAAATACAATTTAAAACTTGAATTTGAAATAAAATATGGGGCATCTTTTTGCTTTACTGCTTTACTTAGTTTTGTCTGTAAAAAGTGTTATATAAATGCAATAATAGCACATAAGTAGATTGGCAGACCACAGGACAGAATCACATATTGGTGATAAAATGAAAGTGTAAAGACATGTTATAATTGTTTAATTAGGTAAACTATCTAGAAGCTATCATGAATGAACCTTCAAAATGCTGTTAAAAGTAGTCATTCACATGGGCATACTCTGCTGAATTGTGATTGGCTATTTCCAGAGCTCCTGTGGATAAAAATATACAAAATTTGGTGTGCTTCCAAAGAATGCAGTGGTGGTGCAGGTCATGAAATATCATGCAGTTTAAACCTTTACATCACAAGATTGTCAAGAGTGGTGGCTTGCGCACAGAAGCAGAGATGAACTTGCAGGAGTAAACAGAAGAGTTTTTATGAGAACAGGAGTAAGAGGAACAGGAGTAAGAAGGTCACACTTCACACTGGCTTGGCCTTGCTGGTTCTAAAATAGTTTTTTTGCATTTGAAACTGTGTTGGCTTTGTTCCAACTTTCAATGCACAACCAGATATTTGTAACCTCAGTACGCCAGGTGAGTCAAGAAAACCTGCTTAGGGCTGCGAGAGGGAAGTGAGGAGCACTGTAGCACTGACTGCCAGTCATACATGTCATGATGGCAAACAGACAAAGCATTGGGAAATGACAGGAAGTGACAGGTGAAGATAGTAATGACAGCAGGGAAAAGCAAAGCAGAAATAACAGTAGGGGGGTAGAAACAAGGTAGGGTGTAACAGAAGCCCCCCTGTAAGGCATAGCTCCCAAGGTGCAAACAGGCTGCCAGGGTAGTGGGTCCAGAGGAGTGGCTCATAGCAGAGTTGGTTACCAGGGCCGATTAGGTCCTGCAAGGTAACAAACATAAAGCCATACTAGAGACTGGAACATATGGGGGAGGGGGGAGTTCTGAAACTAAATTTAAGCAACTAAGATGTAAGGTGAGAAACGACAGGACAGGAACTGGAGACACTACACCATGAACACAAGGATAAGACAGGAGCCCGTCCAAGACTGAACAGTAACACAAGGTAGCAGATAGGAAGGGACACACCAAGGTAAGAACAATAATGTTTAACAGAAATAGAAACATGGCCAAAATGAAATATGGCAAAAATACTAGTGAGCTTCAGAATGAAGTGAGAAATGGTGACTGCCTGCAATAACCAAATCACTGTTGTATAGCTAGTTTAGTCAACAGTGGAAATATTTCACATTATCTTACTGGGATAGAGAGAGGAAAACACAACATAAACAGGGCCTAATAGGAAAGCAAAGCAACACTAATAGGATGGGGTACTAAAAGTAGAGAGACTAATTCAAAAAGACTGTGACCTGAGCTGAGGCGACAGACACTGGAAGCTAAACAGAAGGAACAGAGATTGGACACGAGTGCTTACACATATCCTGACATAGAAGGAGCAGAGAGTGGAAATTAGGTTGAGAAAACAGTAACTGAGATCAGGACTGAGAGATACAAGACTGTAAACCAGACACATGAAAAATGAACCATTGAAATCGGGGGTTGAGACGAAGGATTGGACATGGGGGGCTGATGCTGATGGCCAGGATTTGGAGGCTGAGACTGGGATTTCTGTTGAGGGGTCTGAATTGGATGAGTGGAATAAGAGAACTGTGACTGGTTGAGGCTGAGTGTAAGGTGACACATTGGGAGTTTGTGGGACAATGACTTGGACAGGGACTGTGACTGGTATGCTGACAGGGATTGTGATGGGAATGAGAATGGATCACAGGCTGAGAGCAGGGGCAGACACCAAGAATGCTATGGGAACAGAGACAGACATGTGAATTACACTGGGGACTAAAAATGGACACTTGAACTGAGTGCATGGTTTAGGAAAAGTTGTAGCTTTGGGAACAGGTGTACATGGGGCTGGAGCCACTTCTGGGACTTAATCTGAGACAGCTGCCTTGTGATGGGTTGCTTCACCTTGTTGACTGGGAGACTGAGAGGCCAGTGCCTCTCTGGAGCACTGGGGAAAGCCAGCATGGACATGCTCTCTGGCATGACAGGGAAGGTCAGCAGTCATGCTGTCTTCTTAGTGGCGAGCGAAGCTGGGAATGATGCAGTCTCCAAGACAACAGGGAATGCCAACATTGTGGCGCTCTCATGAGCAGGCTGAAATTTTCAGGATGTATTTAAAGTAAAGTAAAGTGGCCCCTTATAGTCACACGTGAACACACCACAGCACACAATATGAATTTCTTTCTCTGTATTTAACCCATTCACCAAGTAAAGCAGTGGGCTGCCACCAATGAGGGGTGTCCAGGGAGCAGTGTGTGGCGATGGTAACTTGCTCAAGGGTACCTCAGTGATATGGCACTAGCAGTTTCAGATTCAGATTCAAACCCACAACCTTCTGATTGCAGTGGCAACACCCTAACCACCCAGCCGCTCATCTGGTATGATTATTTTTTTCAATATGAAAATGATCTGGATGACAACTATATATATATTAGGGCTGTTAAAAATATCACGTTAACTATTTGCGTTAATTTATTTTCTATAATGCTTTAAAATAAATTGCGCGATTAATTTGAAAATTAAATGCCCCTCTGCATTGCAGTACCACACATTCAGTGGGGGCAGTATTGCGCTACGTCGGCGACCAGCATGCCAGAAGAAGAAGCCACTTCATGTGGCCAATGCTGCT
>JBBPDC010000141.1:9013091-9041008 GCA_037974485.1 Hemigrammopetersius urotaenia
GAATAAAGGTTAAAAGCCTGACGATTTCCGTGGTGCTCTCAGTCACTCACATCTCACCAGGAGGGGTCCACGTAACAGTACAGTTATTGTTCTCCAAGGTACAAACAATGGTAATGTGGGAAATGTGCATATTTAACAGGTTCTATGGAGTCAAAGCAACATATAAAAAATAAATACATTATTGCAAAGGAATATGACAAAATTATGGCCTAAATAAATGTTTTGAAAACTTCAGCCCCAGTGACCCATGATGGACCCTGAAATGTTTTGCCAAACGCTTACCATTACAATTACAGTTTTGCCAAATGCTTACTTAGTAAAACTGAACACTAAAAATGCAACATTCTGTAGCTATGCCTTAACCAAAAACACCAGTGATACAAGGAACACAAATTTCTGCTTTGCCCTTTGTTTGCTCTGCATAACATAAATGTATTTAGCAGCTTATTTCACAATTCCTACACTGAATGCCTCTCAGAAACAACTGAAAAATAGCTGAGAATGCACTAGCATTGTTATTGTGATTGAGATGTGGAGACGAAGCACATCTCAATCACAATCACTGCAAAACATGTCTGTCCTATTTTGAATAAAGTTAAACTCTCCTCAACTTCATCTCTAACTGTGAACACATAGTGAGGAGGTCACTTCTCAAGCAGCCAGTAAAATAGCATACAGACACAACTCTCACTGAACTTTATTTCAACCAGTCGGCTAAGTAAAATTTCAGTCATGGCATTTACCCCAGTCAGTTCAATATGATAGGAAATGCTGCATATTCCAGAATACATTAACACCCCACTCATTACACCTTCGCATTCTAAGCAAGCTGCTGCTTTACCTCTCTCCAGCAAAATGCAAAAGATGGACATTACCATGCAGTTGCTTTCAGTTAGAGTGGGGGAGTGAACAGACTGGCAATCTTGCAAAGAGCCCTGAAGAAATCAGCTGTGAAATGGAAATAGTCCAGTCTATGACAATCCCTGGAGCTTGAAGCTTCCCTATTGTGTCTGGGTTCATTTGTCCAGCAAACATTCAAGATCTGTCCGCATTACCTTGGGAAATGGAGATGAAGACCACTGAAATAAATGATTCATCATGCAGGTCTCATCAAAAATTTGCCAGGGTTTATATCTGTGCCAAAATAAGAAAAAAAGAGAAACATGAATCGATTCACAGGATATAAGGGGATATAAAGCCTTGAGAATTAAAAAAATAAGAAGGTCTGCTTGCGAGTCCCTTGGAGGGGAAAAAGGATCAGGGCACATAGTGAGAAATCAGGTGGCAATTTATAAAAAAAAAAAGCAGAGAGAGAGAGGATGGTCCCTAACCCCGTAACATTACTGACAACACCATCACTTAGAGCCTACTTCACAACATGCTAATTATAGGACCAATGTGCAAATTATATACTTTCACTTTGATAATTGGATTTTGTGGGATGTATATAAAGAACATGCTAATATGGGTTGTGAGGTTAAAGTCATTTATAGTAGCTTAATTGTGAAGCAATGCTACTCCTGTCTGAAAATGCAGTTAGCTCAATATCCATTAATCTATACAGTCACTCACAGAGATACTGTATTGAATGCAGGCACTAATATCAAAACATGGAGTTGTTATTTCTTAATCCACCACCATGCCTTCCTTTCAGTTCCTCATGCAAGAATGCAGGATGATTAAAGGTAGTCATAATATCATGGTTTAGATCTGATCATATACTCATAAAACAGTAATTGATTTTTTTTAGCCTTAATGCTTCTTTTAGTGCTATATCATTATTCCGTGATCTCAATTACTGTTTATTGCAGTAGAGTAATTCATCCCCTGACTCAAGTAGACGAAAGGTTAACAGAGGTTCATGTAAACAAGAACACAGCAGGCTGACAGACAAGGCCGACAAGGCCCCGATTTAAGTGGCCCTGAATTAGAGATGGCAATGCTACAGCCTTGAGAAAGATTAGTCAGTGTCATGAAATACAGCTGTCACTGTGGGGGTCATGCACCTCCTATAAGTAAAAAGCAAAAGCTTACTGACTTTCAATCATGGGGTAACTTGAGCAAAAACAAAAAAAAGGTCAACGCTGACAGAGAGGATTGCAAAAGATATGTGGAGTGCAGATGTAGCTGCCATGAAATTGATTATGGAAAGTCAGAGTCTGAACGAACACATCAATATAAAGAATAAAACACTGGCACACTTGGGCTTGTAGAGGAACAATATAAAAATAAGTGACCTTCTGTATATTTAGAGCCATTTTTATTCCTCACTGCTACACAGAAATGAATGGGGTCAGGATGGCATATGAACTGATTCATGAAACTCGCATGGCATGATGGTGATTTCAGAGCAGTTGACGAAGGATAGTTATTGGCAAATAACATGCCCCAGTTTACCATTAGATGTAATAGAAAACTCATCCAAACTCATGCAGGTGCTGTGACCCAATGAAAGTAAGCATATATATCTCATATACATCCCCCATTTGTCTGTTTACTCAGACGGAGGACTAATGAGTGAACTTCCAATTCACTGTTAAAAACTGCTTGCTGACTTTATTCAGTGAATTAGCATAATTTAAGTATATATTAGATTCAAATTTATACATGCTCCAAACTCATGAATTTGATTGTGTAATGATTAAATGAATGAACAACAAATGGGCTAATGAAATGTGCGCTGATTAAGCCAAGCGAACAAGTTTTATGAACTTATATGGATTAAGGCCATAAGGGTATCTTCTGGGTCATTTGCATAAACTGTTGGCAAGGCTGGTCCTCAATGAACATATTCTCACATGCAAGCTATTAACTTGCATTCATAGTGCTCTGATCTCAGCCTTCAAAGCCCTTCATGAAAAGTATACTGGGGTACACAGTGCAAATAAAGCCTAGTATTGCATTGTGTACCGGTATTGCACTGTGTCCCGGGCGTGTCTGTTTGAGAAGTGAGTAATCCAGCCCATTTAGACTGAACTCCCTCACCATAGACACTAGTCTGAAATGAAACCTGTAAATCTCTGACTCAAGGTGGCCAACTTTAATAAGATGAGCACATATTACAATGTAGTTTGTCTCCCCCAGAGTCTCTTTAATAAATAATTGATGCCCTTTGCTTGAGCTTGAGGCACATGAGCCAAAGGGTGGGTAAAGAGCAGCAAAAGATACAGCCTTGTATTGCGACCACAATAAGCTGATTTTACTGAGACTTAGGCTTGGTTGGACCCACTAAATTCCCTGTACTCTTTAAATGTATTTCTCTTTCACACTTTTTAATGAGCAAAGTGAAGAAAAGCAACATACTCTTCACTATCACATATTCCTATAGTGTGTTCGGACTTATTTGTGGCTCTTTTTTACAACCCTTTGTGAGCTCTAAACTGAGGGCTGGCGGGGGCCAGATGACAGGTGTCACTGGAACTGTCCACCTCTTTGAAGTCTTGCCCCTATTTGTTCTCCACTGTCTGATCCCAGACTTTCTGGCACCAGAAACATCTGTTTGTCCAAATGTGTCATGGCTCATCAGTCTGTCGGCATGCAGGATCTGAGAGCAGGATGCGATGCAAACTGTTGTATGTGAAATATATCAGAACCTCATCTGTGTTAAGGCAGTTGCATTGATCGGTTAGAATGTTTTTCTGGTGTTTATTTCTAACAAAGACAGTTTTGTACAAATGCTGACTGTGTTCCATTAATAATAGCAGAAGATTATTGTGGTGGGCTATTTTTATTGTGGAAATATTCTTAGCACCAGGTAAGAAGATAATGTTCTACATGGTTTCTGCGTGTGCTATCTTTAGGGCATTATAGTAACATCATTGCTACATTTATTTGAATCAACTTGTCATTTAACATACACTGACACTAATTTACATAATTGCTTTTTAATGCATGCCATTTATTAATTAAACATGTGCCATGGTGGTGTAGAGAAAGAGAGGTGCAAGTGTGTGACAAAAGTATGCTTTATTCCTCACAAAAGACAATGAATGCCAGTTTAAGCGAGGGAACACAAACAGGCCAATGTCCACAGGAGATGAGCAAAAGCTATCACACAAGGAGGCAGAGGAGCCTACTAGCTGGTGACATGACTTGCATGTAATATAGAAAAAATGGAGGAAAGATATTTTTGGATCAAATTGGCATGGTGTAAAAGGGAGTGATCCAGGTGTAAGGAGTAAATTAAATGAAAAATGATAAACAACACCTCAGTGCTAAATGCACTTGGAGTGTGGGTGTGTCCATGAGTGTGTCCAAAACCACGCACTTGCGCACTTTTAGGGCGCTATTTTAGGGCATAGTGCGCCGACACTGAAAACTGAGCTAAAACTGAAAGAACCCGGATGCTGCACTGAAATCGGCCAGAAAACGCAGTGCAGAAAAATGCACACTATGCGCACTAAACGGGCGCCATTTTGACCATGTAGTGGAGGAGCAGGACTTTCAATGTGTTTTCGAGTTGGATAGTGGCGTCAAACAGTGAAATACAAGCCCAAGCGGAGGCAGCTGGTTCGTATGAATGTAGGTAACGTTAATAAAATTATTGTACTGATGTACACTGCGGTAAAACCGGCAGATATTTTGACGGGCTGGAGAATCGCGAGCGAATATTAGTCCGTCATTTCCGCTAAGTACAAAACGTTAGTGTTCCGTTTAGGACAGCACTGACCCACAGCAGTGCGCAGAAGGCAGGGCACAGTGCACACTACGCATTAAATCTCAGTGCACTGACGGTAGTGCGCGATTTCGGACACACCTCATGGCAGTACTGGAGAAGACATGACAGTACCAAACCTCCAGGCCCCAGAGAGGGTTGATCCATGGAAGGAGGGTGATCCTGCAGGTGGTTGTGACTGGAAGAGAGAACAGTCCAAGGGACATCAGTAGGGTTCTGGCATTGTCCAGAAGCTCAGGGCCATTTTGGGGGCCATCCTCAAGGGTGTGTGTTGGTTGTTGGCTGAGAGTTTGGAGCCAGTTGTCTTGGGGTTAGCTTGTTGAGAGTGCATCACAATGGTTGACCTTGGTGATGTGGAACTGGCTTGTGTGAGGCAGACATGTGAAATTTGTGTCTGAGACTTTGATCCAATACATCCTCAGCAGGGACCCAGCTTTGCTACTCAGGGCCATATCCCAACACCATGATTGTAGTGTTCTCGTGCAGTGTGTTGTAACTCTGACTAAACACAGAGTTAAACCGTAGTCAATGAAGACAAAGTCGTAGTAAAGTTGACCATTTACTGTCACATTGCTTCAATAACTGTTTGGTGAAAACTGCAAATAAACAATACAAACATTCAGCGTCTGTTATTGACTGAGCCTTGAATTGTAAATAGTTCCAAACATAGCTCTACTGCATGATTGTACACAAGCACGAATGAACTGCCATTTTTAACCATTTAAAAAACAAAACATTACTAATTGAGTCTTCTAACATTTTGACATCACATATATACATTTACAGCGTTGCCTATATGATGACTTTTAGAAGGATGGCGATACATTAACTGAGAGCATGGTCTCCGTGTCTGGAGAAAGCTGAACAGAGAATGCTTCTGCAAAATGGCACCCAAAACAGGAAGTGACATCATTAGATGACCATCTGCTACAAATAAATGACCCCTTTTTTTAGAAACTATTTCACACCTTTAGCTTATGTTCAGAATTATATACTTTTGTAATATTTAACTGATGTGTACATGAATTAATTAAAGAACATTACACAAAAATGAAATAATGCCATTGAGGCAACACAATGATGATACTGAGAGTCTAGGATTTTCAGAACAGGAGCTAAGCCTTCCTGGTATTTTAATTCCTGGTGAGGCCTTTGGGGCTACCTGGAGGAAGGATGTGAGGAGGAAGGATGTGAGGGATGCAGCCACAGAACTGAACCCCTAAATTAACCATCAATAGATGTTGGCAAACCCTCAGAATCATTTCAACTCCTTAATCATGGTCGGTTCTGGCCACTCCATCATGGTCGCTACATTATCCAATGTTATTTCTTAGTCATCAGGCCAAATCCGGTAGTGTAGAAATTATATTGCAGTGTGTTGAAATTTGCCTCATCTTTACATATAACTCGTGGGTAAACAGGCAAGTCAGTACTCTGAGGACATGTTGTATACGTTTGTTATGAATGATTGAGTATATCAAAATAACATCAGTGTCACACACACTTAAAGGTGTGACCAGAGGTGACGTCAAAAGCCGTTTTCCAATACATTTTGGTCCACAGAGTGGTTCTACAGCCACAGGGACAAGGGGAAGCAGCTATTGAAGGTTCTTTTCAACAAAGAAGAACCCTGTGGAGGCAGGTGAGGTGGAAGGCCTAATGAACCCATGGCAGAGCGCCTCGGTCATATATTCCTCCATGATCTGGAGTTCCTGATTTGGACAATGAGTAAATACACAACAGAGTGGAGGGTGCTCCTGCCACGGCTTCCATTACACAGTCCCATGGCTGATGAGGGAAAAGCGGAGTTGCCTTTTGCACTCTAAACTTGGCATGAACGGAGGCTTAATCAGCTAGAATGCAGGGGGAGCAAATTAGACGGGTATCTTGTTTAAAAAAGGATGGTGCATGAGGGGACTACTGACCGGTGGGGGTGTTCTAGAGGTAATGACGCCAGAACATGAGTTGTGAGATGTATTGTGGGAATGGAATCAAGATAGACCTTTAAATAAGGCTGACAAAAAGATGAGGGAGGAGTGTGAGTGAGTTCTATGATGGAGGCAGAAATGGACAGAGGGACAGTGATGTGGAGAATGGGGTGGCAATTAGGGCATTAAGAAAAATATGGGACACTCATGGCAGTAATGAAAGACATAGGGTTTGAGCTATTTGGGGGGGATATAAAATTACCAGTAAATCTGTATTCAGTGTGTACGCTCAGTGGCCAAAAGCTGCGTGAGCCGTATATGCATGGACTCTGGTGCTAAGCTACTTGGAGCTGGCTGGGTGTTGTCTGGGAGAATTTAGGCATCAGTGAGAGGAATCAAGGGGTATGAGACAAGGTTGCCACTCTCCCGGGGGTTGGTCAAGTTGACTGGTGAGAACAATGATCTTATCCAGTGACAGAGTGGTGTCCCAACACGTGAGCTCGCTTTGAAGATAACACAGAACTGCATGGCTGTGACAGAGGCAAACCCCTGCTGCAGCCATAGTAGGTCGGTCTGTGAGTGGGATGGTAAAAAACAGACAGGAATAACATTACAAAGTTTTTGCTGGACAAAATATTCATGTTGTTCTCCCGTAGCCCATCGATTGCCTTACCCAACAGCTGTGATGTAATGGCAGCTATCTTCTGAGCATCAGTGTTGCCTTTGTGGTGGGTAAAGCACAGGCCCAAAAACAATCAAATGGAACTACAGGTGAGGTCACCATTGTAGTGTTCTGGGACAGAAACAGGCAGAGTAAGTCGTGCCTGTGATGGAGGATCCACTGGAGGATGCTAGTTGAGCTGAAGGATGTCCGAGTCCTCCTCACCAAGTAAGGGGGCACCTGCTGCACCTCAGTATGTGGTCAATTTTTTGTCATGGTGGTGTAAACAGAGAGAGGCACAAGCGTGTGATGAAAGTCTGGTTTATTCCTCAGAGAGAGCAGTGAATCCCAGCTCAGTCGTGTCAGAACAAAAACAGACAAGCATGAGAACACAAGCAGGTTGTCCATGGGAGATTAACAAAAGCTAGCACACAAGGAGGCAGGGGGATCTACTAGTTGGCAATGTGACCGGTGTGTAATACAAACATACAAAATAGAGAAAGGACACTTCTGGGTCAGACTGGCATGCTTAAATAAGGTGTGATACAGGTTTGGAGAAATTCTATCAGATAACCATTACAAAAGATGGCTCAGAGCATGTGTTTGAGGCATGACAAGGAGACTTGACAACATAAGAATTTACTGCTGGAAAAAGTACAATGCCCTAATCATGGCTTACAGATACTGTGGTTTCTAATTCCAGATTACAAATACAAAAAAATGCAAAAGTAGCTGATGTCAGTGCTAGACTAACGCCACACTTTCCTCTAAAACAGAAGCATAAAGAAGAGTATAGATAGCTCTTCACTTCCAAATATAACATATATTTTGGACATTTTCTCATTTAAACCAGGCTTTCTGACATACCTCTGCTGTACCAAGGCTGCTGGCAGGCCTACACTACTGGAGATTTGAAGTGAGCTACAGCTCTAACCTTGTAAACAATTTGTGTGAGCTTGGGGAATAATGGATTTTAATTTTGCTTCGTCTATAACTGTCAACGCTCCCTTGACGGGCAATTAAAAAAGATAAAACAAAAAGATCAAAAGTCAGCAAGGCACCACCGCATTAATTCAGCCAGCTAATAAGTACCCAGCACAATCAATATCACACTGTTCAGTCTTGTCTAATTCGCTGCATACAGGGGAAGTGATCATTCCCCCTAATTACACATGCAAAATTACACATCAAAACATCATCTCCTTTTTACATCACAATTAGGTATTTTCAGAAATTTCAGAAGGTGGAAGAGGCCTCATGAATATCCCCATGGAGCATTACTTCGATTACGAAATAATTGCCATCTCCAGCAGGTTGATTCTCCCGAAGACTAGGCACGTGCGTTGAATGGTCAAATGCATGACGGAATTGACACAGACATTTCTGCTCCAGTGGTACTCTTGATCTGCATGAATCGTCCTCTTCTGTGCATTGTGTGAAAGAGACTAGAAGGTGCCCTAACCTCCCTAAACTTTACATGAAACAAGCTGATTTCGTATTCCGTTTGTTTTTTTTTTCTCTCTAGCACAAGAATTGGCCAGGGCTTGTCTTGAATGTGAAGTGCCATGCTCATCCTGAGGGAGCTTTTCTCTTCACAGTGGTTGCTGCTGTGTTGTCATAGAAAGCAAGGAAGCATATGAACTGTTCAATGCATGTCTCTCTCACACCCTGGCTGATCCACTCTCTTCCATAAACAGAATGCAGCAAGTTTTTGATGAATCCACAATCATCCATCCAAACAACCACAGACATAGGTCAGCATCACATCTATCAATTGACTGATGGACTGCTCTAGGCCACCTAGAGAATCTGGACATCATCACTGTCCAAGCAAGTATTTCCAAACATGTATCTCCAAAAAGGCAACTTTAAAGGAGAAGACAAACCATCATTCATTTATTTATTCGTTCTCTGTAACCACTTAATCCTTACTAGGGTTATGGGTACCCAGAGCCTATCCCGGGATCTACGGGCACAAGGCAGGGACTACCCCTGGCAGAGCGTCAGCCAACCACAGGGCGCAAACTCAGCTTTCACTCACATCTATGGTCAATTTAGAATCCCCACTGAACACGCATGCCTATGGATTGTGGGAAAAACCCGGAGGAAACTCACACCACCACAAGGAGAACATGCAAACTCCACACACACAAGGCCAGGACCCAGATCTGAACCCCCATCCCTGGAAGTGCAGGGCAACAGTGCTACCCACTGCGCCACCATGGGGCCTGAAGATAAAAACAGTCATTATGAACGTTTCACACAATGTAAACGGTGGCTTAACATGATAGAGAAAAACAAAGAAACATGTTTTTTTTTTCTGTGGACAGCAATGATAAACATTAGACTAGAGCTTAATTCAGATCTATAGATCTAATGTTCAGAGTATAGCCTGAGAACATTTTGCCTGAATGAGTCACCTTCTCCACAGTGTCGAATTTTAACCCAACCCAAAAATTCCCAAACCTTTCCCAAAAAAGCTCTGTTCTGCTGAAATCAAGCAGAACAGAGCTGAAAAAAAATCCACATTCCTTCTAATAATGCTTGTTAAGTTACCTTAGCAACAACGGTAAGTAACCTAGTGACAGCAACGACAGCTATCATCACATCATGAATAGACAAAGCAGGTATAAAAATAGCCTATTAGCAGCTATCCAAAGTTTAGCCTATTTCAGTGAATTTATTCATCAGTCAGTGCCTTCAAACAACATCCTAAAACTGCTCAGTTTGGATAAACTTTTGATAGGATAATGCATTTCATGCTGACTTCTCAGACATTGCTGTTAGCGTAAGGGACTCCAGCATGACAGACTCGAACAAAAAAAAAAAAAAAAACAGACAGGAACAATTAAACTGGGGGAAAATGAAGACATGAGAAATTTTAATATGAAATGTTTTAAAACTCACAAATTGTTTTTTTTCTCAAATATTTCCCCAAGCCAGGCTGCAGGCCAATTAGCCTGTTTTCCCCAATACTACATACAGTTTAAAGGAGAGGTCTAATCAAATTAGTTAAAAACACTATCTACTCCCTCTTCATGAAAATTTAAGAGTGAGGCAAAAAATGCTGCTTTTCTGATCAACTGGTTCAAAAGAACAATTTTAAAAAGGATGTGAGGTAAACACATGCTTGTCAGACAGGCACAGATCTCTTTGGAATTAACTTCAAAACACTCTGCCAGGAGATTTTGCCATGTCAAATGCCAAGAGATGTTATTCCTGTTAATGGGAGAGCAGTGTGTTCTGGCTGTCTACACATGCAGCATAATAGGGCCTCATGTTGCTCAGGACTTTTAGGGTGAAGCAGGCTCCTTTGTAACAAGGTTCAAGCTCAAAAAACAATTCGGGAAACAATAATGCTCCCTACTCTGGGTCTACACTGACAAGCTTCCTGTCTGTACTAGAGAGCTCTCCACTAGAAAAATGTAATAAAAGTGTTAAAATGTGTTAAACTCAAAGCTTACCTGCCTTGTCATGGCTTAATCATGCCGCTTATACTTAATACCAGAGGGAAAAATTCTGATTTTATTCAGAAAATAGTGGTTAACAAATATTATAATTACATTGTTTGCCCTGGAAGAATATTTAACTCAAAATACTGATTCTGCTAAATGGGCACAATGTATTTGTTGATTGTGAAATTGGCCTTGGTTTACTGATACTGTAGAAAGCTTCAGCATGCAACTGAGAATCATTAATGTTTTATTGCATTCTCTAAGCTTCCTTTCCAGACGCCAAATGAGTTTCTTTGTGGGTTTTTGACACGTCATTCAAATGATCCAACAAACAAACCATTTTGGTCAAAATAATGTGGGCTGACTACAAAATCAATGTAGTTGCCAACATGTTTTGATCACAATCTTACTAATGGTAGTAATACTTTTAATTATACTGTTCTTTCTGAAAGTAATTGATTAATAAATGTCAGATTCTTAGACGTGTTCATTAACAATTAAAGTCTAAGACCCAAACTGGATCTGTTTATGTTGCTGCTACATTTCTGGATGCATTCTATGGCAACTACATAACAAGCTACCCAGTTGCCCCCAGGTGCTGTGTTTCTTGCAGTAAATTATCCCTTCAAGCTACCCATTGTCAACCATGATTCTGTACTGCGACCTTCTGTGCAGTCATAAAAGCCACACATGTCATAAACTGCCCAGCAACAACACCATCAATTTCTACCCTTTCTCAACTTTGAGCCCCCACCAATGTACATTAAAACCACCTCCACTGCTGAGTATCATACACATTGATCGCACCACGTACATCTGGGCAGCAGAAGCTTGGTGTTAAACCCATTCTTAATGCTGTAATAGCCAATCTTTAGACTACAGGTGGTCCCATCGCTTTAGTCCTGTCACTTCTCTGTTTTGCACTACTGCTGTTAATCTCACTCATATAATGTTCGATGTCCTCTTATACCCGGCCTCTGGTGCTAATAAAACATAAAAGACGTGAACTTTGGGACGAGGCCTCCACCAATTTTTGGGCATGAAAAGGAAGCATTGAGTCTAAGAAGCAGGCTGTTGGGAACTAAACACTAATCATCTCCCTCAGCAAATGGTGACAGGCTGAGATGTACCCCACCCAACAGGAAACAAAACACTGGAGCAAGTCTATAACACACCTCCACAAACCAAAGCGCACCATATCCATCTTTCCCCCCAGGAATAACGATATGCATTGGCTACCATGAAACAGACTTTGTTCGCTCTTTTGGGAAACATTATCATGCATGTTTTGAGCTCTGCCAGAAATTGCAAAGGCTTTTCCACAACCAAATGTTTTGAATGAAGGGGAGTTTTGAGATTCATCAAAGTTATACTATGACGTTTGCTAACAAGGACATTTTAAAAATCTATTGTTTTCTTAATGATCAGGTCAAATAACCCCCCCAATTGTGTCCGCCAGGCCAGTGGCATTTCACGCTCAGCAAAAACATCAGACGGCAGCACAGATGGAATATGAAATAAGCAGTACCTGCAATGTCACTGTTATGATCCCCACTGGTGCACAAACAAATGGCCATCCATCACATCCCCCTGAGCCATAGCCATTTGAGTGTTAAACACACCCTTCATCAATGCTGGCAGGCCTATTACTAAGCTGAGTACAACAGGGTATCTTGCTACAGCAGCTCCAGAAGGAGAGAAGCAGCTTTTTGGAACTCAGGGTTGCAAGAACACAGGTTGAGAGGATGGAATGGACAGCATATGTGTGAAGAGCTGGCAAAGTTCACTAACAGCTGGACCAGAAGCGCTGCCAGAGTCCACATCCATCTGTCGCATATCCCGGACCTTACACAGCTTAAATTTGAATTCATCGATAATTCATTTCTGAATATAACTTTGGGGAGTTTCACTCTTAAGAATAAAAATGGATGACTATATCATTTTTAATGAAAGTCTGGATATACTATATGAACCCCATAACCCATAAATGACCCATAAATTATTACAAATATTTGCTTTCATACCTCCTCCCTTCCCATCCCATTTGAATTAATGCAGAATAACTTGGTCTTATCAATAGGCAATACATGTAGATACCCACAGAATAAGTGAGAACATATAACAGACCAGGTTTGCCTGACTCAAATGTAGGTTTTTTGATCTCCATCGATGAAATGCAAAGTACTCTTTCATGCATATACATAAAAAATCACATAAAGCTAATAAAGCTAAGTTTATTGAAGCTCTGATAAGCTTGTTAAAAAATTACGCCTATGCCTTTTACATACATTTATTATTTTAAGTTAGAATAGAAACGTTAAGGCTGACAGAGCATGTATACAATGATTCATATTTTATTGATTTTCTGCTGTGTGGTATTTCAGTGTCCAGAGGGGATGGATAAGTACTGCTGTCCTGTAAAATGCCTTCAAGAGGCAACAAGACTACTTACCATACTTGTCTGAGGTTTTCTTCAATAAAGCCAAATGATCATTGCTCTGCATATTGTAAAGTGGCATGCAAAGCAACTCTCGTAAGTGATTCATACAATATTTAGGGATGGTGCAATAGCATACAGTGAAATGACTTCCAATTCTAACTGTGCATGTGTCTTCATTACAACCAAAGTGATTTGTTGTCTTTTTAATAAACTACTATGCAAAGCAGCATTCAACATTCTTTAAGGAGGTTTTATGATGGTGTACAGTAAAATGACTCATAACTCAAACTTAACTAATGTTTTTTACCTTGAGTGAAACGGAGATCAGTAAACACAACCTGAATAAAGCACTTTCAGATTGATCATTCCACCAGTTTTCAAAAAGGTTATTATTATACTGACAAATGTGGTCACTGTAATTTGAAACAATGGCTAGCACAACTTGCATAAAGAAACCAGATTAAAATGTATGTTGATTTAGCCTAAGAGCTTCAGACAAATCTGCTGGCCAACACAAACAAAATTAGAGCTTGTGTCAACCAATTATGCCACCAGCGATTTTTGTAGCCATTGTCTGACTTTCACTGCAAGTATAATGCTAATTCCTATTAGCATTTAGGTAACATTTTATATATTTCAGTAAGAGCCTGCTTAATGTATTGCTCATAAAGCCATACAACATCTACAGAGCCTTTCATGACAAAACGCTATGTAAAAATGATAAGGGCTTACTTCAACAGCTGTCTGCTATGATAAATCTGCTTTGGAATATGTATTTCAAAAGGTCATGTTTTATCTGTTCAAATATAGGAATTCTGCTAGAAATAATACACTACATGCAGACTTCTAATGCATAATTCCAAAGACCAATTTTTCATCTTTATTTTAAATAAACGAGTATTGCAAAGCAAAGAGACAGATCTATTTCACATTAACCATTGGGGCTGGAGCACAAGGAAAAAATGTGTACTGTTCCCTGTTATATTTTCTCCAGTCAAGCTTAGTATTATATATTGTCACGGTTCGGTCAGTGGCCGGTGAGGGCCACTGCTTTTCTGTTGGGTTTTCAGTTTGTTTGACTGTTTTCTGTTCTTGTTTTAAGGGCTTTTATTTTGGTTCATGTTCTGTTCTGCTTGTGTCACGTGTTCTTGTGTTCCACCTGTCTTGTGTTTTGCCCCTGATTTCTGGTCCTGTTTGTGTTATCCATCGCCTCAGTTAACACACGTTTTAATCCTGTTCCTAGTTCTGTATCCTGTTCCTGGTTGGCCCGCGTGCCTGTTTTGTTTGTTCTTGTTTTTTTTTAACAAAACCACGTTCAGCATGGATCCCTGGTCTGTCTTTTGGTCCGTGCCACGAGGATACGCACATCCGAGGGGGACTACTATTTCTTATTTATAATACATGTATATTGCCTCAGGATAAACAGGTTAATAATGTGTTACAACGACCCAGTTATAGGAAGTCCTTTAAATCATAGAAATCCCAGCACCATCTTTTCCCCAGTGTACCTGTTGTCCCATTTATAAAAGATTTGACATTTTGCAGGATCATTGTTTTGTTGTTATAGTAAGAGTTATGTAGAGTTATGCTTTAGGTGTTCATAGGAACCAGTTAGCATTGCACGGTGGCTAGACAAAGCAGGAAAATTAAAGCTCACAGAGGAAGGTCCTGGGAAAATGAAGCAGTCCCCTCAGTCCCAGAATGTTGCACAGGGCGCTTTAGTACTGCTCAAATCCAATTAATAAACTCAGCATAGTTTTGCAGGCACTCTGGCCAAGTGAAGTTTTAAATCCCAGTGCAGAAAACTCAACAGGCCCAAGCCTGGCTCCAGAATGTAAAGCAACAGTCCAGCAAGCTCCTCTAATTTGGGGCAGTAGCTATCGATATCGATTAGCTCTGCCTGATATTCCCTTGAGTAGACTGTCGGTGAACGACTGTACTGTAAGCCATAGCTCACTCGCTTGTCAGTTAGCCTGTGAGAGGGCTGCGGTGCTGTCTCAATGAAGAGTGATGGAAAGAACATTTTAACAGCTCACTGCGACTCTACAGATTCCACTTTTCTCTAGTAAACGAGGCAAAGTAAGGCCGCTGTAAGCATGGGGAATACATTATTAAGCAATTGGGCTCTGTAGTGTGGTGCAGTCAGGGCCAGCACTGGACAAAAAATTACCCATCAGCGAGTGAGATGCTCTCAAACACCTACACATTTAGGCATTATCATACTAAAGAAAGCTTTTAACGCATTAATAAACCATTTGTTTATACATCCTTCTTACTCCAGAGGAAAACCAGCTTAATTAAAATGTCAGAAAAAAAACATTTCTATGAGCTTTCTGGAATATTAATGAAGTAAGAAGACTGAGAGTACCAGCGAATAAATTACAGGGCAAACATTTGTTTTACAAATTCAAATCCTTTTTAACTGTGTTCAGTTAATTGTGTTCAGTTAATTGAGGTTACTCTCCGAGAGACCAAAGCCTATGAAAAAAATGCAAATAAAAAAGAACAAACAAAACTTTGTAAATCAATGATCATCTGCGTCGGCACTTAGACAAGAGCACCCATGGTTCAAACTTTAATTTGGATAGCTGACATAGCTGTCTGTCTTCAAAGCACAGAGTATTTTCTCGTAATCGATTCATAATTGATCTGGGAATAAACTACACTTTGCGCTCATATCTATCATCATTGGCTATAACATCCATTGCCTTAGTGTTAAGTACGTTGCAACCTCCACTGTAAATATCACTCATGTGGAAATGCAATTACAGGCTACTGGACCGTCTATTCTGTAGATGAACCAGACAACTCCAGATTTCCATTGTGAAAGCAATCTTCATCAAAGCTAAGTCTTTAAAATCCTTATGTGCTTACATGGGTAAGATAATGTTCTAAAAAAGGCAGCAACTAGAAAGCAGAAGTTGTTTATTGTTTGGTTTATATTCCCTGCCAAGAAATACTGATTACTGAGCATTTATAAAGTATTCAGTTCTTTCCAACCAATGTAATAAAGACTACACTTATGATGTCATGTAGATATAGCATCCATGCCAAATGAAATGGCCTGATATCAAAATTGACAAAAATGGCCTTTATGACAGTATATAGCTGTTAGAATAATCTTTTATAGATGTTTATGGATTATGTCATTGTCATTCAAGGTTTATGTTTGTGTCATGTAACTTTATGAACACTACCATTAAATAAATTGTTTCTGAAACAAGATAGTAATCATCAGTTTATTTGATTTTTGCTTACTATGCATGCTTCTGTTTTAGTCTGACGAGCAGGCAGCACCTGCGCAGACCATTCAGATCATCAGATATGAAAGGTGAAAAGGGTTACTGGATGGCGGTTCCATTCTCTGTCCAGCGGAGTGAGTTGCTGGCCTCTCCGGAGTGACACAGGTGCGCCCAGTGCACTGAGCACAGGACAGGCGGCCAGGCTTTAATGAATTGGCTGTGCGTCACCAGCCTGTGGCAGCCCTCCAAGAGCTGTCTCGGAGAGCTGCTCCCGGCACTCATCAATGCGACCTGGGCGCTCACACGCGAAAAAAGAGAGAAAGAAAAAAACGCAAAGCTCGTGGGACTAGACGTGTGCCAGTGCTGCCCGGTGCAGGGACACCATCATTCCGGCAGTGCGATGGGACACCGCAGTGGCACTCCAAGGGCGCCATCTCCCTCTGTCTGCCTGACTCAATCAGCTGACTGAGAAGATGAGCAGATGAGGAGCTGACCTGAGGGCATGGCTAGTGTTTAAGATTCATCAGACTGCCCATCACACTTGGTGCTAAAAGGACTAACCAGTGACAAACTGTACTGTAGCACATACATGCACATGTGTCTTAGCTCCTCAGAAGTCCATAATTCACCCTCATGAATTATATTATATATTACATATATTTATGTTTTTTTCTTCAAAATCATTAATGAATAATAAGCCTTAGGATTCATTACTGTACTGTAGGGCAGGTGTTTAGGCCATGAAAAAAAGTTTTGAAAAATATTGAAATATTTTAATAACATTTAACAGAATCATAACTGTTTATTTCTGAATTACGCAAAGATAAAAGTAAAATCTGCAAATCTGGTTCTGTTTATTATTGATTGTAGTCACTGACAACGGTGTAGGAATTTTAGGAGACAAGTGTATCTGTCCACATACTATAAACATCTTAAGTGTTTATTGCAGTAGTTATGATTTGTATAGAAACAGTGATGTTTGCCTTTTAGGTGAAAGTAAGCTCATAGCCTAGAATCTAAAATTCAGTTTGGAGTAATTTTTAGAGGCTTACAGGTAATAACACGTCTGCAGATAAATCTGTATACAATGAATTACAGCAATAATGTCATGAAATGCTTTGGAAGGTGGTCACCATCAGCTTGAAATAATGAGGTGTCATGTTTGGGAATGGTATTGAAATAACTTATTGCTAAATCCTCCTTTTATTATTCTGCCTTTGTTTAGAGAGACTACATTTTCATATATGTACTTTCCTGAATCAAATATCATGAACAGCCTGAGACTGAAGTAATATCACATAAGCCTATTTATGTTGTTTTAGGTTGACAGATGTTTCAAGATGAATAAGCAGGAACTCCAGAGACACTATAAACTCAAAATCCAATATGTTTTGGCTCTTATGAGCAATCACAGTCCTTCATGTCTCCATATTGCATTGATTAGCGGAACAATTTGGCCTGATTACTGATTGCATGTTGACTGATATCATTGTTGCGGATGTTAGGAGGCACACTTCCCCACCACCTGCAGCTATGATGCAAGGTAATTGCAGAGGAATGCTTCTGAACATTATATCAAATGTCAAGGCTTGTTGATAGTGAGGGCTGTGCCCCACAATTTTAAGGCCTCTCAACAGAGAAAGCAGCTCTGTATTTACACTGCAAGCCCCAAACCATTACAGCACGGTATAGTGAATGCTGCTGCACCAAATTCATTACAGACGAATACATTTCAGTAAGTAAAATGTGAAAATTTGATGTTTCACGTGGGCAAAGAAAAATAAATAAGTAAATATCTAGATGTCCAGAGCTAGGAACCTATATGAATACACAGCAATCTAGAAAGTAAACATTTGCATCACAGTTATGCTGAATCATTGCCCAGGAAGCACTGGCTGCACAGCCAAATTAGTTGTCTAGAACACCCAAATGGAGTGAGTCAATTCAAAATATTGATGTAAAATAAAAGAAAAACCCCAAATTAACATTCTTTGAACTCTGAAAACTCTAGTATTATTCATGCTTAAATAAAATTATAATTTTCTACAGTTCTGACAATTAGTTGGTAGCACTTAAACCCAGCTTTTTGTGAAAAAGTTTTGATGAAAATTCAAATGAACTGTTTTCTGTCAAACTGAACAATATAATTTATCAGAATATGGATTTGAGTTTTCCAGAAATCTTAGAGATTTTGTTTACTTCTGTTTATTTGTTGTTTTCACATAAACAGTATTTTCAAATACAGCTGATATACACTTTTTAATTTAAAAAGCCCTGAACATGTTTTGCAACAGATCTGTTTCTAACAGATCACTGTTAGCATTAACAAGGAGAGCTAGAAAACAACAAAGATGTTAAAAATAATGTATGCTATGACTAAATCTACCATCCAAGAAACTGTGAAGTATCTGGCCATTTGTTGGCTATAGGCTGTTAGGATTTGCAGCTCGATGCTACATCTTATAGAGCAAGTGTCCTGCCTCCCCCTCAAAAAACACGCCCACTGAGTCCATGTTCACACTTTCACCAGTCCGTTGCCTCTGCCATCTCTGATGAACAAAACTGTGTAAAACAGCAATGTGATGTCATTAACACATTACACTTCAGCAGACCACAGGGTGGTAGCAGCCTAGCAGGTAAAACACTTGCCTGTGAACCTAATGACCACAAAGTTGCAGGTTCAAACCTCCACTTTCTACCATTGTCTTCTTGAACAAGACACTGAACCCTCAGGCGCTCCAGGGGGACTGTCCCTGAAACTAACGACCCTGGAAAAGGATGCCCGCCATATGCCACTTTAAAATTTACTGTCCTCACTAGGATACGCATTTAACTAAGCTTCATTAACAGGCTCCAGTAATATTGAAAGAACGCCTTTTAGTTTAAGTATTTTCAAAACATCGCAATTATTACCAGTTTAGATGTCTGAGTTTAATATAAAGAGCTCCCCAAAATGCTAAAATGAACTACAATCAGCCTGATACTCCTGCAACTGGTAGATCCCAAATACTAGTAGGCAAGGGAAATTAGCATCACTTTATCAGGGCAAAAGAGAATTTTAGCTGGATTTTCAAGCTAAATTAAAATGTTTCTGAACTAAATTCTGCTGTGCCATGACTGGTCTTGCCGGCAAACGTATGTTATTTTGTGACTGCATCTGGTCTTTTATTGCATACTAAAAAGTTTAATAAATTAACAGAATAAATAGCCATATAAATAAATATGTTTGTTTTGTTTATATTGTCCAATGTTGATGTAAAGTATGTCACTCAAGATGTTTTTCCCTCTGTCTGTCATGGCTGCGGGGGTGAACCCGCTGCCGTGATGTTTCCCATAGACCAGAGACAGACAGGCAGGCATCCATTCTTTGCTTCCTTTATTCCAAAAACGTGCATGAACAGGACAAGGGTGAAAAGGGTGATGGACTGACAACAAAACAAAACACAGACAGGGCTTAAAAAACAACAGAAATCAGGGGCAAAACACAGACAGGTGATGAACCAAAAACACGTGACACCAAACCAGACCATCAAAATAAAAGTACCCAAAACATGAACAGAGAAACCAAAAACAGTAACAAAAAAGCAGTGGCTCTAACCGACCACTGACCAGACCGTGACAGTGTCTGAACATTCCATTGCTTTCATTTTACACTATTGGAAACTGTATTGTAAAATTAACTGGAATGGAATTCTGAAATTCTATTTATTATCAGAGATCAACAAGTACTTTGGTTACCACCATTAAGTAAATAGGAACAGAAAAGGTGCTAATAGACATAGCCCTGTTTATGGGACTGCATATAAATTTTTGCCTGAATGTCAAAGCCTCAAACTATTAAATATTTCAATGACAGGCAAGGACAAAGAGGCAGAGGAAAAAGTCTTCAATTCAGAAAGCACACTGATTTTGAATACATTTACAGATTATACTCCTACTATCACAGGGAGAAGATTACAGACATTTTAGAATGGCCACGAAGACATTTTCCTCAATATCTTTGCCTCTCTGACTGGTATGTTTCTCAATTATTCACTTAAATATAAAAAGTCAGCATTACTCCTCTCATGGCTCTTTCAGCATGTTTTTTTGCAGCGTCCTCATACTGTATAAGCACCTCTGCCTGTCACGAGGAGAGAAAATGAAAACTTCAAAAGGCACTGGAAACGTGATCCTGGTCTAATGGAGGTAATGGTGGCAGGAGATAATGAAGGAAGCATCGTTGGAATGTCACCTAGCAGATGCAGCAGCAGCAGCAGTAGCAAAAGTAAAGCGTCCTCACGCAGGAGCACGGATGACTAATGAAGCCTATCTGGATGAGTCGCAACCTCCAGACTAAAAGCATGGGCGATGACTAATGTATGAAGACATGAGATCTGCTCACAATTTGTAAGTACAATAAAGCTGAACTGCACCTAAGAAATAGCTGCAGAGAGAAAGAGTGATGAGAAAGGGAGAAAGAGCATGAGGGACATAGCAAGAGAGGGAGATAGTGAGAGAGATAGCAAGAAAGAGAGAGAGAGAGAGAGAGAGAGAGAGAGAGAGAGAGAGGGAGATGACATGAACAAGAGAGTCCTGCAGGTCACTCTGAACAGAAGGCAGAATGAAATGCAACTTCTCACTTCCAAAGCTTAAAAGCAACAGCATCTCTCCTATGATGTACAAAGGGAAATGACATGAGACTAATGTTTAGAAATCTGGTGTTGTGAAGCCTTGATCAAGGGAAAACCATGCTTTTTACCAACAGGGTTTGGTTTGTTTATGCTTGAGACCTCAAGCATTTTGGCTCAAAATGGGGTGAATGCACAAAGATGCTTCCTATGATAATAGGCAACAAAGTCCATGCAAACAAAATCAGTTTTACAAATTCCTGGCTGAGTTCAGTGTTTACCTACTCTGTTTACCTCACTTAAGAATGAAGAAGCTGGACTTTGCCCAAAGCATCATTTTATGGCTTTGACAAAAAAAACCCTGGTTGAAAAAATTCTGATAATTTGAAACGTTTGTCTTTAGTCAGTATTTACATTGGTTCTTGCAAAACTGTCATGTATGTGTCATTCACCTGTCAAAGTACTAACAGTTCTCTCATGGTTTTACCTTCACATTATCACATGCCAGCAAGACAGATGCAGAAACTTAATGTACGTTCATGTCCTGGCTACCGTAATGCCTCCTTTATTGATTCGCCTACAAGAAACATCTCATACAGGCAGTTCACATCCTCGTGACAGGCAGTTCACATCACTGTCACCCTCTATCAACTCCACTGGTTACCTGTCTCACCCTGGGTTCTATACAAATCACCTTCCTTAACCTTTAAAACTCTCAGTGGTCTTCTGGGCTGCACTATCGATATACCTCTGTTAGTACACTCTGATCTTCTAGTTTCAGTGTATGTGTGGTCACTAAGTTCAGACTCTGATATGGATGTGTTGTCTTTTTGTAAACCTAAACCTCTATGTTTTGACTTGCACCAAATATCACTATGCTGCTTAAATTACAAAGTTAATTTAAATAGGAATATTTGCTACATGAAACCCCATAACTGTCTTTGGAAGATTGCTTGTAGAATAAATGTAGCAGTAATCATATTTTAAATATAATGGGCCAATATTTTTCTAGAACAGAGCATTGACTGTTTGAAAATGTTAACTCAAGGTGTTAAAGTGCCATTCATTTTTCAGTAACACATTATTTAAACCCTGCCACACAACACTGATGCAACTGTGCCATAAACACATGATGAGAGTTGTCATATGTCGCATGATAATTTAAGGTAATTACATTGGACATTATACTGTCTGTCATGATCATTACCAGTAATGGTTAGAAGACACTCGTTAAATTAACGAGTCTGTTCTATATTATATGGCAGTCTGTTCTATATTATATTATAAGACATTACCTCTTAATGGCAAATTTTTGTAGCAGGCTTTGTGTTAATTAAGTTAGTGGAGATAGTAAAATAATAGCCCCTTTGTCATAGAGAATAACTGCTTTGTGAGCCTGTCACCAACTAGAAATCAACCTCAGAGGCACATGGTTTCCAAATTTTGGCTCTAAGACTCATTGAGAATTTTGTCCTTTTCATTTTTGAAATCACAATTAAAAATCCATTTTGCTTTTCACAGTTATATATCTCACTCTAATGTCCTTGCTTAATAGTTATGTTGATGTTACTGGTGTCCCTTGCTTGTACAGTGTGAAAATTAACCGCTGCTGTTTTTCCCCCAGATGCTCATTATCATGCTTGTTTTGCGTACTTTCGTTCTATCACGTTATTCTTTCTATTTTTGGGTCATATCATTAGGTTTACTGGATAAAGGATACTGTAAAGTCACTTTGAGTTTCAGAACGGGCCTAATGCTGAATAACTTACCATTTGTAAGGCTGAGTCACTGATGAGCATTGAGCTGCAATAAACAGTAATAAAACACCTGAGCTGAACTCTCTTTACATTTCAAGTGTAATCGAGCCCACAGACTGTCATCAGAGCCTTCGGAGCAGAGTTGAACAGTGACTACAATATCCTGTGCGAAACAGACAGTGGGCTCATCAGAGTGGTGTGTGTGTCTGTGAGTGTGTGTGTGTGTGTGTGTGGGTTGATTGTGGAAGAGGAGAGCGGCTGCTAGGACATTGATCGCCCACAAAACATCACTCTTTCTCCATCTACAGCTCCAATCAAACCCAAGCTGATTGATGGGCGGATAATTGAGCTGTCCTTAGGGCGTCCACGCTTCTAGCTTGCCTATTTCTCTTTTTTTTTTGTTGCCTTTTGTAACAGGAGGACCTCCCCACGTCTGTTCACGCAGTCTGCAGATAGGGCCATGGAGATTACACCTGCTCAGGCGAAGTGATAGACCACCACCATGTCCAGACTAATTAGACTCCAGGGAGAGGCCACCTGCTGGCCCAAAGGGCAAGTGCCCATGTGTTCTTACTCTTTTATCTGGGGAAAACATTTCCTTTACTGCCGTTGGTGCCTACATGGATGTACCAAAAATACAAAATAACTACCACTTAATGCCTGCACGTCCCTTTCGAGTAAACAGATTGATTTTTTTGCCTCTCAGAAGTTTTGCAGAGTTTCTGCTCATGGCAGTTCATGTGCAGGGCATGAGAAAAGCGGGTGTTGGCAATTGTGCCTGCAAATGCTTTACCATGTATAGTGTCACATCCTCATTATGACACTTATTAAAACACTTAAGCTGACCTGTATTTTAAATTTCTGATCACACAATGATTTGATTCGAAAACAATTGATTGCATACTGAAATTTCACATTCTACACTGGTTGCAGTATTTTCTCAATAATACACAAGATCGAGTGTTACACTATAGTGATAATGATATAGTTATATAGTTATATAGAGTACTTCTCAGCCAGTTATATACTTGGAACTAACTGTACAATAATTACACTGTAATACAGCAGAAGAAGTGCCATACCATGAAATTTTGGCATTTCCATGCTGCTATTGTAGAGGAATACACCATTGCCAACATTTGCATGGCAGCAGAACATTTTATAGCAGAAGAGTATTTTTGGGATTATGCCACAGTTTATGATTTTTATATTAATGTTTGATACATTTCCACTTATTGAAACAATGGCACAATGGAACAGTGGTGTTCTGTTTTTGTTATTGTATTGAACCATGGTCCTGAAGGAATGTTGTTTTGTTTCACTGTGCACTGTGCACATGTCTGAAATAAACCTACTTGACTTGACAAAATGTATTACAATGAAGATTATTCACACACAGTGAAAAACAGCTCTGATCTAGCAATGCAGCATATAAATGTAACTATGCCTACACTAAACATGTCAAGCCTACTCATCAAGTCAAAATGTAAACCAGATTTTTCAGAACTAGAAACGCCTTTTACATTTGTGTAGCACAGTTAGACTCAATATCAGTACCTCATTGCGCATTAAATATACCAATTGAAATGGAAACCCTCACTGAAACTTTTTTCAGCTTCATGTTTTGATGACAGGCAGCTGGCTTAAACATCAGCATGATGTGACATATATAGAAACATCAGCATGATGTGACAGAAATAGAAATGGGCATCTCAGAAATGGAGCTCTGCTACTCTCATTTGGTTAAGATGTATTTTTATATTATTACGGGAGCTTTTCTGCATTACTAACATTCCAAAATGATGTAGATGAAGTAAGGTCTTCATTCTTGATCCTTTACATTGCATTTATGTAATTTCACATTCTGGGACATAAGATGATGTCCAGAAGCAAAAAAAAAAAGGTTGTCAATATATACACCATATGTACCCTTATGCACATGCACACCTGTGTATCAACAACCTGCCATGCCTAGTTATTTTGGATTGTTTCACCCTATGGCTTTCCCTTACACCTAATTTAAATCATTCTGCACACTGCAGCACAAATCATGGGCAACAGTAGCAGCAGCATAGTCAGAGTAGCTGGATCTGCTTGGCAGCCTTTGCTTGTGCCACTGGCAAAGATGAATATGAAAGAGGGACATGGTACAGGGCAGCCAGAGAGTGAATATTCGATGGTGCCATTGTAAGGTGTGCTTGAACTGTGCAGGGAATTAATTACAAAGAGGCAGCGGCGGCACTCACTTTCCTCTTCATCACCGGTGCCTAAATCTGACATGCCACCGGTCTCAATATGCACCACACAAGAGCACACTGAAAACTAATCAAGTCCCAGTCTTGCAGTGGTGGACTCCTAACTGCGTTGTTATGAATCAAATAATAGGCTATGCCTCACCCATGAGTCGTAAATTCAATAACATTCCCGGGGCCACTAACGCTTAGAAACCATTAGAAACAGCATTTGGCGACAGTCATATCTTTGACATGCTTGCTGTGTCATATTTATAAAGTCCAAGTGCCAAGGCTTTGAACCTGCAGCATAAGAGCAGTCTATGCTCCCACAGAGAGTACTTATTATTCTCGAGTTGCATTTCAGCACAGCTGACAACCGATCAGTGCTAATAATTCAGCTGGCCAACAGTATGGCAATTACTGTCCATGGCCTCCCCTCTGTCCCCACCTGTATCTTCCCTTTGAAAAGGCATGGTACACAGGGCCAACTGGATGCAATGAATCAGTTTGTCGAGAGTTCCTCAACAAATGGCCCAACCTGCCACAACAATGCTGAGCGATGTTTATCTTTCCTGTGCAACTGGGCTGAAGTTTTATTCTTTCCCTTTATCTACTTATTTACTTGCCCGCTTTTGCTGAACAAACAGCAATCTCTCTGGTCCACTGCGTCCGCTCACTAATGAAATAATTGAAAAGCATGGTAATGTAGCACCATGATCATCACTCACCATGCAGGCAGCAGGCAAAAAGGCAGGAGTAAACTTTAGGCAAATTAGAAACAGGATAGCTCAAATGTCCTCCAAAAAAGAGTTTCAAATGAAGGGCTAAATTGTACACTGTCTGTAAATCTGGGAACAGATGTAGCCAATGTACGGACATGTCCTTATGTCCCCCCAGTTTAGTCACTGCCAGTTCCATCAGGCCTTTACATTTCCCAAGATCACAAAACACCACCAAACTGAAAAGGTTAAGCTTAGGGCATGTTTTCTTCCAGACACATAAAGCTATCTGTCCCTTCTTATCAAATTGTTGCTCAATAAGCTTGGAGAACCCAGGAGAATAAAGGATTCCACACAGCATCGCAGGCCTGTTTGATGAGCTTACCTAAAACCCAGTAAGTTAATAATGTTTTTCCAAAACCCTAACTAGGCAATTAAGAAATGCAACTGTGTAATGCTGTTATGAATGTAGAGTCTTTATCCTCAGGATTTTCTACCTTTTACCTTGCTCTGTACCCATGAGGTGCTGCAGCCTCCCAGCAGAAAAGAATCCTCTGTGCAGCTAAATCAGCCAAACTGTCTTCTGCTCTGATCCCTCTTGACCTTTCTGCAGCCTTTAACATGGTTAACTATCAGATCCTCCTGGCTACTCTCCCCAGCCTTGGGATATTTGGCACAGCCTGCCAATGGTTTGCTTGATGACCAGAGGTACCAGCTAGAATGGTATGCTTTCTCTTTTCTCTATGTACAGGTTCTCTTGGAGATGTAATAGCCTCTCTTGGGGATGTAATACCTTTTCCTATCACTTTTATGCAGATGGCATTCAACTTATTCTCTCGTTCTCCTCCAGTGATGATCAGGTCTTGACCCAGATCTCTGACATCTCCTCTTGGGTGGCAGCCCACCACCAAACCAAGACCTCACTGTTTCTTTTGAGAACTTTGTTATTGTCCCCTCAAAGAAGCTAAGAAGTCATGATGTCAAGGACTGTCATTCTGGTTGCAAATTGACCACCTCTACAAGACATGCAGATATCTTCTTTGCACCATCAAAAGAATCTGACCCTTATTCACCACTGAAGCTACACAGTCACTCGTCCAGTCACTGGTCATCTCTAAACTGGACTACTGCAAATCTCTATTGGCAGGACCTCTATTGAAGGTACTGGGACCACTTCACCTAATTCAGAATGTGGGTGCGAGGGTCTTCAATGTTTCCAAATTCTCACATTACTACAGAACCTTCACTGGCTCCCTGTTACTGCTTGCATTAAGTTCAACACCTTAACACTTGCCTTCAAGGCCAAGAACAGACTTGCACCTCCTTACTTATCAGCACTAATCAAGCAGAGCGTCACTTCTCGTCCGCTCAGAGCTTCAAGCACTGCTGGTCTTGAAACTCTGTTGCTCAAAAGAAGAGAAAGTCATGTATTTAGTGAAGTGAAAGTGACCATTTGTCATACGTGAACACACCACAGCACAAAATACTTTCTCTGCATTTAACCCATTCACCAAGTGAAGCAGGGGGCAGCCATGAACACAGCGCCTGGGGAGCAGTGCGGGGGGACGGTACCTTGCTCAGGGTACCTCAGTGGTGCCTAGCGGTCTTGGGAATCGAACCCGGACTTTCTGGTCGCAGGGCGAATGCCCTAACCACTAGGCTACCAGCTGCACCTAGTCTTGGCTACCCAGGGGTGGAACAAACTTCCTTTTGCAATCAGATCTGTGGACTCCCTTGCTGTCTTTAAGCATCGTCTGAAGACTCACCTCTTCAAGGAGATTCTTGGTGACTAACCAGTCCTCTCGCTTATCTTGTATACATCTTTTCCTATATATAAAGGGTTTGTTAAGGTGTGTAACTTAGATGGCAGTTAAAGGCAGATGTTGATTTAAGTGTAGCTTTACAGGTATAAGAACCGATGTGTATTACTGAAGCACTGCAAAATGCTGTCAATGTAAATATAAAGATAATATTTCCCTTTTTTTTTTACATTTGAGTCTGTGCTTCAGCCTCTCAAAGCCACCAATAGCTATAAACCACTTCTCTGCAAATATGTTTATGTGCATCTTTCCAAAGTATTAATTCACAGCAATCAGAGAGAGTTTCATGACAAGATAGACTTACACTCAACAAAAATATAAACGCAACACCTTTGTTTCTGCTCCGATTTTTCATGAGATGGACTTAAAGATCTAA
>JBBPDC010000141.1:9042864-9067981 GCA_037974485.1 Hemigrammopetersius urotaenia
TTAGATCTTTAAGTCCATCTCAAGAAAAATCGGAGCAGAAACAAAGGTGTTGCGTTTATATTTTTGTTGAGTGTATATAGAAGAGGACCCATTAGTGACCCATGAGTCCGTAAAGTGAAGACTGACCCATCTGCAAGTGCCCAAGCAGCCAGTTAATGTAGCCCATGCAAAACTGGCTGTGGCCAAGATATCAATCAATAAAAAAGCTCTGTGTCCCTTACGTATCGTTGTTGCAGATGAAAACCATAAGCGAGTTGATGACCCTTTTCAGCCAGAACATTGTAGGATTATCATCTGTGGCCTGCTGATATGGCTCTCATCATAGTATGGGTACCCTTCCAGCAGCCTGCAACGTGGCTTCTAGAGAGGTGAGTGGGCCAAACACTGAGACAGCTGATGATAATAAGGTCTCGTAGCATGGAGGGTTGAGGTCATGCCAAGACTCAAGTGGTTTTGGTGATGGAGCTATTCACCCATTTCAAGGTCTTTGTGAGGCATTCATATTTATGGGCTCTTCTGTTGAATCGGGCCAAGCCAAAACTAGTACAAATTAAAGTAAATAACCTGAGAGAGGATGTCATTTTTAATCTGTAGTAGAATAGTTGAGAAGCTGGCATAAGCATTCACATGCCATCTAACCAGTGTTGTTTTGATCAAAAGGACAAATTAAACATGTTGCATTCAGTTCATGGTCCAAATAATTTTGCCAAAGAGTATTGTATAGCAGAGCCAATAAGATTCCAATTGGGAATTTAAACATATACATAAAGGAAAAGTTTCATGCTTCTACCTTCTTATATTGTGGCGGTGAAGTCAACACCACCTAGGTTATGGAGAAGGAAATTATGCAGCATGAGCCAGAAAGGTGGAGGTTAATAAAGGCAGATATGCTGCCCTGCACTTGAAACTCAAGCCTTATATATGTGCAGTTAGAAGATCCTTGTGAGACAGAGGGATAGGCCCATACATCTCTGCCTATGACCCCCATGAGGCCATAGATCAGGTATACAAGGCCAGAATCCCAAATTGTATTCCTCACATGACCTACTAGGATGAATCCCACCAGTCGTCGGACATTCTGCTGCCTGCACATTGGTTGAAAGTAATCGGACACGAAAGTCCAGCAGGCACAAAGCCCTGACAAGGGAGCTGGGGTTAAGACTAATTCTGACATTTGTTTTAGAGGTCACTCCATCGTTGCATGGATGAATGTGCACATTCCCTTCAATTTCATATGAGCCAGACCATGACTGGAGGGCTATTTCTTTCTGCTACCTGGAATGCTTGGTGACATGTCTATGGACATTGCAAACAAGTGCTCAGGGGAAAGGATATGGCCAGTTCACCTTTGCTTTTATTATTATTATTATTATTATTATTATTATTATTATTATTATTATTATTATTACTATTATTAATATTAATATTAATATTTTGTGTCCAAATGCTTTTGGATTCCTTTTTTCTATCCATAATTTCTGGAGAAGCATCTAGCAGCAATCAGCCTTGTGGCAGTCTCAACAGGTTGCCCTCATAAAAGCAACTTTTATGATGCGTTCTCCTAAAATGACTTCGAGAACCCTAAAGGAATGAGGTAATCTCTGTGGCTTGTCTTCTAAAACTGTATAAAACATAAAGTCCAAATGTTTGCTGCACCTAAAATGCTGGAGTAAATCAAAGGCAAAATCCTTTTATATATTTATGGCTTTTTAATTATGTCATTACTCTCACTGACATTGGGGTTTATTGGCAGTGTATATCTGTGGTATGGTATGTTGTTACCTCGCACTGAGACAGTGGAAATTGCACTGGGCACAGAGGCAAAATGTCTGGCACTGTACAGGAAAGAGAAAATGGGAGAAAAATCTAATTGCAAATAAAGATCACTCTCTTAGGACCAGTGTTTCACATGAACTAGTAATTTCCCACAGACCCTCTGGCCTCTGGGGAAGATGGTGTTAAAATTAAGTAAGATGAAAAATAAATCTAATCCCTGACTGAAGAGATGAAGCATATTGCAGCACTTGACTGCTGAACTTTGTTTTCAAATTCATAAAAAGCTGCGAAATGTTCCAATGTTTCTTGTGAATCGTATCTAAAAAGCTTAACCTTGAAACATTATAGCAAAAGAGAATTACTGAAGTTATATGTTACAACAGGCACTTACACAGAAGTGAATGTGCTAAGCTATATTCATGCTTAGAGTTCTATCTTCTGAACAGGCAAATTTGTTTTCAGCACTGCTCGGCTACTTTAACTACTACAGAGCATGACTGAATAATCACAATACACCTTTCTCTTTTGTTCGCCACAACAAAAGCTTGCTCATCTGATGCAGGGATCCAGCATCCTGCTGTGCTCCATTTACATCTATGCAATCAATGGACTACACTGCGATCACAATACATCATTAGACAGAGGGGAGAGAGGGCAATCACCTCGGATATGAATGTGATGCTTTATGTCGCTTTCTGTGCGAGATCCACAGGGAGGGTTCCTCACAAACATGGCAGGAAAGCGACAATGAGGCATAAAAATACACTTTTCACTATGCCACAGAAAGAAAACCACTTCTCACAGATATTCTACATGCAGAGAATAGAATTCATCCCACAGTTTCAGTACCCCATAAAAGGGCACAGCAGACTATCGGGAAAGGATTTCACACCACGTTTTCCCAAGTAACAAAAGAATAGGACACATACCAAAATAGTATGAAACAGAGGTCTCAGCTGCCAAGGGCACTATTTTGGGGCAAATGCATCTGCTGGCCATTCTGTTTGGTCCCAACCAAGCATGCCGAACTGTCAATCACAAGCGAATGAAGTGAAACTGAGAGGGCAGGACGGGCCATATTTGCCCCATGGCTGGCGTCACTTCAATTTCAGCTTAGAGGACTTTTTGTGGGATTAAAAAGGAGGGACCTAAAGTAATAGTCACCCACATGCCCAGCACTTCATCATGGTTAAGGGCACCAATTTGCTTGCTCTTCAATGGATGATCAGGTCCAGAAACAGATTTCTGTCCAGGCTTGACTAGCCATACATTAAATGATTTAAATCCAACTACTCATGGCTCTGTTCCAGTTGAGTGGGAAGAGAAAGAGAAAAGCCTGAAGTATTTTTTTCTTTTTTTTCAAATTTTTAAGACACTATAAGTTTGAAGAGATTTTGGTGCTTTAAGAGGAACAATAAGATTTCTGGATGACAGATTGCATGTAATGTGAAACTTTCACATTCAGTGTGTGTGGCCTGAACGATTTGGATGATATAAGGCCATTAAAACACAATGAGCACACTCATTTAGAGCCCTGGGAAAAACTCATTTGTGTGACTCACGTTATTCTCCAAGTGTGAATTCAAGGACTGTTTGCTCTAATCGATTGGCTTCACTTTTCTGATTGAAGTCATTGAAGTTATCACTGAAAAGGCAGGGTGGCTAGTCCATGCAAGGTGATGCAGAGTTAAATCAATTGCCTGGGCAAAGTGCTTCACAAGAAAAGAATCTCCACTTTTGCAATTCAAAGGAAACAGCCCGAAAATGATCTCAGCTGAAATCCCCAAAGGAGGTTTGGGATTTTCAGCAAATCGTTGGATATAAAAGCACAAATTTGGCAAAGAAAGTAGCTCCCACTTCATGAATAGTTTGTAAAACAGATGAATAATTATGTATACTTTTGACTTGTCCATCAAATCATCCAGTCATTTGAGTTCCTTAAATGCATTGTCATCTGAGCTTAGCACAACTCTGTCACCTACAGTTTATGGATAATGTTTTGTTATCTCTCATTTGATGACCAAAATCAGTCAGTGGCTTCAGACTGCACTGTAGAGGCACCGTCGTTTACTGCTGCTGCTCAGTCCATTTAGAGGCAAAAGTAAGCGACTTCAGGGAAGGCACCAACCAGACACTGACACATCCTCATAAACTGCCCAGCCCTCTCAGGCAGAAGCCTGTCACATCAGTAGCCTTCAGCTGAACAGATTTACAGCTACTTTATATAGACGCTCAACTTGTTGGATAGATGTGCCCTCTGCATTAGGCTATCGTGTGCTTGGCTTCAGAGGCAGGGTTTCCACTACTGCACTGTTCATCTGGCTATTTTATGTCAGTGTCTATTAGTGGTGTGAGCGAGGGGAGGGCTGCCTGAAGGCAGGGAGGAAATGTCATAGCCTGGTAGGAATCAGCCCCTCTGCTGGGAGGAGAGTATGCGCCGCATTAAGCTCCCTGTGATTAACCGATTCTCTGCGCCGGTCTTAATAGGTTTCCACAGGCTTGAGAATATTGAGCAACTGCATTAAAAAAGGCCCCAGTGGTAGTGTTCCACTCCTATTGTAACTGTTTGAAGGGATGTATGGGTTCTAGACTTAATTCCACAGAACACAGAAGGTTAAACAGGTTTGACCACGAGATGGCATGTGCTACTGTTCTGTCACAAGATTTGGGTTCAGTGTAAAGCTCATGTGACTTGTTGAACTGTGACTGTTAGCTACAGCCTGTGAGTGTTACACTCCTATGTTTGTATTTTTCCGCCATTGGTTGAATAAATTATTTCAAGAATCTCATGTGAGCGTGTCACCTCTGTTTACTGGTCAGAATCATGAGAGATGAGCAGACCTTCCCAGACACAGCAGGAATGCCACTATCCACGAGGTCTCTGCGGTCGTCCTTAGCCAGCTTCAAGAGCAAGCCTTCTGGCTAGATCAGCTTACACAGATAGTGACAGAACTGATTTCCATTGTTCATCATTCACCAGTAGTGCCTCCCCAGCTCAAGCAGTTATTCCACCACAAGCTACTGCATGTCTGAGAAATGAACATGACCATGCTCATGCCTCATTACCAGACAGCTACAGTGAGGACCATGCTGGCTGCTGCAACCTCCTACTGGGCTACTGGGTTTGTTCAAGGAAATACTTCGCTGACTTTCCTTAACTATCTGACACACATAAGGTTTCTGTCTTCATGTACCAGCTTACTGGGCAAACTCAGGACTGGCCTGCAGTGGTCTGGAGGAGCAGCAGCAGCTTGATCACAGCACATTTCTCTGAGTTCTGCTTCGGGATGGTCTTCGTCCATCTTCGTCCAGTTAGCCAACAACATAAAAATGTCTATTGCTGATTTTTCAATTTCCTTCTGGTTTTACATCTGCTTGCTCTGAGCCCACTGGCCATTGAGGAGCTGTACATTGAGCTGGACCTGTGGAGCGCATCCAATCTGATTCGAATTTGGGCAGAGGATGAATGGAAGACAGTTTTCCACCATGTCAGGCCACTACATATTCCATATGATGCCTCAGTGATAGGTTAATGCCCTCTCCATCTTCTAAGACTTCATAATTGACATTTCACAATATACTAATAAAAATAGACACAACAGCCAGGGACACATTCTGTAAACTTAAGGTATTATTCACTACAGCCCCTGAACTTAAAATGTCAGGTCCAGAAAAACAGTTCATTGTGGAGGTTGATGCTTTGAAGGTTGGACTTGGGCAGTGCTATCACGATGCCATGAAAGCCCCAGTAAACGCTATCCTTCCATCACCTTCTTTGACTGGACGCTGACTAAGGCAGAGTGTAAATGTGTTTAAAGTAATGGCACACCAAATTGTCTCGTTTCTTTATACACTTCATTTTTCAAGTTATGTACCGTCCTAGGTCCAAAAATGTTAAAACAGGTGCTCTCTCTGGACATCCAGGGATTAGCTGTACGATAGACACTGTTCAGAGAAAGCACTGGTGGCCTAAAATGGTGTGTGATATATAGAATTTAGTGCACCACAACTAAAGGTCTACGCACTTTGCATACCAGTAAGCTTAGGTCTTTGCCAACACCCAGTAGACTATGGTCCCACATTTGACTTGGTCATGGTTCTTCCAGTGTTGGGAGATTGTACCATGGTTCAGGTGGTTGTGGATAGCTTGTCAAAGGAGTGTTGCTTCACCCCCTTCAAGTCTCTCCCCCTGCCCTGCAGATGGCCGAGGCCCTGTTCCAGCACGTGCTTCATGTCTGTTTTTGCCCAAGGTGTGGAAGGCATTTCTTACCAAGCTTCCATCCAATAACTCAGCAGGTTCCTCCGGCCTATTGCCGCAGTTGACAGCATGACTGGTGAGAGTTCTTGGCCTGGGCAGAGTATGCCCAGAACTCTCCACAACACTCTGTGTTTGATCTGATGCCCTTTGAGCCTCCCATTAGGAGAGCAGTGTGCCGATTCTAGGCACAGGCACAGGGGAGAGATTCCTCAGTTTCAACCAGCTGACAGGGTGTGGCTTTCAACTAGGGATGTCCATCTGAATCCAAACTACTTTCCCCTAAACTAAGTCCCTGCTTTATTGGTCCCCTTGTTGTTAATTCCTTTCATTTGCTGATTAAATGAATTCAAGATGCTCCTGCGTCAACTCTATTTACAGACCAGAATCATGACAATCATTCCTTTTTTTCAAAGTCTTTCTTTAGTTAAATCTATGTAGCTGCAAATTCGTGTGTGTCATTTTACTGTACATTCCTCATACAAAAAGGTTTGAACCCAAAAGCTACGCTGTTCTCTTTTTCTGTATTGAAACACCAGACCATCAACCAATCTGTCCTAGGTGTTAAAGTCACCAATTTAGAAGTCATTGTCACTCCCTGTAGAAGGTTAAAACAATTCTGGCACAACGATATTTTGGCCCATTGCTGCCACTCCGCGCTTTTCTTCCTCAGGATTAGCTGACGGTAATAGAGTATCAATAGAGGCCTCATTTGCTGTAGATAAAGGGTCCAAGTTCATAAAATCTGTCTGCATACTTACCATGCTCCTAACGTATGCAGACCGACGTGTCAAAATATTCCTCCAGCATCTGAGGGCAGACACAAGCATTTCTGTTTAGGTTTTCCTCTCATTCAGAGGCAACAGAGTGGAACACTGCATATTAAAACTGCACACAATGTGCGTTAGTTGGCGCAGGCAGTTAAATTTGAAAATAAAATGTGAGGCGGCGAGGGTGAGTCCCCTATAGATAAAAGTGTCCCACAGCAGCCGAGAGCATGCCGATGGAAATGGCCTAGGGTTAATGAATATTGACACAGAATAATCTTTCCAGCCAGGTCGCAGGTGCAGTCTCCAGGCCACACTTAACTCACTGAATTTGACAAAAACAGATCAAAGACTGGTTGAGGCTGGTCTATCAAAACCTCATGCCATAGCACCTTCCAAGAAGGCAATTTACACTGGATCATTTTAGGCCTGAGAATTCCCTCCAAGAAGAAAATTTGATCCCAAAACTTTTTATGCAATTTATCCACATCACAAACAAAGAATTTCTGCCAAAATGAAGCAGATCATCCAAAGATTACACCAAACATAACAAACATAACCCAGAATGTCAGTAACAAAATCTGGCAGCACACACAGAGGAACTGAGCAAATTAAGTGTCCAGTGACAAAATGGGAAATGTGCTTTGTACAACATGGCCCCTCTAGGCCAATTACCATATTCACAAAAGTCAGAGTAAATGTACAGTACACAAGACAGGACATGAAATCAATTCAGCCGAACAGATGCTCAAACAAGTTTATAATATTGGACGGAGTGGCGAAAAACCTCATTAGATGAAGCCAACTTTTAAAACACTGGATGTGCTCTGTGTCATCCTTTATGCCACAAAAGACTGCAAATTGATGTCACCCTGGTGCAAACTACACAACTGCAAAACAAGGGGATAAAAGTGCTAAAATAATTGTGTTTTCACTGGAGTTGAAAATTGAGGCTATTCTTATCCTGGCCATTCTAATGCTGGTCTTGCACATATCTCATTTGAAATGCAGGTTCAGGCAGCTTGGGGAATGAGTACATGTGGGAGTCTGTTAACAACACTGCCCATCACCCTCAGCCCACCCACCAAAGCCTGGGCCTGTATGGTCCTCTGAACCAGCACTGCCTAATGTTTGGACAAATGAAAGGTGAAAAAGAGTGTGTAACACTACCATCAAGTTCAAACTATTGCTGTCAAGTCAAATTAATACAATCCCCTAGACAATGGACAGCACACCATGGTAAAGGCCATCAATTAGGCCTGTAATGTATGCAAGCTCATGCATACATCTCACAGGGGATAGTTACAGTACATAGGCACTGCATCCATTTGCATAACTATATGATTCGCTTCAATATCGTTTTTAGAAGTGATCCACTGTATTCCCAAGGGCTTAGGCTGTGGCTGTAATTTACACCCCTTGTTGCTTTGCCCCAGAAGAGTAGGCCACAGCTGCTTTATTAAGAGAGCCAATCTGCTGGTGATTAATTAATTTCTTTCGAGAGAGACAGTGAATCTCTGGTGTAAATTAAGACTGAAGGCAGATCTGGCAATGAGCATGCACCCTTCTTTCAAATATAGCGTGCCAGGTGGCCGCCGCACCTATAGTACTGTTCTCTTGCCAATAGCCTGTGGAAAAGTACAGACATGAAGTATGATGGTAACACTTCATAATATAATTTCAAACTTTGTTTAGTAACTACAATGGCACTATGATATTCCATCTAAGTTTCACTGTTTTTTTGCTATCCAGATTTTAATGTTTTTCATTTTTGGCTTCATAAAAATAGTGTTTCACAGAGTATGTGGTTCATAAAATATGACAGACAATTTCCTTTTCCATACCCTTCATCCACAAAATGTTCTAATGCTTTATTCTGTGCTTTGCACAGAAAGGTTTGGTAGGCAGTTGGTAGGATGGATGGAGCTAAGTTTAGCACAATAGCAAATTTCTTGTTTTGATTAGTCCAGCTGGGTAGCATAGTATTTAACATTTAATGAGTTTGAATGTTGTTTTTTGTCCAATCTTACAACAGTTTCTACAACATAATGCATAAGTAAATGAAGGTTGAATAGGTGAAATATTTAATTCTCTAATGTTATGAATTGTTAAATATTCTGTGCTGACTATGCCCAAATTAATCTCCTGCTGTGAGATTTCATCTGCATTGATTCCTTAGCACCTGCAAGGTTGGGATGAAACGCTGGAAATCCACTGGCTCTGAATGTCTGAGTGGTTGTTTAGTTTGTATAGCTAAGTACTTTGACCTTCTGTGCAATTAAAAGTCTGAGCACACGGAGAGACTATAGAGACTATAGGGTGAGTAAGTTCAGAGACTTGTTTGTTCATTTCTTCTAATAATATGCCTTGTGGAAAGGGCATTTTGATAAATATGAATCCTACATTTACTCAAATTAGCTGTGAAAACATGACTGCTGGAGTTGCGTTACTTAGCTCCTTAGAAACAAACTCACTGTTAAGAGCCACTCCCTATTTCCAAGTATTCACATTTTGTAGAGTGTTCATAACAGCACAAACAATCCTGTAAATGCAGCACAAACAATCCTGTAAATGTAATGGCCAGAGCATGCTATATTTGATGCTAAAAGTGACCATCCACATCCTAATGTATGTGAAATGTATTAGGGATCTGATCCAATATATCTGATACAATAAACACCTGTTTAAAATGCTCTGTAAATTTTGTCCCACTGTGTTTGATTATGGAAAGTGACTCTTGCAAACGCTGACAAGTATCGTCACCCACTGATTTGAAGGACAATCATTATTAATCAGCGATGAAAAAAGTGATGGATGTGTAGGAGCTGAGAGGCTGTGTGATTTGTGTCTTAAAAGCTTGAGCTACGGCACCAGCCTGCTGCCTGCTCCTTCCTTTGCTATAGCACTATAGGACTCCTGGTGCTTTGATGTCTAGTGATATTACTGCTCTGTGCCCTGACTTCTTTACCTGCAAAAGAAAAAAAAAAGACTAACATCTCCCAATTTCCCAGAACTGTAACAAAGGCACAGTGGATACCACTAAATAAATTGGAACAAACCGTGGGGCCACGGCAGTCATATTAATGAAATAATTCAATATTCTTCCACAGAGTGAACTTTTAAATTTGAAATATTAAGCCAGTGGGTATGGCAGAGTTTTAAAACATCAACTAAAGAGTTTTTACTGACTTAATATTAGTGTCGAAATGTTATTGGCACTGATGCAGTATCACTGATTAAACCATACAGACATTAAATGGATCTAATTTACTTCAAAATAGTCACTTCATTTATAACCTTCAGGACTTCAAGCCTTAATCTATTCGCTAGAGGTAGGCATCAAAGCTGAAGCGACACAGGCCCATTTAAATGCTCAAGGCTGAAAAGCTTGTGGCTTTGGTTCCAGATGTCTGCTACTACAAACAAGCTCCCTGTCGTGGCCTGAAAACATTGTTTTTTTGGACCTCCTTGGCACTTTCAACCCAATAATACCAGACATATCATTGATACTAAGGGACAGCAGGATGTGTGAAACCCTCCTCTGATCATAGAAGACCAGTCTCGACTGATTATTAGGTAATTGGATACAAGAAAGTAGCCTAGCAGCAGGGAGCAAGCACATAAACAGGATCAGAGATGCCTTCCTTGCATTCCTGTAGGAGTCCCAACCGAAGCAGTTAACTGACATCGCGGTGTCCTAACGCTTATCATCGAATGCAGAATATCTGTTTGACCTGGCCTCCGATCCTGAAACAGTAACAGTAAGACTTTCTGTGGGAAAGCAGTTTGTACAGGAAACTGGAATACGTCCATATTGCTGATATACTCATTGCACTAACTGGCTGACCTCCCACACCAGGTTCACTAGATATCTGTAAAAGAAGAGGAACATGTATATTAAATGTATAGGCATATGTCTCATGAAGCTATAAATAAAACTAATGCAACTAAATGAAGCAAACAGTCCTGGAAATACTCACCGTTCATTATATTCATCATAGAGTCTGCCTAATTGCTCTAGTGGACTACTCAGGGCTCAACAATGATTGCCCCCCCAGGAGTAATGCAGAATTGTGCTCTATGGTGCATGATGAAGATAATACACTGAGAAAAGAGGTATCCTCTAACTGTGTCATCCAAACTATTGCAACATCTCTACAGAGAGCCATCTATTCAACATCCATCTGGATTTCTTGAAACTGCATCTGAAAAATGTAATAGAAGACGCTGGGGATAAAAGAGCATTTCTACCAAATTAAAATGCACAAGTTGCAAGCTATATAGTCACAGCCAAGATTCATAAAGAAAATCAGTGTATTGGTAAACAGAAAAAAAAAATGCAAGGTTTTAACTTTAAAGCAAATGACAATTAAAACAGCTACTGCACAGGCCAGTCTGGGTTTAATGTCAATTATCAATGTGAATCAGCATTCAATACTTTACTTTGTGAGTTTTCAAAGCAGAAAAATTACATTTTTAGTCTCAAAAACCATGTTCATGTTACGCAAAGACAAATGGCAACAGCAAAGAGTGAAAGTTCAGAGTCATAATTCTACACTATCACAAAACAATGACCACAAATCGCCATAGATTTAAATGAGTATTTCTGTGAGCCAGACACAGTCGGAAATCACTTGTCTTCTTCAGAAATGACTTCAGAATTCATGAAGTAAATACTGAAATCCTAAGCAATGTCAAAAAGTAATAGGGTATGAAGAGCTGTCACTCTTCCTTTTTTCCAACATCTAGACATGTTTACATTGGAGGAAAGTCAAAAGACGCCTCCAACCCAGAATATCTGTTACCAGCTGGTCTCTGTGCTCATTTTGGAGCAATGGCCTGATTTAGTCATTGTTTGGGGTGTATAATGGTTATTCCATGTCTTGATCATGTAGTACACAGTAAACATAATCATGCCAGATTTTTTTTACTTTTCTACAGGTCAGAATTTGTGTAACATTATTTACTTCTCATTTTGTTTTTTGGCTTTCATGGTTGACTCTTTTCACTGCTTGACTGAAGGACCTTGCAGTCACAATTTAAATCCTGAAACCTTCAAGTGTTTATACTAAACCACAGTGAGGGCACGCAACAGAGGTCACTCAGTTAATTAGGTAGCTCACTAAGGTAATAATATACACCTGAATTAATTAAGGTTCACCTGAGTGTAATAGTGAAATTGTTTTTGAATGAAGAGTGAACTGTTTTGCTTTAATGAATTTCACGAAAGAGCAAGTCATGAGCAGGGTCTGAAAAGTTTTGGGTTCCCACAGGAGATAAGTCAATGTTAGATAAATGTCCAGGTTTAACTTTCAAGTCCAAGGTTTAACTTTTCAAATTGTGTATTTCCATATTTATTATTTCTCATTCATGGCTCAGTAAAACAAGTGTCAAAATACTGTCATGACTCAAATTTGCAAACAACGCTACATATGTGTTTGTAAGTCAAAGAGGAAATGAAACGTGCTTATTTTTATTCGAACCATATACATAGTTCACAAAACGGATCAACACAAAGAGCAAAAACAGAACAGTGCCAGCAGGACAGGAGTAGAGAAAGTGAAAAAAAACATACAGTGCAGTCGACAGGAGCAGTAGCAGTCGGTAAGTGTGCAAAAAATGAAAAAGGAATACAAAGATTGGGGTAGAAAGCAATATATAATTCTGCAAAAATAGCATGTAGCAGCAACAGAATTTTTAAAAATTACAGTATGTAAATAAATACAGTGTATATACAGTGGCAGCTGGGTTTTCTTTGTTTATGGCAGAACAGATTAGTGTTTGTGTGCAGTGTGATTGGAAGAAAAGAAATTCAGGTCAGTGTGTGTGTGTGTGTGTGTGCGCATGTCTGTTTGTATGTGTATGTGTGTGTGTGATGCCCAGCTTGTTATTCAATTCCGATTTGGGAGTCTGATGGCCTGGGGGGAAAAAATGTTCCTCATCCTGGTAGTGTAGGCCTGGATGCTGCGATACTGGTGCCTTTGCAGACGGAGCTTGTGGGGTAAATATGTGCAACAGAGGAGAGAGAGACCCAAGTGACCTCAACAGTCCGTACTATCCTTTGTAGGGTTTTGTGATCTGATGCAGCACATTTTCCATACCATGCCAGGATGCAACTACAAAGAATGCTCTCTACAGTCCCTCTGTTCTGAGGGACGTTCTGAGAATTGATCTCCACAGGAAGGAGAGATGCTGCCGTGAGTTCTTGGCAATGGAGCTGGTGTTAAGAGTCCACATGAAATTCTTTGTGATGTCAACAAACTTTGTTTTCTGGATGATCTCCACTGAGGATCCATTGATGTTCAGCAGAGAACAATCATGTTGTGCCCACCTGATATAAACAACCATCTTTTTTGTTTTGTCCACATTCAGAGACAGGTCCTTTAGCTGTTGCACCTCCTCACTGTATGCTGCCTCGTCTTTCCAGCTGACCAAACCATAGCTGTGTCATCAGCAAACTTGTGCATGTGTTTAGAACTTTGTCAGCGTGAACAGCACAGGACTGAGCTCACGGCCCTGGGGGGCTCCTGTGCTCAGCATGGTAGCACTGGAGATGTTGCTCCTGATCCTGAATAACTGAGGTCTTCCAGTCAGGAGGTCCAGGATTAGCAGGTCCAGGAGTCTAAGCCTCCCTGTCTGATGCTGAGGAATTATGGTGTTAAATGTATAACTTATGTCTATGAACAGTATTCTCACATTTGTGTCCATATTGTTCAGATGGGTGATAGCATCATCTGTTGGGTTGGGATAATATGTAAACTGCAGGTGGTCCAATGTGAGGGCATTTTATGTGCCATAAGATAAGTCTCTCAAAAACATGAAGATTAGTGTGAGTGTGATGAGATAGCAGTCACTGAAGAACAACACTGTATGCACCAGAAATGTTTGTGTGAACATGGTCCAACACGCTTGTCTCCCTCCTGAAAAAAGTCTACATTATTATTGAAATTAGGGAGAGCATTGTTTAAATCTCTGGAGCTCACCAATGTTGTCCAGTGTGTTCTCCATTGTGCTATTATCATTAGCCAACAATTTGGTAAATAAATTGGTCTACATCTAACAGTCACAAACTCGGGCAGAGGTGACCAATAACTAGAAACCAGCACAGCAATCACACACCAGTCAGTGCTGATATAAAAAACACTGCGGCAGTTGGTGGCCTAGTGTTTAGGGTGTTTGCCTTGTAATCAGGAAGTTGTGAGTTTAATTCCCAAGATTGCTAAGCACCTCTGAGGTATCCTGAGGAAGGTACCATCCTCACACACTGGTCCCCACTGTGTTCCTGGCTGCCCATTGCTTCACTTGGTAAATGGGTTAAATGCATAAGAAGAATTCTGTGCACGTATGACAGAATGGACACTTTCACTTTATGACAGAATGGTCACTTTAAGTCCCCACCATTCTGTCTGAGGGAACATTAGCATGTTGAAAATCTGGGTATCTCCAGAACACTGCTGCTGAGCCATTTTGCCACTCATAAGAGTTGGATGTAGTCCAGGGAGCAAACATTGGATAGCAGGATGGACAGGATAGCTGGCTGGTTAGCGTTCGCTTTTAGCCTAGCATGGACCCCTGTCCATTGCTCAATTCCTAGCACATCACTTGCGATCTCCCCTTCCCTGGCCAGCGGCCTCAGACAATGCTGTGGCTTGAAGGCCTGGACACCATAGCAAGCCAAGGTCGCAAGGTTTTTCCAGAGGTCCACGCTGAGGGTAAGTTTCTTGTTTGTTTCGTAACTGAAGGTTCTGGTGGTTGTGGAAAATGTCTACCAGCTACTCTGATACATATCTGAGTGAAGCTTTTGTGTGGAACCCTCTTGGCTAGCATCTTAGTTGCTTATAATTATGCAATTAAATTTGAACAAAGCAGCAAAATCAATTTCTGAAAACATTAATACTTTGTTATATTATCCTACTTTTGCTAAAGATTCCCACATAAGTGAGATACCCTCTAGATCAAATAAATGCCTTCTTAAACAAATCCTTACACTGCATCTCCTAAGCGATGACCCACCAGTGGTAGGCAGTTTCATGATCACAAAGACCAGCAAAACACACACACAAGTCCTATAGGGGTTCAACCTTGAAGCATTTTTGGCTGTAGTGTAATTATATATATTTTCAAAATAATTTCAAACATTTTTCCCCCAAACACCTCATGTGTTTATTTTAAAGGTTTTATACTCACATGAGTGCTTTTTCATAAATACAGAGCCAAACTGCCCAGAGGAGCTGAGGTTTCCTGCTGTAAGCATCTGGTCTGCTAATTTTGGGCATCTAAGATTGTGCAAAGCCAGTATTAGTTTGCCCTGGGCGTCCATTACTGCCAGACCTGGTGCTGGTGAAGGTCGACTGCCTCAATCAGCCCGGGCCTGTTATCATGTCAGTCCAGAAATCACGTATTGCCAGAATGTCAGATGTCCTGAACTTAACCCTTTTCCATTATTGCATTTTAATTTGGTTTAAAAGTGTTAACGGGGCATGAACAAATGATATCAAGGTAATTATGGGACCACATTAATGGAATGCAGCATTACGGGCCTCAGATAAACACAGTACACGTAGCTTAAATACTGCACTTTGGCCCTAAGAGAGCAAACTGAACAAAATAAAAGCTGAAGCTTAACTATTCATTTCTCTTCATGAGCATACAAAGATAAACTCATGGAAGAGAAATGTGAAACACATCTACTTAGGAGACTTAGGAAAGAGTTGGAAGATAAGATGGTTATTGTTTACTTTTTTCCACAAATACACAACACAGATATCAAAGAGTAATCACTTCGGCTTGTAATACACCAGATTCTTTTCCACAAGTCTGTAGGGATGTGACAGTGTTATTCTCTTTCACACTATGAAAGTAACTGAATTTAATCGTGAACTGAATTAAGAAATATGAGTTATAAATTAAATACACCGCTTGGTTCAAATAAGCTTTATTTAACAGGTGATTGATTCTTAGAAGAGCCATCAAATGGTTTAAATATGCTGATCACATGAATCCAAATGGTATGGTGTTTACTAATAATGTAAATGTGCACCTTCACTCTTCTACTCAAGTTGTCAGTAAGATGAAATGTTTGATGTCCATATTTTCCTTCTGTGCTAAATTTAATACAGGAGATATCTGGCTCATGTTGGTAATGAACACTAGAAGTCAATCAAATCTGTTCCATAAATACATCACATACATCCAGCTCTTCATTAACGTGGTGCAGAATTGATGATGCAGTTTAGAACACAGTATGACTTGCTGGGAGCTTTAAAAGAGTCAGCATCAGCAGTAGAAGTGCCGATCAAGAATCAGTTGTCAAGAATATGATTGTCATAAATACTGAGGAATCTAATCCAATGTCATTCCTCTTTAGTCTCAGGTTCAGCCTTTTCACCTTAAGTGAGAGCTGGTTGAGAGAAGCTTTGGTGTTGTATGCATAGAAATCATATTGATGTCTATTCTAAGGTTTATTAATAGTGTTGAAGCAAAATTTGGATGTTTTGACTGACCAGCTAGAAATTGCATTCATTTCATGTCTTGACATTGTTCCTGATTCCTTTGCTCTCCACAAAATAAAATGGTCCTTCACCACTTTGTTTTTCTTAGAACTATAAACCTAACCTACAAGCCATTCAATAACCTGTATTTTAAAAATAAATAAACATAAAGTACATAAAGGACATGCATGAAGCAACATTGGCTTACTGAGTGAAGCTACAAACTAGGGTTTGAATCTTGCTCTGGAGCTTTAATGAGGTCCACTCTTGTCTGTTCTTCCCAACTCAGACAGGTCTTTGAGCTACAAAAAAATGCTTTCAATCTCCAGCTTTCACACTTCTGTTTTAAGAGAACGATGGATCAGTATTTGGGGTAGAAATAATACAAAGATAAAATTCTTAATTACTAAAATAACCGACTATTGCACACTTTTGCTCATGTTTTACTCTGAGCTATTAAGAGATGCCATCAGAAAATGTTAAGTGGCTCTTGAGGTCTGTAGAGGTGTCTATATAAGCCTTACACTGACAAGAGGTTCAAAGCTGGCACTGTCCACCACACTCAACAGTTCACCAGAGAACCAACAGAACACATGACGCATGGTTCTCGTGTCAGAATACTGCACACATGTATAATGCTAGAAGCTTTCTGTTCTTTTTTTTACTCTCTGAAATATTGAAATTCCCATGGAAGGGCTGTGGGATTATGAGCGGGGCAGCAGTCTCCTCTCTGGGCTGACAGTGATAGCAGAAACATGACAGTAGGATGTCTAATTAGACCAGTCAAGCATCCAGTGAATTCAACATGCTTTTTTTTTTTTTTGTATTGCCATTTCCCAATTACTTTTAATCTTCTTTCCGGTTGTATATGTGGTTTATACACAATAATGTCTTAATTAAAAATACATTATGAAATGATGCTCTTGCCATATAAATCGCAGTTCTCTAATAAAACCATTTTTTGGAAGTATAAAAACAACTGATTTATTAGCATGAAATGTATAAAAGTGCTAAATGATATGAAGGCCCTGGAGTTAAGAAAAAGGTCAATAGTAAATGGTATTAAGTGGAAGAAGAAAATTCTCATCATAGAACACAACATAAATGCATTTTCATATGAGGGAGAAAAACAGCTAATCTGTTGAAAGAAAGCTTTTCAATCTATTGTCACTTCCTCTATCACAACAAGACATACTGAAGGGCAAATTCTAGCAAAGCAACACATCACTTGGTATTCATGTGCACCAGCTGAGTACAGTGATGGCATACTTAAACATGGACTGTGATGTTGCATACTAGATAAGGTTGATTTTGTTTGTGTGTGGAGTGGAGTGGAGTGGAGTGTAGCGGTGGTGGATGTGGATTGCTTTATTCAAATAGCAACACCAACGGCATCCACTTGGAATGTTAGCTTCCTGGAAAGGTAACTTGGATAATTGTTAGTGCTGGGCCGTTAACGGCGTTAACGCGCGTTAATGGCGCGAGATTCTTATCGCGCGATAAAAAAAATATCGCTGTCTAATGGCAGATAAGAGCTACAGTTAAAAAAGAGTATACATTGCAGAAAACATTAATGCTGACTGTGATATACACTGTGTATGAGGCTGTGTGAATGCAGACCCAACAGAGTGCCCATGCTAACACCTGTCCACCACTGAAAGTGCCTACAATGTGAAAATTACAACTGGACCATTAAGCAGTTAAAGGCTTAAAACTTTAATTGGTTTCTTTTACATGACTTGGATAGCCAGGTGCGTGTGTGTCTATTACCTAGCGAATAGACGGTACCGGACTGCACCAAGGGAAAAAGGCAAGCCAGTGGAAGCTGTTGGCAATGTTTTGCTGGGAAATGTTGGGTATTGGCATTCATGTGGATGTTACTTCAACATGTACCACCTACCTAAACATTGTTGAAGTACGTTCTTTTATGGCAACAGTATATTATAATGGCAGTTGTCTCTTTCAGCTGGATAATGTACTCTGCCACACTGCAAAAATGATTCAGGAATGATCCATGACAAAGAGTTTAAAGCACATTCACATTCTCTTGATCTCTGTTGAGCATCTGTGCTGAACAAAGTAGGCTGATCCACAGACACCACACCTTGCAACTTACAGAATCTGCAGTTAATGTCTTGATGCCAGATACTACAGCACACCTTGTGCAGTTCAGGTCTTGACAGGTCAGAGCTGTTTGGGTGACACCAGGGGGATCTACACAGTATCAAGCAGGTGTTATGAATATAATAGCCAGTAAGCTAATGTAGAAATATATTATTTTACTTTAAACCATTTCTGGTCTTCCCTTCATGAAATGTTCAAATTTTGTAAAAAGTATGTCAAATTATGTAAAAATGAAAGAAATGGGGATACGCAGGTCTGTTCAGACAGAAAAAGTTGCTGTTTTTGTTTTTGTTTTCTTTTATTGCTTCTTTGCACATTGTTTGCAGCTCTAGTATGACAAAAGCTAAAAAAAAACCTGAACAGGGTTAATACTTTCTTTGCTTTTGCAAATGTGCATTGCTGTGCGTTTCAAAGCTTGACTTGACAAAGCTTTTCAGTGTTGTTTTTGTTTTTTTATTTTGTTTTGTTTGTTTTTTTTTCCATCCAAATGTTTGCATTATTAATCGGGAGAGCTGTCACACACTCAAAAACTCATTTAATGATTAAAATTTTAAGACCCTAAAAGTTTGGAGCTGTTGAGTAATCCCCCAAATGGCCATCAAACCATAGGTCATTCTGAAAAAAGGGCTCTGCATGGGGAACCGTCTAACTAGCTATTGAAGGGAAATGTTGCATACTTCCCTCTTGCGTTGTCAAGCCATTACTTCTCTTATGAATTTAATTTTCCAGCCCCTGAGCATATGGCACTCTCATGCATTAATTATTCTGTACAAAGGAGTTGGAGAATGGCATTTGGGGCTAGAAGATGAGTCATTTTTCTTGATCATGCAGTATGCACACAGTGCCCCGCTGGCTCAACAAATACTTGTGTCGGCTGACATGGCTTTGATGGCTTGCATAGTGGCCATTCTGAAAACATACCTCAATACCCACATATTATATCCATAACTTTCCATTGCATTTACACTGTATATGTAGTATGTTGGGTGAAGGCTACTTACTGCATTTGACATTTTCAGGTGAAAAGAATGCAACAAACTACAGTATAGTGCTGATATTGACACTGATACTGATTTTTTTGTTCCAATCAAAAACCTACGTTGGTGTAAATGTAGCCCATATTTACAAGTGAGTTTCCTGTGTATGTCCTTTGCTTAATACATATTAAACAGCTTTTGAAAATAGTTTAGGGCTAAATTAAAACTGCTGCTTTTTACAATCACTGGTCAATCAGCATTATTAACGAATTTTTAAGAAATGTCAAAAGACAAATACTGCTGCAGTGGTAATGCACTTGTGAGTAAACCCATGTTGGCCTCCCAGGAGGAACTGTGGTGTCCTACAAATGCTTCCTTATGCTCCCAATTCATCTGAACTCTTTATAGATTATAAATTCAATATTTAACATTAGTTATAACAAACGAATATGAAGAACCCTTACACTTTAAGAGATGACCTACTAGGTTGTGTCAACCCCCTGTAAAAGTGAAATATATGCTGTCAGCATATCTGTCTAATAGTCCAAAGATTTACCAGCATATTCCAGCACATAGATTTTTGTAAGGTTTGGTTTACTAGTGCAGAGAAATGAAGACCATATCTGCATGTGAGTCAACATACAGTAAAATGATATTGAGCTAAAGAGCTCTACCATTCAATATGCATCAAAAACATCTGCTTGGCTGATTTTGAAGCACCCCATGGACATCCTCCAACACCGTAATCAGTCATCATGTCAAAACAACTGCAATTTCCGAGATTGTTCTGAGCAAGCATAATTAGCTGCAGGAATTGCATCACATGTAGGCTGCCAGCTCAAACCTGCGGGTGGGAAGAAAGACTGCTGGCCGCCAGCTCGTCGGCCCTCATCTCCTCCTCTGCAGAATCGTCCATCACGCCCAGCAACAGATGCAGACAGAGTTGGGCCACTTTGAAGCCAAATTACACAACAATCACAGGAGAACCTTCCAATCACTACCTTCATAGACCCATTTTAGACTAACCCTATAAGAAGTGGGGAAAAAAGACACATTCACATTTGCTGAAAAACGGAAATGACCTGAAAAAAAAAATACAATTACTGTTGCCCTTTTTCAGCTCACATATTATTCCAGATGTGAGTAAAAAAACAGGAATTATAAAGCTGATCTGTTTATTCCACCAAAATAAATCATTTTTTTAAGTACAGCAATCTGTGATTTTCTCCTACAAAGGATGTGAATGATGTGCCCTTCAGAATGATTTGAAGTTGAGAGCAGATCAACTGCAACTTGGTAAAGATCAAACCCTCTCAATATGATATATTCCTGGTCAACAAGAGGTGAATCCCATAAACCCATCAAATACCATCCAGATCAATGCACTCTGATGCAGAGAGATGATGCAAGTCTCCTTAATACAGAGGCATGGCAACAGAGCTGTAGGCTTTGGGTAAAAGTGTGAATAGGAGGGACTGGGGACTTTTTGTCCTTTAAAGTGGGATACACTGGCACCATTATTTAAATGTATAGAATGTGGCATTTCATAGTGTCCTTAATAAGTGTTGCTACAGCGAAGTCACAAAGCTTAGTTTTTTTTAATCATGTGTAAATGTACTAAGTTCAGCTCAGAAACCATTTTTGTTTTAAAAAAAATATGCGTGAATGTGTAGATTAGCCATTTCCAAACCTCTCATAATGGAAGCTCAGTATTTATAGTTGACATCCAATTAATACTTAGTTAGCCATTTTTACATCAGATCAAGTCAAGTGTGCTGCTGATAGAATTTGAATTCACAGATTCTCTGAAGTTCACTGACAATCAGGAAGTAAACCTCTTTTCTTAAAATGAACATTTTAATTACCTACAAAATGTTATGGCTTCATTTTACGTTAAGTTTGAATCTATTGTAATGTTACACAGTGCTTTTACTAGCAAAAACTCACTTACTGAAAGAGAACAAATCACAACTCAGTTTTTTGCAAAGACAATCAGATTTTAGTTTAAAAATCTCCTGACACTTCATGTAGCTCATGATGTCATGTATCCTAATAAGGTTTCCATAGCCTTTGAAGGAAAAACAACCCTAAAACGTCACAGATTATCTAGCATGCTTACTAGTCAGTTTGAAGTCCGTTTCTGTTTATTACCCTTCTTTTTATGCCGAACTATCTTTTACGTTTACGATGCTTAACTGATCTTTTAGTGTTTGCTACTGTAGTAAATTGTGCCATTTTTCTTGCCCCTCCCTTTTTGGTGGTGGGTTAATAGTGGACTTTATATATATAGGCATGCTTTGGCCACCTAAGGTGTGTCTCTGTTGCAGGACCCTACAGGGAGCTGATAGCATGGTTTATTGTGAGCAACATGGCAAGTTTGTGCTGAAAATTGGGTTTTACAGCTGTTAGTTGGGCACTTGCCAGGAGACAGAGCAGTTACCTTTTTGGCTATCATGGCATTTGTACCTGTATCTGGAGTCTTGCAGTATTTTGGGACAACTGGTATTTTTGCAGTGTATGTTTGTTTCATTTGAAGATGGGTTTTGTTTTGGATTTATTCTCTTTCTGTTTTGCATTATATTTGGTGTGGATTGGTTTTTATATATTGTATTGCTAGATTCATGATATTGCTTCTGGCAATCTGTTTGTTTCATCTGGAGGATTGCTCCTCTGCAAACTGGTAGTGATTTTTTTCCCCTTACAGCAAGAGCTGTGTGCTTGAGTATGGACTGAGGGTGAACACGTGTGAGATGTGTAGCCTGTGTGTCTGTCACTAATATTGGCTGCCATAAGTAGCCCAGTTGTAAATCAAGTTGCTGTGGGGCAGCAATCTTAAGGCCCTGCTTTTAATATTTTTTTTAACATGTTTGCTTGGACACAATCTAGATTTGATTATTATACTAGATTTGATTATTTTGGTGCAATTCCCTTGGGTGGTGTAGTCCCACTATTGTGTAACATCTTTAATTTGTAAACTGGTTTTCCATATTGTCCCTCATATCACACTACCGAAACATTGCATCACAGAGCTTGGCAATGCCATCTCATTTATTTGGTTACGCCAAAAAAGATTTCCTCTAGCACATATTTCAATAGGTTTGTTGGCAAAAGATTGATATATTTTTTTAATTCTTTCGGTAATTTTTGTGTTGCCAAAATAGGTGGATATGGAGAACGTTGAACAGTTTGTCATGTTCCTCAAACCATTCTAGCATAGTTTTTGCCATGTGGGGGTGCATTATTGAAAGATGCCACCACAATTAGGCTATACTGTTGCCTAAAGGGGTGTACTTGGGCTGCAGCAATGTTTAGGTAAGAGGCTCATGTCAAAGTACAATCCACATAAATGTCACATACGAAGGTTCAGGTCACAATTGCTCAGATCCTCATACACATTTTTTCTGTTTCCAAAGTCAAGATCTGTCTGTTCATTTGCAGTCTAGTACATTCCACTCCTTGACAGGCACCATTTTACCAAAATGAGCAACCATTTCACACCACTACCATGTCAGTGTTGCTACTGTCCTAACAATGATCAACCACCCAAATAATATCTGCTCATTGGTGGCCCTAATAGCATTGATGAATGGGGTAAAAGTGGCTACTAAACAGTGCAGAGTAACTGCATCATTACAAAAATGTGTGTGTAAGTGGAGGTGATTAAAGCTGACATAAGGTGCCCTCTCATTAGGGAAGCTACAAAGGCAGCTTGAGCCTATGTTCTGTTTTATACACTATAATATAGTTTGCTTTTGTGCTAGTTTAACAAAGCCCTTGAGCTTTAAAAGAGTCAAATGCTGAAAAAATTTTTTATTTGACACTGATTGGAAGAAAAGAAGGAAAACACCCTGGACAGGTAGCCTGTCCATCACAGGGCAAAAACACTTACACCTAGAGGCAGTTTAGCATCTCCAATTCACTGTATGTGCATGCCTTTTGACTATGGGAGGATACCAGGGCAGCTGGTGGAAGCACATTCAGACAATGGAACATGCAAGCTCCACAGAAAGGGAGCCTTATTTATAAAATGTGAACATAGTTCTTCTGTTGCAAATTCAGCAGGTGGCTGGCTTGTCTTCACGCTTTTCTAGTTTTGATATACAGCCCCAGTTGTATAGTCGCTCAGCTTTAGGACAGATATTACCATGCTGAAAATGTAACATCACCGAACGAACTCCAGCATAAATGGGCTCAGCTATGATTAATGTGTGAGTCAATGATGGGGCAGAAGAGGCAAAACTGAGTCACCATAATGTGAGTAAATCACAGGACCAACGATGTTTCTGGGTCATCTTCAGCACATCTGCACGTCTCTTGCCGCCATCCTTCTTGTCCCTTGGAATTACATCACAAACCAGTTCTGAGAAACAAAGCTGCTAACACAAGAAGGTGACAGGTAAAATAGTTACTGTGACCGTGAGGTGATCTGAAAGAGTTAAAAGTGAATATTATTTAGAATGATAGATGCCAGTCTTCTTCATTTTTAGGTTGTGAACAACGCTTCAGTTTTTATATGGGCTAGAGATTTCCTTTTTATTTCATTTTATTTCTCCCGAGGCATTGTAATACACTACCATGTTGATACAAATTTAGATTCATCGAGGCAGTTAGTTTCAATTAAATCAACACATTTAAAGTGCTTTACCTATAGCACATTCCTCCTATACATCTCTAACACCAGCAATACATTTTCATAAATGAGAGTATTCAGATATTGCCCACAGATCCACCTCAGCCTGAACTGGAAACTACAGCCTGACAGCAGGTCTCATTAAAAAACACAGAGTCCATCGCCTGTGATATTAATAAGCCACTTTGCTTTTAAAAGCTGCACACGCAGCGGTCACTCCATACAGCCTCCTAAAGCAAAATATTGTGAATTATTAAATCATTAAAACAATGAGTACAAGTAGCTCACTTGATGCATTATTCATCACAACCATCTCAAGAACAGCCCTCACACCTAACACAGGTTATTTTCAAGCAAGCAAAAATCAGTAGCTTTTGATGAGGTATGCATGTATAATACACTGCATGTATAAGCACTGTGCAATTGATTTTGAAAAATAAACAAAATGCTGATCTTTTAAAATTGTATTACAAGAAAACTGCTTACAAGAAACGTAACTGACTGGTTTTGAAAAGTGATGTGGCAATATACAATTTAAGATGCAAAAGCTTATGTAGGAGTTTCTTTAAAATAACCACCCATTGCCTTTATCACAGCAGCACAGATTCACAGCATAACTTTCAGCATTTTTTGGAAAGATAATGTTGGAGCACTAAACACCATATATGTTTTTCTAAGTATTTCTACACAACTAGGCTGAAGAATTTGTAATGTTTTCTTGTAATACATTTTTGAAAAAGCAACATATTTATTATTTCTTTAACCCAAGGGTGGGCCCAAACTGTCATGTAGTGAATATATGTGCCAAAAAGTGCCAAAGCATGCTGCACATTCTCAACAAACTGTCACTTTCTAAAGAAAACCGCACGTCTCCATGTATGTTCTTGTTTTTCTGCATTGTTTGGACACAGTCGCCATCTTTCCATTGTGTGAAACAATTGGGATGGAAGTATCAGTAAAAATGCTTCATGATTACTGAAACTCTTTGCATTAATTACATTAGAAGAAAACACAGTAGTTGTTACGGTGGCCCTGAAGGTCAAAACACAACGACATTTCAGAAACACAACGACATTTCAGAAAACACAACGACATTT
>JBBPDC010000141.1:9097761-9108921 GCA_037974485.1 Hemigrammopetersius urotaenia
GGAATTCTTAAGCACTGATGTACGTCGCTCTGGATAAGAGCGTCTGCTAAATGCCGTAAATGTAAATGTAAATGTACTGCACACATCAGGTCAAAGGGACGTTTTTTGTGCTTATTGAAGATATTCTCTAACTACACTCGCATATCAGGATATACTTTTGATTGTCTGCTGTGACTGGTACACGCCACTCAACAAATATTTGTCACGGTTGAATCATGGGATACCTTCGGCCCTCCAGAACGTCAACCGGATGCCATGTAAACGCAAAAAACTGCGTTTTCTTTGTTTTTGCCAGGGTTTTGGCAGAAATTGACGCCAAGAAAACGTTGCATGCAACATTTTTTGACGCCACCTGAACACGCAGCCAACCAAACGCAGGGGCTGAACGCCCGTGTGAACGCTCCGATTTGCTCCAATGAGTGGAAAAACAGTCTGTGCGCAGTCCGTGCTCACCTGGCACCATGAACGCCAGAAAACCGCCTGATTCAGACGAGGTCTGAATGTGGACGAGGTCTTAGAAACACAATCGCAAATATGCGATGAGCCCCGGCTGGTGCCTGGGGCGCCCGATCACACGGGTGTGATTAGAACGTTAGAGAACAGAGAGTTCCAGATTATGATGCAACAATCGCCCTCCGGCACCATGTTTCGGCTAACAATGGAATTCTAGAACTTTAGTATGGAATTTCAGAAGGACATCAGAAACGACTCCCTCTCCAGGGCACAGTGTTGAAAAAATAAATGGAGCAAAATTTCAGTCTGCAGGACAGTTTCTTACAGAAGATGAAATTATAGTATATGCCAAAAGGTATTTACCTCTCTGTTGATCTTATTTATGCAAAATATTATCTAATGTATGCAAAAAGGTCTGTATGATAAAGACACAGAGAGATAATAATGTGCAAATCTTTGTGCAAAGATCACATGAAGGCTTTTGGCAGTTTGTCTCCCAGTACAAATGAGTTTCTGGGTTGGGGATGTTTATTGTTCAGTTTGAAATGCTGTATTCTTACACTCTTCTAAGCTCTACGTACTGACCAGATGTAAGATAGAACCTACAAAGTGTTGTGTGACAATTCTGGGTAAAGTGGGGGTAAGTACCAAGGCTATACGGGTTCTAGCTATAAAGGAGGTCTCATAAAAAAATAAAGCAGACCTCATCTACCCTTTAGCTGTTGGTATTCCTGAATAAACCAGGCTGAAACCAATGACTCACACAGACAACATGTATTTGGCACATGGCTTGTTTGTTTTTGTCTGTGAGCAAGAGGGGGGAGCATCTGACAATAGATAACACAATTCCAGTTTCACAGTTGGCCTTGTAGAGTTTTAGCATTCAGTATAAATGCGAGATGAGGAAAAAAAATCAATAGAAAAATCCTCCCTCAGGGTAACTGCACATTTTTGATCATCTTGAGCTACAAAATGAACTACCTTCTTTTTGTTTTTTGTTTTTTTCAGCACATACATACACTTTTTCTAAAACAAACTCATAGTTCACATGTGCAAAAACATAGGAGGTAAACATTTTATTTCATTTTGTACATACATTTGTTATTACACACTTATTTTAAATGAAAACAAAATCTCTTTATATGCACTAATGTTTAAGACAAATAATGTTATTTGTCAGTTAATGCACACGAATAATCGACTATGAAACTAATCTAATAAAAATGAGTCTTTATTGTGACAGTTATTTAAATCCTGGTTATTTAACCAATGGTTTTAATTTTTTGTTTTAGTTATTAAATGTAATATATGCACAACATCATCACTGTTAGCTTCTATCATGCAGAATAAAAACATAGGAATGCAAAAATAGCACAAACAAACTTTGCAACACTGTACGATAGTGCCAGATGTCCTAACTGAAACTCCAGTAATACATCAAAGCTAATGAAACATATGATAGCACATTGAATTCATCTCTGACAAGACAACTGCAGTTTTTCCTTGACTACAAAATAAATATTGAAGTCTTTAAATATCAAACAAAGATGTAAGTGATAAAATATAATACATCCTACTTTACAATACAATATTTTTGTCTTAACACAGAGATTCTTTCAGGTTTGAAGATATTATGCATTTTCTATTCAAAAGTAAGTTTTGTTTTTATCTCACAGAGTTGGGAAAAAACAAATAAACAAAGCCTTCTTTGTAAAATTGATGATTTAGTGTGTTCATTATATATTATATATTGGGTTGACATAGAATTGCGATTAATCGCGATTAATTTTTTTCCAGATTTGTGATTAACTAGTTAATTTTAATTAATCGCTTTACAGCCCTAATACATATGTGTCACGGTTCTAGTGTCAGTTCCTCCACACGGGAGAACCATCGTGACAATATATATAGATTATTAATTGTATTTATTAATTGCGTGCACCGGACAAGTCACTGAAATATCAAGGTGAAATTCATCATAGCTTGCGTTGCATAGACCCAGTTCCCTCTGTCCGGGGGGGGGGGGGTGTATTTTTTTTATCGCGCGATAAGAATCCTGTGCCGTTAACGCCACTAACGGCCCAGCACTAATATATATATATATATATATATATATATATATATTGTAGATCCTCCTTACCGTATTTATTTTGCTTTTATTGTCTCTGATCACTCAGAATAGGGCACACCATAGACCAGTGGTTCCCAACCTGGGATTTGGGCCCCCCTTAGGGGCGCACTACAGATCACAGGGGGAGCACACAATTTTGTCTGCTCTGAGGTTACCAAAATTATATTTGTACACATTCAAGTCCCAATGTCTGAGAAACATAAACGTATGTGTACAGTGTGTGTGTGTGTGTGTGTGTGTGTGTGTATGTATGAGTATAAGAACAAAAACCTACAACCGTTGTTTACTTTTTGCAAATAAAAGTTTGTAATTAATCACTTTATTATTTTTGTGTGTCTATGTGGGTAGAAGTTGGGGGGCCTGGGTTGTCTTGGATACAGGCAAGGGGGGGCTTCGAGGAAAAAAAGTTGGGAACCACTGATATAGACAATGAATAACACAAACTACCCGAGGTGAGTCCACACGAGTGTTTAGTCATCCATGACTTTCTGTTTTACTAGATTGTAAATAGAGAGTTCACAAAAGACTTGGTGAACTAAAGTGTGCTGACCTTCATAAAATATAAAAAATAAATAAATAACAAAATAGATACATACCTGAAAATGCTACAATGAATATCAGTGTAATGAAAAACTGGTTTTTAAAACTAGATCTGAAGTGAAGCTGCTTTTACCCCATGCTTGTAAAGGGAAAATGCCAAGGGCGGTCAAATTCCTACAAGAATGAAGGGTGCAAACGATGGTATTTTGGGGGGACCCAGGTGTGCTGAATATTTATATAATACATTTTGCATCCAAGAAAAGATCTGAGGCTATTAGAAAACTGGAGCCATGGGATGGGTCGGTCTGGATTACAAGGCTTAATCCACAAAGTTCAAAATCTTTTTTGCCTTTGGTTCATCAAGCTTGTTATAATGCAGAATTATGTATTTCGTTCTCGCCAGGAAGTATTATATTTCCTCTCCCAACTTTCTGCTTTCCTTGGTTTTGCCTGACCTGTAGCCCCATTGCCTCGTTAAATACATTTGCAGAGATGATTAGCATGTGGATCCACAGGTATAACACATCAGGCAGGGAACTCAGTCAGGAAAGGAAGTTTCATTCAGCAATGCAAATTCAACTTTTAGTGACAAGACGACTGTACCTTTGCCCTCTGTTGCAGACAGACACAGAAATGTCTTGTTTAGGTGTGTAGACGTGATGTTAGTCTCCTCAGATGTGGGTGTATGTTATAGACTTGCTTATACACAACACTACAGCCACTGCAAAAATGGCTAATGGGACTGTCAAAGATTGTACAGTCAACTTTTATCTAGCTGGGTGATCAGTAAAACAATATACACAGTACACAAAGTCTGTGTCTGTATGAAGTCCACGTTTTCAGCCCGAGTAAAATGTAAAAATCAATATATAAAAACAACAGACTTACTGGAGCATTTTGTTGTAATAAGGACTACTATAGGAGTATTATATAGATGTGAATCTGAAAAGCAAAGGCAATGCAAACTGTAAGTTTTGTCCTAATACTTCTGTATTGATGTACAATACATTAATCATATATTCCTCTAACTCGTACTATAATCTAATTCATTATAATTATGCAGAACCTGTATAGTAATTGTCCTTATACACAAGGTGCTCGTAGGAACCCTGAACAAATCTCTGCTGTGTTACAGCCTTTTCCAAAAGAGAATGAAAAGAAATCGCTTTCTTAAAATTTGTAAAATAGAATATATTACAAGATCATTTTCTCTTCAGAGTTAATATGAATGGAGTGTAGCAAAGTGTGATCAATGGTGATCCATTTACTCAGGCTTCATGGTCTGAGATGGAAGGTATTTCAAATAAATAACAGCTTTGTCATGTCACAGATGAAAAAAGACAGAGAAAGAAGATGGTGCAGTAAAACTATTTAAGGTGCAATATAGCAAAATGTAGTATCATGACACTTCAGTTCATTTTCATGACACTCTATATGTCACAACATGTATTTGTTCAGACACTTGATAGGTTGGACAAGCAAAAAATACCATCGTAGCAGAAAAACTGCCATAATCTATGAATACAAATTAGTTTTATTCAATGTATTACACATTCTACTTAAAGGAGACTAATTATGCTCAGGCTGTTAAGAAATGTGTAATTTGTCGGTGTTCTTTAAGCACTGACAGGATCATGATATGTTCAGAAAACCATGGTGACACCGAATGGGATGTAATTTACCATTATAACAATTAATACTTTTACAGATCTAGAGACAACACAGCTTTAACAGAACAAGAGTGTAGGCAAGCAAGTGAAACAGCATCAGGGAGAGTGTAGAGTGAGAAACATGCAACACAGAGAAAAAAGAGGAGGGTTAGCGTTGTTCCTTTCATGTTCTTCTATCTCATCTAACCCTAGAGACCACTAAAATAATTAAGAGACCACTAAGGGAGAGAAAAGGAAGGTTGAGTTCTTTACAAATCCAAACCTGCTTCAGCGTTTCTACCTTCACAAAGTATGTTTTTAAAATTATCCAAAGACAATCTGTGCCCTGTCAGGAGTGTTTGAGGTTGTAAATATTATCTGTGGTCAGGTCTGTTCATTTATTTTTTAAACACATATATTAGATATTAGACAGAAAGGATTTTGCTAAAATATATTTGGAACTTCAGTAACTTTTAACTAATTTGACAAGGATAGCACCTTGGGCCTAAGCCCTGGCTGTGAACTAATTTTATTAGTTTAGATCTAGAGCCCAAAAGCCCTGTCCCAGTTATGCCCCTGCTGAATGTTTCAGATGCAATGTGGTATTTTTTGAGCAATCAAAAAGAAAACATTATCCGTACCTAACCAATATCAGTACTATTTCATTGCACTGTACATTCCTGTGTATTGCAATGACAATAAAGATATTCTATTTGATTCTTCTACTAGTACAAAAAAGAAACAAAAACAATTAATATCAATTCTCAGGTTCTCGGGTCCAATACTCAGGTCCAATCAAAACAAGACGAGACTTTGTACTGCTCCTCTGTGGTTTAGAGTTCTACAGCAGGCAACACATTTGCAGTTTTAAGAATGTCTTTCAATCACTTTTTGATGGATAATTATGCAGTATTCTAATTTTATCTACAATCTGTGTAGTAGTTGTATTTATTTTATACTAAATACACATCTGAACCCCTAATCTACAGCGTAATAGTTTATTGATATATCAAATAAAAATGTACAGTGCATTTTATCCAAACCATGTATGCCTAAACCTCAACTGGGCTCAGATTATGCCGATATTTATGCAAGTAATCCATTTCACAATCGCTAGTTGTTAAATCATACATTTTATTTCTATATTTGTCATCCAGACTTTTAATGTGGTAAATGAAATAGTTCAAATGATTCTGAAGTTGGAGTGATTCAGCAGAAGAACTGCATGTCAGATTTTGAGAGCAGGGGAATTCAAAAACAGAAAAACTGCAATCATGAACTGAGTCATTTACATCCCAGGGTTCTGTATCTATCAAGCATTCTAGCACATGATTGCTATTGTGCTTATGCATTATGGGCTTTGATAATCCGCTGTGCAGCCTGCGGGGAAGGGAGAAGCAGCACAAATTAGACGATTAAGAAAACCTCCATGCTGCCTTCCCAAATGCGTCTCATCTCAGGCTGGAACACATCCATCCTGGAAGTCATGCTCCATCAGATTTGCCATTTAAACCACCCTAAGTCAACACAAGCCTCTCAGGCCACTCCATCTCCTCCAGCAGAAAGCTGCAAATGGCCAGTCCTGGTCTCTGCATCTTTTTAAAAAAGGCTTGGCCATCGTACATTTGTTCCATATATCTCCAGCCCACAGTTTCAAAGTGTGGCTGATATATTTCTTTAGAGGGATGCCATAAAGAGGTCAGCTGTAGTTTGTAGTACTGGATTTTGTAATCACTGGTACCTATTACAGCAGTTGGTTCATAAGTCACATCGATAATTCAGTTAACTGGGGCAGGGATTGACCTGCAGAAAGATTGCATTTGGGTCCTTAAGGAATCATTCAGTAGAAGTTTCTTTAAAAGCTATTTATTGAAATGAAATAAAAAGAAAATAAATGAAATAAAATAAAAGGAAAGGAAATAAAACGGGGAAAAGCGTGAATGTAAAAAATTGCCCGTAATGCATTGGCAGAGATGGTGAGCAGAGAATCCACAAGTAAAAGGTGAACTCAGACAGGAAAGAAATTTTCATTCAGCTATTCAGAGGCAAGTCAAACAATGTTTATATTATATTCCAGATTATATCTATTGTTCCTGTGCAATTACTTGCTGTAATGAATTAGAAACAAAGGATCCAAACGCAGAGTAGAAAAAACGGAAGAATTTTAATAATAGAGTCCACAGGTCAAAAAAGAGTAATCCAAGAATAGGCCCAGGGTCAAAACCATAAAATCCACAGCAGCAAAAGTACAAAGTCCGAAAAGGCAAAAAGAGAAGTCGAGAAAATCATAAACAGGGTCAAAAGCACAAAACGGAAACTAGGGAAAAGAGGCTCAGAAAGTCACACACGGAAAGTAAACTTCGCACTGACTTCTAGCCAGTCAATATATAGGTCCTGTCCCTAGTATTCAGGTGATGCAGATCTATTCGTAATGGGTCTACTGGAAGTCCTGGAAGGCTGCTCAGGAATGGACCGTTCAGTGTTGTTTGCTTGTCGCTCCCCTCCGTCTCCCGTGCCAGGCCTTACACTTGCAAAAAGCTCCACAAGCTGTCAAAATTTCATGGTTACCTGAAATTAAAAAATGGTCTAAAATGATCTGAAGTTAAATCTTCTAACTTCATAAGTTACGTTTTCTTTCCTCATCTGTGTTATCTTTTTTACATGCAAAATTATGATCATAATTCATCATTTTTTAAATGTGTACCTTTTTTTGAGTATGAGTATTTTGAGCATGAATAGTTTGAGCATATGGGACTGCAGACTTTGAATTAAACAAGTTAAAAAAGACAAGATACAGCAACACTTTATATATCTTTCATATGTTCTGTGGTACTTCTCCTCATCATGCAGAATTTAACGTAAAAGGGGTTAAGAGTGCACACTACTGTACGAAAACTAGGGCGAGGTTAAAGCTGCAGGAAGAGGCTTCCCCCTGATTCAAGCTGGCAGGCATCCGTTTCATCCCTCCATTTGTACCGTTTCTCCTTGTTCTACAGTGGGTGAAAGCAAATAATCTGTCTGTGGGCAGAGAATTTCACATGTCTGATTACATGATGTGGGTGTTGGGGAAGAGATCTGTGGCTCAGCACAATAAGTGTGGGACAAGAGGCAGGACTAAAACTTGCTCCTGCTTTTGGTGAGTTAGCGCAGTTCCAAACCCATCGAGCTCCCAGCCGTCATGAGCGGTCCCCCAACCACGCACCACCTCCATGCCACTCCAAAATACTTCTGCTGCTCTCTGCAATCCACATGCAGACAAACTCTGCGGTCTAACACGATGAAGTGCATAGTGGGAGAAAAGTAAGTATAATTTCGGATATGATGGGAAAGCTCCACTACTGTCAGCGGCTTGTTTCAAGCAAGGCCCCTCGACTACATTAATCTGCATTAGTCTCATTGTACCTAGGCTGAAAACTCTCCCTGGGCTCATTAAGAGCTGAATGCTGGGAGCACTTCATAACAGCAAGTTCCATGAATGGACCCACAGTGTGTTATCTGTACAAAAGCGTGGCCCTGTGAAAAGGAATCTTGGACAAAACACGGCTCCTTTAATGCCATGTTCTTGGGATCCTAACATCACTGTAAGCCTCAAATAAGAGTACTCTATCATTTTCCAAATGGTGAAATGACCATGTAAGAGAACGGAGCCGACGCTTTAAAAAAAAGATATTTACATTCATCCTGTGCATTTCAGGCCTCCTGCTCCAGCAGACAGACTCCGTATTCTGCTCTCAATCTCACAGACTCAGCCCCGGATACTGTACTTGTTAATGCATTAGCCTGCCAACGACAATAACATGTAAGGTGTGAATGCTGCATCAGGCCAATAGCCTGAGTGTTTCTGCTCTGACAAGCTGTCTCTTAGCACTGGGGAAGTGAATTGTGAATGCTCCTTGAGTAACCAGCCTCATACTGAACTTTGCTTTTCCACACATTAGCTATTTTAGCTATTTTTTTCACCACCTTCTTGTACAAAGAGTAAACATATGCAGTGAGACACATAGTGAGAAATATCCACATGTCCCTATTAAAAGAAAAATAGTACATTGTTAAAGTGTAACAGTAAATATTTTTTATCAGATGTTCCCCTTTTGCGCTCATCTCTTCTTCACGAGGTGGGCAAATATTTAGCAAACTGATTTGATAGAGCATTTGCATAGTCATGTCTGATCAGATTTGACAAACACTGTGCAGTGCTGTGGCTGAAAGAGGCAGGTTGTGATGTGGGTGGGCGTTTATTAGAGCATCTCCTGTAGGTGGTGGTTAAATGCAGTATGAAACTGTGTCTACAGTAACCCTCCAAGCAGAAATGCATGCAGGTCAGTGCATGTGTTCCTGCGACTCTCTCTGAATTAGCTAGCAGCAACAGCTTAACAACCTTTGGCTTTCTCACCTCGTCTGTCAGCCAGTATGTTGGATAAACAGAAGTCATCACACTCCTACTAGGACCATGATCTGTTCAGTGAGTCCTTCAGTTGATTTGTGCAGAAATGTCTCTCTATATGATTGAGTGACCAGTACTCTCTAAACTCTAAAAATCAGCATTTCAAAAGTATCAGTTGTTATGAGTCAGAATTACTAGCAGCCACTTTTGGCTGGCACTTCAGAAAATGTATTGTTCCTGACCCTCTGTGTATGGCCCCAAATGCACTCTTAAAATTGCGAAAGAACAAAAAGGTTCTTTGGAGTGATGCAACAGGAGAACCACTTTGGTTGCTCTACCTTTCAATGGATCATTACAATAATAATGGTAAATGAGATGTGTGGGTGTAAAGAACGTTACTTAAAGTTTATAGAACATCCATTAATGGGCATAATTTCCAGAGGTGATGAGATTACAACTAATTATTCTAACGCCACATTACCGGAAAAAAAAAATGACTGGTAATTTACAAAGGAAATAGCTATTTTTAATAATACAAGGTAACCAGAAATATATTTATTACAATACTACTACTGATGTAATACTTTTGATGAAACTATATTTGTTTCAACTCAATGTTCAACTCAAAGTTATACCCTTGTCTCTGTGCAATGCAAAGATTATAGACGAATTAAAGGGGTTTTCTGGAGCCATATTTCAAAGCATGAAACTGTTTGGGAAGCTTTGTTTGCTGGTAACACTCAAGAAACTAAGATCCTTTAATCACCTTCTTGGAAACTGGACTAGAAAAACACTCTGGCCAAAATGAAAAGAATGAACCATTACTACACTTATTGTACTCGCATCCTAATTTTATTTTTAAAGACTAGGAGATTCCCCAACTGAGGAGGGAATAATTTTTGAAGGTGGGAATAATAATGAATAAAAAAGTGCTTTGGGATGGAGTTTTTCAGATGGATTATTTGATATTTTCCCGACTGTTTGGAGAAAAGGGAAGCCTGAGGCCTATGTTATTAGTATCAATATCATATTGCATATGTTTTCATTAAAATTAAATGGGATAATAAAATGACAGAAATGAATTATCAGGTGAAGACAAGTTAAAATATATATAGAGAAGGGGAGTTATCTGGCTGTCTAAATATCTTACTATCATTTTCTGGTTAAAAAAGTATCTCTGGGATCTACTTTGTTCTAAATAGATATAGAATCACTGTTCTCTTTTTGATTGTTTGGACAGCTGATGTTTTCGCTGTTCTGTAAAGTCTTAAAGATACTTGGTTTTGTTCTAAAAGAGACAAATTACACAGATCAACAGGTCAAAATCATCAGAGGTTATGTTTTTTAAGTGTTTTTCATGCTGCCATCAAATCTGTGTTTAGTTTTTTCCACATGTACAGGTTTGTGATGAAGCTAGTTATATATTGCATGATAGTATATAGATATAATTAGATATAGATATAATTAGCCTATAATAATTATATGCTAAGCGTTTTTGAAGAAACAGTGGTAGTTGACTGACACTGATCATTATATTTATGCCACAGTGTCACCTGTCTGACCTCGCACTGAAAATATTAAAACAGTTACTTAATTGGTGTCTGCGGTTTGGTAAAAGCCACATGCAAGACTATTGCAAACCTAATATTACTCATAATTCAAAACTAATTCAAAAAGATGTGACTGAAAAAAAATGAAAGCTGATCTGAAATCAGCCTGAAGAAAATGGTTTAGAAAAATGTATTGTGGTTTCTGATGATTACAATTTTTTTTGTTGATGTCAGTTTGAGGGAAGGGGAGGACACCAGGTTGCAGGAAAGCAGGAAGGGTTTTAATGGGGAAAACGAAAAAACACAAAACACAGTAGCTCCGTCTCCAGGGAACAAGAAAACAAAAGCAAAAAACCAGACTCAGGAGACGGCAGGTCTCGCGCTCCCAAAAACGTAAATCACTGGTCGGTACGCTCGCAGGCAGGAAAACATGAGAACACGGGGAGAACCAAG
>JBBPDC010000141.1:9110747-9121773 GCA_037974485.1 Hemigrammopetersius urotaenia
GGGTTGGACACGCTGGCATGAAGTAGCAACTCCAATGTCTGTGTGAGGATGATACACTTACTTCCTGTTTATATACTATATGTGACGTCATCTCCGTGACCCGGTGTGTGTAACAGTACCTGCCCTCTAGGACCGGCACCAGACGGACCAGGCTGGGAGGATTCCTGACGACGGTAATCCTGGATGAGGGTGTCGTCCAGGATGAACCGACTGGGAACCCAAGACCGTTTCTCTGGACCGTAGTCTTCCCAGTCTGTGAGGTACTGGGTGCCACGGCCACAGCGTCGTGAACAAGTGGAACAGGTTCCTTGGGAGACAGAGGAGAGAAGAAGACAGGCTTTAATTGAGAGACATGGAAGACTGGATGAATGCGGAGAGAGGCAGGCAGCTTGAGCCGGTAGGTGACAGGGTTGATCCGGTGAGTAATCTTGTAGGGTCCGGCGAAGAGTCTAAGATAACTTCTTAGACTCTGTGTGAAGGTTGATGTGGAGAGTGGAGAGGTATACCCTGTCACCAGGATTGCTCCGGTTGATGGCGGTCCGGGCGATGCTCCACAGTCGGCGGTACATCAACCTCCGGCTCCTGGTGGTCAAACATTGGAGGTGGGAATCCATGACACACCTCGAACGGACTGAGGCCGGTGGCGGATGAGGTGAGGAGGTTATGCGACAGCTCAGCCCAGACGAGGTAGTCCACCCAGGAGCGCTGACGATCTGCCACGAAGCATCGAAGAAAGCACTCCAGTTGTTGATTGGTCCGCTCCGTCTGTCCATTAGTCTGTGGATGGTACCCAGAAGACAGACTGGTGGTAGCTTGGATCAGACGGCAAAAGGCCTTCCAGAACTTTGCCCTGAACTGGGGCACTCTGTCCGAGACGATGTCCTTGGTGAACACATGCAAACGGACTACGTGCTCGATAAGGATCTCCGTAGTTTCCTTGGCAGAGGGGAGTCTGGCTATGGCCACCAGGTGGACAGCCTTGGAGAATCTGTCGACAATGGTGAGGATGGTGGTCGTACCACGAGACTCCGGCAGTCCTGTGACAAAGTCAGGACCATGCGACCATGGGTGTCGTGGTACAGGAAGAGGGTGGAGCTTTCCCACAGCTGCGGTATTGGGAGTTTTGGCACGTGCGCAGGTGGAGCAGGCTTGGACGAAGGTCTGCACATCCTTGGCCATGGATGGCCACCAAAAGGCACGTCTCAGAAGAGTGAGGGTGCGGAGGACACAGCGGACGAATGCGCCCACAGTAGGGCCTCCTGGAGAGCCGTAGTAGGGACATACATTTTGTTGGTCGGAGTCTCGGGAGGAGGAGTCTCCAAGGCCTGTTCCTGGCGGACCCTGTCTTCCAATCCCCACCAAAGAATAGCGACGATGATGTTGGATGGCAGGATCCATCCGGGGACTCTCAGCCTGGACCTGGCATGAGAGGGCGTCAACCTTGGTGTTTTTGGACCCTGGACGGTAGGAGATTTTGAAGTTGTATTGTTCCAAGAACAGAGCCCACCGCACCTGCCTGGGGTTGTAAACCTTGACTTGGCGGAGAGTGATGAGGTTCTGGTTGTCCGTCCAGACGGTGAATGGGTCACTGATGCCCTGGAGCCTCCAGGACGCCATTCCTCCAGGGCCCACTTTATGGCAAGCAACTCACAGTCCCCCACCCCGTACTGTCGCTGTGTGGGATTGAATTTTCTGGAGAAGAAACAACGGGGGTGTTGTTTCCTATCTAGACCTTGCTGTCTGAGGATCGCTCCTACGCCCACATCGGAGGCGTCCACTTCAACAACGAATGGTCGCTCCTGGTCCGGAGGAATGAGAACTGGTGCTGTGGTGAAGAGTTGACAGAGACGATGGAAGGCGGTGATAGCAGCTGAGTCGAGACAGAAAGGTCCGGTCTTGGGCTTGGTGAGGGCAGTAAGAGGCGCCGCAACTGAACTGAAGCCCCGGATGAATCACCAATAGAAATTGGCGAACCCCAGAAAACATTGCAGCTGTTTAAGAGATGTGGGTAGGGGCCACAATCGCACAGCCTCCAGCTTCTGGGGATCCATGGCTACCCCCTGGGAGGAGATGACGAAACCAAGGAAGGTAATGGGGTGCTAGTGGAAAGCACACTTTTCCAACTTGCAGAACAGTTGATGGGCCAGCAACCTCTTTAATACTGCCCTGACATGCTGGGTGTGCTCCTCTGGATTGTGTGAGTAAATTAAGATGTCGTCTAAGTAGGCAAAGACCCATCTACCCAGCATATCGCGTAGGACATCGGATATGAATTGCTGAAAAGCCGAGGGGTTGTTAGATAACCCGAACGGCATGACAAGGGTCTCGTAGTGGCCGGTGGGGGGTTATGAAGGCCGTCTTCCACTCATCTCCCTCTCTGATGCGGATGAGGTTGTAAGCGCTCCGCAGGTCCAACTTAGTGAAGATGGTGGCACCAGAAAGGGAGTCCAGGGCGGTATAAATGAGTGGAAGCGGATGACGATTTTTGATGGTGATGTCATTCAGCCCCCGATAATCGATGCAGGGCCGGAGGCCCCCGTCTTTCTTTATTTTTGCTGAATGCCCCTGTCAGGTCTCAATACGGGACGGGAATGGCCTCCAGGTCGATATCGGAGGCCTCGGACTCCCCAGAGCACGTCCCAGCCTGCGCCGGAATGCAGAGTTCACTGCAGGTCAGCCCCCATTGCAGGATCTTCTGTCGTGACCACGAGATGATGGGGTCATGACGGATCAACCAGGGGAGCCCAAAGAGGAGAAGAGGTGATGAGAGAAGGACGAAGAAGGACAGTGATTCAATGTGTTGGTCGATGCTGATGGTGATGGGTACAGTGCGCCGTTGAATGGGACTGGTTGAGAGGGGGCGACCGTCGACGGCTGTGATGGTAACCAGCTGGGATAACACCTCGGTTCTGAGACCCAACTGGAAGGCATAAGCGTGATCAATGAAGTTACCAGCCGCCCCTGAGTCAATAAAGACGGAGGTTCTGATCAGTCAGTGTCCCAGTTGGAGCCTCACCTGGACGACAAGCCGGGAAACGGTTAATGGTCAGGAGGTGTGAGCCGTCGGACCAAGCGAATTCCTCTCCCTCTTCACTTGGTCTGCCCATTTCCCGCCGAAGAGGGCAGATGGCACGATGGTGGTCAGGGGAGGCACAGTAGGCGCAGAGGCCCTCGCAGAACCGTCTCTCCTTCTCCGCCAGGGAGGTGCGCCCTAACTGCCTCTGAGGCGGGTGGTGGAACCCGGTGAGCCAGAGCCGTTGGGATGACGAAGGAGGGTTCCGTGAAGTGGGGTCGAGAACTGGGCTTCGGCGTGGAGGCAAGCCGTAGATCCACTCGTAGACACATTTGGATCATCCCCTCCAAGATAACAGGAAGCTCACGCGCGGCCAGCTCGTGTTTTAAACAAGTGCTTAGTCCCTCGTAATAAGCCGTGCAGAGCGCGGAATTGCTCCACGACGTCTGCACAGTGAGCGTCCTGAAGTCCGATGTATACTGGCTCACCGGGCAGTCTCCTTGGCGAAGGTGGTAAAGACGAGAATCCACCACCCCCTCGCTCTCAGGATGTTGAAAGGCGGCCTTAAGCTGGTTAGTAAACACCCTATAAGAGTGGCCGGTGTCACTGTCCGAGCGAAGGACCGTCGCAGCCCACTCTGCTGCCTGCCCGGTAAGGAGGGAAGTGAGGAGGGCAATCCGGTTCCAATCTGAGGGGTATCGTTGGCTCTGAAACTCAAATAAGAGATCCAGGTTAGTCAAGAAAACCTCGCACTTCCCATCCTTACCGATCTTGGGAAGCGGAGGAGGTGGCTGAGCCATGGGGGGTGGAGAAGCGGCTGGTGGAGCGCTAGATCTCCCAGCTGACATCTGATCTAGGGTCTGTCGCAGGTTGGTGATCTCAGCACGGTGGTTTCATGTAACGCGGTGGAAGAACTGAGCCAACATGTAGCGTGGTGGAAGAACTCGGACGTGAGAGACACAAGAGAGTAGGTAAGCCACGCGGTTTGATCTCAGAATGCTCCAGAAGGAGTTAGAGTCCACACCAAGTTGAACTCGCATTCTGAACACACACAGGAAAGTATACAAACAGACTCCGGAGAGTCAGAGTACTCACGGTACCGTGGAGATGAGGTTGGCTGAGATTAGAGATGAGTAGGGTTGGACACGCTGGCATGAAGTAGCAACTCCAATGTCTGTGTGAGGATGATACACTTACTTCCTGTTTATATACTATACGTGATGTCGTCTCCGTGACCTCGTGACGTCACGTGTGACACATATTACTCAAGGAGAGGTTTCAAATTTCACAGCCTATGCACTGCAGCATATCTCAAAATGTTAGGGACAGATTAATCACCTTTTAAGGGGGAAAGTCTCACCTGTTCAATCTTAATAAAACAGGAGATGTAAAGGTGAGTCATCATTTCTCTTTTAGAGTATACTAATGAGGTGCAGATTTTCAGCTAGATCAAATAATTAAGTATGGTCCCTAACTTTCAGTCTCATCAGTTAATTGCAGACTGCAATTGCTTGGAGGCTGGTGAGAAGCACTGGACTGATATTGTTATTTATTTGTGCGTTTTTACCACTTGAAGAGCAAAATCATTCCCTTCACAAGTGTACTGTGTATGCAGTTGTTAATGAGGTTGTGCAGTTCAACAGTGAAGGACAAAGCCAAGTAGGTGAACGACAGGCATAAACAACTGAGACAGGATACAAAGCAGTTTTGTTTTATGAGGAACAATAATGGAATACGCAGAATAGAAGATTTAGATCAGCTTTGCCAATGGAGCGTAACGTCTAAATCAGCAATGACAATGTGCCTTTGTAGTCTCATCCCAACTAGAGCTTCAGGTCAATGTGCTGTGCTGGCTACAAAAGAAAACATAAAAGCAAAAATAATGAAACAAACTCAAGGAAGAAGAGCTGATGAGCACCCAGGAGTCGGGCTTGGGAGCCTTAAAACTCACATTCTGTCTTAACCCAGTGGGAGCAACAGATGCCCATATGCATTTTGCATGAGAGAGCCAGAAGTCAAGCTCTCAGGGGCATATTAACTGCAGCTCAAATGGAATCTCACCCAGATGTGAACCTCCTCAAATATTTACATATGCAATTATGTCTAATAAGTGTCATTACAATGAGTAAGACTGCCTACGTCTAACCCTAATCCCATCAGTAAAAGTGTGTGACAGTCCCACTTGAGGAGTTTTGCTCATATTCAGTCAGTTTGAATTCATACAGATTTGATTTGATGATTCTCAGAATTCATGATTCTCTGTGTCTCTCTGTGTCTCCCTATCTCTGCTTAGTGATACACCAGCCAATAGGATGTATGCTTCATCATGCAACAGTATTGGGTGATTCAGGATTGTTCAGAGAATGCTAATGATTGGGAGATACACGGCAGCAGATCCACACATCTTTGCTCTCACTGATTGGTATATTATTGTGAGACAAAAGATCGCTTCATAAAATGTGTAAGCCTAAATTGACAGTAAGTGCAAACATTCAATTATACAAGTATGTCTCCAAGGTGTGTGGAACTCGTTCCAGCAAAGAAATTAAACAAAAGGACAGGTTTATTAAAACAAAGAAATCCTGTCTTGAAATGTGTCGTACTAAAGCATCTGCTTCATGTCTCTGCATAAAGATAGAATCCCTGTTCTTGTAATTGAAATTTGTTTGATAGATGATAGGTTACATTGTATTTTATTGCTGGTTCAATGAAACCTTGAAGAAACACCAGTTGACCATTACATTGTGTAAAAGGCATAATTAACAGGCCAAAGGCCTTTGGAGCACTAGTAGAAATGAGCATTATTATAGCAGTGGATAAAGAACTCTGCTGAAAGATTTTCAACATGAGTGCTGTTACATTCAGGCTTTGTTTTATGTCGGAGCAGTTAAAAGCTGGAAGTTGCTACTTTATTGCAGGGCTTCTGAACTCCAGTCCTAACTGCAATAGACCTGTGTGATAATAATACAAAAGTGAAAATAAAGTGTTTTTACTCCATAAAAATATCATACTATAAATATATACATATATTCATACATCCCTGTGTGTGTATATATTTTTTTCATGATACCTGCACTACATACTGAGTGTGTTATCACATATACACACACACACATACCACAATAACACATACAAAAAATAATGATATTCCTAATATATGATTAGTTCGTCATATTATTTACTCATTAACTCTGTTTTAACTGGGTAGGGTGTTTGTTGTGCCTTTATTCTTTCATTCTTTACCACTTTGCATTTGAAACCTTTACATTTGAAACTTGAAAATATTATTATATGCTGAGACCTGGTGTTTATGTTACACGGGCAGTGGATATGAGTGACATCTGGTGTTTTCTGACAGTGTAGACCAGCTACTTGACTCCAGTAGCTGGTCTTTCCTCCTTGAGGTGGCTGCTGATCCAAATCAGAGGTGCTGAAATCTGTGAGCAGATGCAGTTTCAGCACCCTAGAGAGAAAGCCGTAGTGATGTTGATTCCCTGGGATGCTTTTAATTCCCATCTTCAGAGATGCCTTTTCCACTTGCGATCATGACTAGCAAATTCTTTTTAAAGAAATCTAGATACCGCTCTCCAAAAATAGTCTTTACCTTTTAGGAATGGAACACTTTTCACCATAACTCACAGACTACTTCAACTAAGCCAATTATCTTCTGATGTACAAAGCAAGCATATGTGGACGAAATGATGAGACCAAAATATCACATTAATGTGATATTTGTCTCAGAGGCATGGGCAAATGTAATGCAAAATTAATATGCAGTAAAAAGGTGGTATATCCAAAAAGTAACTCTTAAAATCAGCTTTGTCAATAAACTGCCTGAAGAATATACAGATGAGAAAGAGGGCTACTGTAGGCTCCGGTTATAAAAACCCTTTTCTATCATATTTTGAATATATCCTATGACATTTAAAGTCCTAATTTTGGAAACAGAACAAACCCACCGAGATGCCTTTTACCTCACAAATGCTGCAACCAAACAAGAAAAATTAAAGGAGTTGAACTTCTTCAGGAAACCTTTCCTCGTGGGCATTTTTTTCATCCTCTAGTCATGTGCATGACCTTTATTGAAATTGCCTTTCATTGGAATAGGTCATCATATCAGAAAGCAAGAACTGGATGAAAAATAATAGCTTGGGCTCTGTTTAGCACACTGAATATTCCAAGTTGAGCTTTTGACTTGGCTTTCATTTAGCGTTGGAACCAAATACCAACTGAGGGGAAAGAATGGAAACTGGGATGGCACTTCTTGCCAGAGATTTCTGAAGCCTAATTGTGCCAAAATAGCCCTGTTCCAATTTTTATTTCTTGTTCAGGTGTCAGAAATCAACCCTGCCACCATCGACTGAAAAAAATATGTTTTTAATAAATTTAGTATGGATTTTACGAGAAATGTAAATGCTATGACTCAGTCGAACAACATCACAACAATAGGTGTCTAAACCACTCCTTCTTTCCCATGACTCTCTTATGCAGTTTTTGTGCATCATGGCCAATATGGAGGGTTGAGTGGGAAAAACTTCCTCTGCCTGTTTGAAACCAGCAAAAACAACACATTACAGATGCACAACTCTGTGAAAATGCACTTTGTAATGATGCAGCAACAAAGTAAACAGTATATATATTATTCAGTGTGCCGACTAATGAAGCCGCTTTGGCTATCTCTGCACTGTGTAGACAAAAACATTGTTTTTATGTATTAAGGCTTATCATGAAATGGTTTGTACTTTTGGCTTCGTTGGCCTAAATAAAGTTTTCCCTTCTTCCCTTCAGATGATTAAGTAACCCAACAAGAGGAACAAGAGGAACAATGGCCACTATGAACTTTCGCTACGGGCAAAGTTCAAGCCTTTCGCATTTTCAGTAAATGAAGAAACAGATAAGAGGAGGCCTGCCAACATGGACAAAGCCTTTAGAATGACGAGCGTGACTATTAAAGAGACCTTTAGTTTATAACTGCCATTAAAACCAATTAGCTAAAAGCCATGAAAGCCCAATTAATCTTGCGCTGCTGCCTGTGTTACAAACAAACTGGAGCACGCTATTAGAGAGCACAACATGTGCAAAGACACCAAGAGATTCAGTCTTGAAATTGAGGTAAGATGAAAAAACCTGCAGTTTAAGACCAAAGGCTTATTTGTAATAAGCCCTGCACTGTAACCAGTGCACCAGGGGAGAAACTATTTTATGTTAGCTTTGTATAAATATTACAGGATATGTTCGCTTCGGTGATCTCACACTGATATCATTGAAACTAACAGAATCAATCGAGTCAGAAGACGATTTTTACCCAAGACAAAGGGGAGATTCACAACAAACTCAACCTAGTGTGCACACATCGCACATCAGTACAAGTCTGACACTCAGTAGAATTGATTTTCATGTTCCACTTGTATCTTGTCTGAGGGAGAAAGTTGTCAATGATGAGTTGCAAACACCAGACTATTTTTCATGTGCTGACTTTCACAGTCAGAAATCCTTCAGAAATCTGTCTTCTTCTGTTCAAAATAAATTCCCTAATGAGCCATTATGCAGGGCCATTTAGACAGGCTTATTCTGACATATCGCTGTGATAGACCCTACCTTAAAAGCAAATGGGCCCTCTGGATGCAATTTACCATTGAAAATAAATGCATGCGTGCATCAGTCATAATGTAATATGTCAAATAAATTAGCTTAAAGCCTGTGAGATAACAAAGTCTCATCTTTGTCATTAACCAACAAACTAAAAACAGCAGAAAGACAAAAAATACAATAAAAATATTGGTGTGTTTGACATTTGTGACAAGTCAAATACACCGGCTCTGTCTCTGAAGTCCTTCCATCCTGCCAGCATCAACAACAATATCCAATTAACACCAAGACAAGCTTCACTCAGATGGAGAAGGCATTGGCAGGAAAATGTCGAACGTCCAGTGGCTCACGTCACCCCCAGTCCCAACACCACCACCACCCCCCTTTTTTTTTTCTATTTCTGGCTTTCATCTGTATCCAATTGGACCTTAATAATGGGGTTTTATTGCAGGAAAATTAAACCACAAAGCACTGGGGAAGTGTGCACTGAAATATGATTAAATTAAAGCTGTGAAATTGGTTGACAATTAAAGTAAACAGTGCCCATTCCCATTTTGGCCCTGTAATGTGCAAAGAGGTGATTTGCAGAACAGTAACGCATTCAGCCTCTCTTCGACTCACTCCTGAAAACAAACCTTTGTTTTGAAAACCACAATCACCATGAACCGGCTGGAGCAGATTAGGCCATAGTTTTTCAAAGCAGAGTTAACCAGGAAAAATAGATTGAAAGAACCGAATGAATAAAAGACACTTATCAGTCCATCATTAGATCCCTTTCGAAACGTATGTGCCTTCCACAGGTCTATAAAGAGAAATTTATTACATACCATAATAAACTCTTTGAATGTTTCATGGTAAATTTGGTAATGCAATTGGGCCAAAATGGCCTAAATCTTGCCACATTTATTGTCAAGAGCTTGTTTTCCTTCTCCTCTAAGGCTACCACTTTGGAGATACGATTCACGTTTTCCACTAGAGACTACATTTGTAAATGTGCGTTTTCACCGTAGGGGTGGTGGAACCAAACCAAATGGCCTTATGTCTTTCATCATTTACCCTGAAGTAAATTCATGATTGATGTTGATCAAGGGATAAGCCACAATAAATCACACTCAACCTGCCATCTGCCTCTAACTCTGAATGTTGTAATATCTGTGAGCTTCTGCCATCAATCTGGATCTGATGACCTCAGGCATCCATCTCAAATTTTTAGCACTGTAGGACAGCTAAAAGCCTTACAATGGCAAATTAGTTGCTACAATGGTTTCCCACAAAGGCTCTAAGGCAGAGCGCTGAATAAAACCTGACGAGATAAGATTGTAATTGCAGACGGACTATACTGCATATATGCATTCTATATACCTGCTCTTGTGGAAAGTCTATAAGAAAGAAAAGAGTAACAATATGCATGACTGATTTAATGCTCAGTTTCTGTACCCTTTAGCTCTGAGAGAGATGCACATAATGGGTTAATAGGCTGACAAAACTGTTGAAATACTATACCCAAATAAGCAAACAAACATTGCTCTGGTTGTTGTTCTTCCCTTTTATTATGCCATATTGGAGCCACCACAGCCTCTACCTTCTTTTACAGCTTCTCAGCATTAGTATGTAAATAGCGAGTCAATCCACCCACGGATATGACAAGTAGGAACATCTTTTTAATTATCTCTAATCCGCTTTAGACCTGCTCGGCAGTCTGTACCTAGGCTCAGCTACATGAAGCTTCATTCAAAACAGAGAAACCCTGCATATTTCAATCAAAACTGCATAGTTCACTTTTAAGAATTTTCAAAGTCCCAGTCAGGAGCTTCTGTAGGTCACCCATGGACAGAGTTTACTAACCGAGAGCAGGTTAAATGAACTGATTATAATCTTAATGCCTGTGGAAGCCTTTATAACCACAAGACACTATTCTGTCAAATGCAGTGATTACCCATTGATGCATTAAAGGGGAATTACTTCAAACTTCTGCATAATCCAGTCGCTGAAATGTAAACAAAGTCATTTAGAGTGGTTACATGTGAAATGGTACACAAAAGTCTAACTGAATTTCTTTATGATTGGGGTGGTAATAGGGACCAGTCATGATGTCTACAGTGCAAATATGGTAATTTTTAGCTATCCAGAATAACCTGTGAACCAACACATGTCTTCTTGCAGTGTTGATAATGATAAAATAGTGGAAAATCTGCCAAAACAAGTTGTCTTTGGGGTCTATATATACCAGCATAGACATATCAGCAATTCATGTATTTAGAATAAAGTCAAGACTATTAAGAATTATTGTATTCCTAACACAGGTCAACATTTTTTTTTGTAATCATCAGAAACCACAACACACTTTTGGGTCATTCTACAGATTTGGTGCCATTTCAGTAGGTTCAGTGTCCCAAGATGTAATGCTGCTACAACTTTTAATAA
>JBBPDC010000141.1:9134252-9146218 GCA_037974485.1 Hemigrammopetersius urotaenia
GTAACCTACTCTCTCGTGTTCTATCACGACCGAGTCCTTCCCTCACGCTACAAGCGGGTCCAGACCAGTCTATCCCCGTGACAATAATTCTGTAATATTTTAGCATATTGGTTGCCACTCCTAAAATGTGTGCTTGTTTCTCTTCAATTCTGGGGTCCTGCTGGGTACCTTATAAATCTGGAGGCTTAAATCAAACATAGATTACACTTTCCTTTTAACAGAGGGTTACAATATGCTTTAATCAAGCTCCCCTATTAGTATGTGTGAAACTCAACCACTTAGGAATTGAATAGTTACAGCCACAGTAATCTGTAAATCTGGTTAAACAATCCAGTAACTTGAAAGTAGCACAGCTGCTGCATGATGTTGAAAAAAATTAAAAGTGTGTATTTTCTCTGCATCCAGAGACACCTTTGAAGTAAAAACACTGGGAGCAGTTTTGCTAGATAACTGTTACCACAGTTGGGCATATCTGACCTGGCTGACAGGTTCTTGTTACGTGCCTTATTTTGTTTTTTAAAGTGCTAAAAATGAACCCCGATCTATAAGATGTTTTTATTTTATGTTTCTTTTCACACATAGGTATCTCCAGGGTCTAATTGGTCTCTAAAAATACAGACCTCCTTTGATCATCCACCCAGATATTGTGAGGTATATCGTGGTCTTTAAAAAGTGTCGGTCACTGAAGCCAAACTGCTGCTTAATCAGTTTCCCAAATGGCATTTCCAGCATTGGAGAAAACAAAGTAAACAACAGTTGGCTGGAGAACACAGATCATAATTGCACCCCCTGGGTTCTGCGAGAACTGCTGAACCTATATGGGTAGCGCTGTCATGTTAGCTCTAAACTCTTAATCAATATTTTCAAAACTGAACTGGCGCACTTTTGAAGATTTTCTGGATGAATCTACCACAGTGGCAGGTAATTACTGATTATCAGGTGCTGCTTATTTGGTTATTTGTTCTTAAACCGTGTTAGTTGATGGCAAGAGAGGTCTTGCTCTTATCTTGATGTCTCTGCTTCACTGGATTGAAGGAACCTTTAGGAACCGAATGCAGTAAAACATTTGTTTCCATTTCTTCAATTTAATCAACTCAGTCAAATATAAGATGATGGCTTCACATTTTGTATTGCAGTTCTGTAGTATTTTGTATTTTGTCATTTATAAACACTGTAAAATACTTTCTGTGAGCCCATAAATCAAACTGATGCATGCAGCCTCTGAATGGTCCTTTACCTAGGCTGGTTGAGATCAACAGTAGTGCAGTGGTTAGCCCTGTTGCCTCACAGCAAAAAGGTCCTGGTTTTGATTCCTTGTCAATGTGGTCCTTTCTGTTTGCATGTTCTCTCCATGTCTGCTGGGAGCTCCGGTTTCTGCCCACAGTCCAAATACATGTATGCCAGGTGGGCTGTGATTGTATGCTTGAGTGTGCTTATCTGTGTGTCTGCCCAATGAGGCATTTCTTCACCTTTTGCCCAATGACTTAAGGAGTAGGCTGCAGTACCCCCTGCAACCCTCATTAGAAAAAACAGATCAGAAAGTGAATAGCTGTTGCATATGAATGCTGAGATCTGCATAGTATTATCTAGTACTAAAATGATGCCCCACAACGTTTTCTACACATTCTCTTAGATATGTAGCCTAGCATTTGAGTATGTTGTGTAGCCAAAGCTTGACACAAATCTTGTTTGTTTGTTTGGACAAATACAACATTTTTGGTTCTGTGTGAATACAAAACTCTTTTCAAATAATTTTCATTGTAGTTTATGCACTTATACATTCTTTGTTTGTTTTCTTCATTGGGCATTCCTGTATCACTTTCACCATCATACAGCATCATGTGTGATCATATGGATCATGCACAGATGTGGGACTGGGGCAGGCTCCAGTACCCCCTGCGATCCTGAATAGAAAAAGCAGATAAAAAAATGAATAGCTGTTGCAAATGAATGCTAAGATCTGCATAGTTATATCTAGTACATTTTAATATTATTTTTAGGTGCCATGGCCTAGTGGTTTGGGTGTCCACCCTATAAACAGAAAGTCATGGGTTTGAATCCCAAGACTGCTAGTGGCACCTGTGAGGTTCCCTTGAGCAAGGTACTGTCCCCGAACACTGCACTCACGGCTTCACTTAGTGAATGGGTTAACTGCAGGAGGACGAATTTTATGCTTTTCACCCCGTGTGCTGTGGTCTGTTCACGTATGACAGAATGGCCACTTACACCAGTTTATGGAATGTTCTAGCTAACCTATCACTAGTTTCATGAGCAAAAGAAAGGCAGACGAGAGGTCAAGAGTTGGGCTGTTAGGTTCCAATCCTGTGTTTTCAATACTTTCATCATTTTTGTTGGTGACAAAATACTAAAAGAATCTTCCGATATTAAAGTAACTGCAGGATAATGCATTTTCATGAATAGTTGCCTGATACATAATTGATTATTATATTTATGAATAACAATTGAATGATTAATTAAATAGAAACTAGTTGCTACGGATAAAGGTGCTTCTAGCTGTTGGCTTGTGATTGACTTGTCTGTCACTGAGGCAGTGTTGCGGATGTGTTAATAGTGTTGCAACACAATTATGATTCATTAACAAATTGTTAGTTATACATTAAACTGATGCTTACTTTTAAACAAATCTTCATTTGGGTGAGTACAGGGATACATGGATCAAGAATGTAACAGTCAGGTCAGAATAGGTGATATGTTGACTTAGACATTTCAGATTCATGACATGCCTCATTAGGCAGTGAAAGGCTGCTCTCAAACATTGTCCTCTTAATCAGCTGAGCCTGTGTAGTGATGAAGGGATAGATCAAACTGCCCCTTAGATTGAAGGTTTGAAATATGACTTCTTGCTCCCTTGGATTTTTTAAAATATAAAATACAGCTGTTTATTACATGGCATGGCAGCTCTATTTCATAGTTAACATCACAGAAATTAGGGTATTTAGTATCGAGTTTTAAAATACATTTAATGTATCTTTGCCCATCTCTGGGTCCACCAACAAGATGTCTGCTCACTGGTGGTCCTCATCATTGATAACCCAGGTAAAGGGGGGTAATAAATAATGCAGAGGAATGGATGCACTATCAATAGAAAAATGGAGAGAGAGAAAGAGAGAGAGGCAGATCTTTTTAGAATTTCTTAGTATTTGGTATCTTCCCACCAAAAGTTTGTCTGAACACAAGCTTCAGTGTATGGGTTAAAGCTAAATAAAATATGACTTTTGATGCAAAGGCCTGAACATGGTCAATCAGTGATCATAAGCAGTACAGAATCTTAAATAATTCTCCTTCACATTACTTCGTATTACTTTTTCTAAAACGTTCTGCTGTTCATTTACTGATAAAAAATGACATTACTACTATTAATATCCAAGGCGTTACATATTTAAATATTAGTGTATATATATTAACAAAATCCTAATTAGGGGGTCCCCGGAGCCTATCCGGAGATCTGTGGGTGCCATTCACACACTCACACCTACGACTAATTTAGAATCGCCATTTTAAATTACGCTGTCTTTGGACTATGGGTGAAACCAGACCCAAAGGAAAGCCACACCACCATGAGGAGAACATGAAAACTCCACACACACACCCTGGAGGTGTGAGGTAACAGTGTATATTAACACAGTATTTACTAACTGTAGTTATTCTAATCATAACTATTGATTCATTACTGATCACAGCAACATTATTCGTTGTGACTGACAACAAACTGTGACTAAGTGACGAAGTTCAGGAAAAGAAACAAGCACTAAATGGCTTTTCAGAAACTACTGTTGTTGAGGGAGATGGTGGAAACGTTTTTTTCTGTTCCTCTCTCCGGTTGTGGCTGAAGATAGCAGAGTGAGCTTCATTCAATGTGTCTGTATTTTAAGTAATTACCACAAAGAGAAAAAGTGAAATATTTAAAAGTACAATAAATTCAACTAACTCTACAGAAGGATGCTGTGAAAATCCGTCAGTACAGTCTGATGCTTTATGCCTTATTTTGCTTTTCTGTAAAATGCTTTAAGATATAAAATGTAACTGCTGTTTATGAAGTGGGAAATCGACAAGTTATAGTTTTGCCAGGCACAGCATTTCTAAAAGTCATGAGAATGTTTCATGTTGAATGTTAGTTTATGTAATACTGTTTGAGCAGATGTGTCAAGAAACTCTTCTACAGTCCGAGTGAATGTGTCTGTGTGTGTGTGTAATGTATCTCAGCTGGCTGTTCTTTCCTCTTATACTTTTGTGTGGGCTAAAGAGCATGTAAAGCCTAGATTTTATCAGCTGTGATAGATATTTATTTATTTATTTCATTGTCTTGATCATTGCAGAAGCCTGGCTGGATTTAACATGCACTTCTCCCTCAGGTATTGTTGAAAATAAAACTCTTATGCGATTATCAGCAACAAAATCCAATTGAAAAGTGGTTGTAAATTAGGATTTTTGTCAAACCTAACAAAAACACTGGTTATAATTCAAATTGGTAAAGAATAATGTGGTCAAAATAGCATTTTCAACCAAGTTACCCATTTTCCATAATTTCCAGTCTTTGCCCTGCAGATGGTAGAACACTGAAATGGTGCTACTTTGGCCTCAGCAGATGCAAAAAACACACAGAATTCACCCTTAACGTTTGTGATCCAAAGGAGGGCACAGAATTCCTCACCAGCATCATGAGGGATTTTGTTTTAAATTTGAAATCAGTTTCATCCTTCATAAGCTTTGCAAGCCGTGCTTTGCTACAAGAATGATGGGAGCCAAAAAAACAGTCATAACTTAAACAAACAATGGACAGAATGCCCCCTAGTAAGATTATGCGAAAAGTAAAGGTATGTCTTGAAAGTTATTTCAGTTTGGCATGATTTGGCATCCCATAGAACACAAGTTCTTTGAATTTGGCATATTAGTGTTGCAAAAAACGGAAGGTTTAAGTGATAAAGGACATCTTTATTTTCAATGAAACACTATTCTTTAAAACTGGTAATCTTCCTGTGACAGTTCATTGTTTTTGCCATAATGCGACATACAATTATGACTGTAATGTTTCATTAACAGGTTTCCAAGTTGGCAGCAGATATTCTGTTGATTGAACAGAAGAGTCATTTCCATTTCCTTTGCCACGAAGGGTTTTAACGGCATAATTCCGCTACCTACACTGTCTATTATTTTCCATGGATCTCAAGCTCTTGGAAAATTGATGCCTAGAAGTAGCCCAATGCTTGATTTAACTGTGTGCAGTTAGCATCCTCAAAGTAAGAGCATTTCCTCATTTCCTTTAGTTTTGGATTGTTGTTGTCATTGTCATGTTGTCATGTTGTCATTGATTTTTGTGTAAAAACATCAGAATGTTTGAGATAGATCATTGTTTTCTCCTGTCTTATTGTTCTCAAAAGCTTATCTGTTTTCTTACCCAGGACTTGAAGCTACATGGACAACGCCTCGATACAAAATGCTCTCCAGATCTCAGAAAGCATACGTCTGTGTGCATTTCATTTCTTCCTCCAGTTTCAGTTTGACAGGTACGATTGCTAGAGTGCACTCCTTTGTTCCGGCAGCCAGAATGGCTACCGGTTGCCAGAGAGACGACTGCATCGGAATCAGTGGATTCTTTGATGTCTTTCTGAGACTTTCATCAATGTTCCTTTGTATTTGCAAAATTGTTGGATGACTTTGTTTACACACATTGCAAGACATGCATTTCTGACAGCGACTGCTAATGTGTCCTCTATCTCGGCTCTCAAAGCCTTCAGGAACTCCACCTTTCCTCGTACTTGCACTGATTGACTTTCGCTGCAGAACATGCAGGGCTCATTGCAGTTGACGTTTGTTATTGTCACAGCAACTTTGTTTGCTACAAAATCGAAATTGGTGAAACAGGCATAGCAAAACTGCCCCCCCGCTACTTGACTACGCTTTGTGTTGCCTGTTTGATTGTGATGTTTTATCCAGTAGATGTTGAATTTCCCCAAAGATTGGATCCAGCATAGTTCAAGATTGTTTATCAATAAATGCAAGTGAATCTCTAAATGTGGATCCCTGTTTGTATTCATCATAAATGTTATCAACAACTGCGCTCCATTTTTCAGAAAGGTTGAATAATAACTTTGACACAATGATCTTTAAATTAGAGGGTGTTTCAAAATCTGTGATTGAATCAATTTCCAGCATTGTGCTCTGGCAACCTTTCAGAAAAATTGCATAAGACCTTAGGGCAGATGCATCCTCTGCCATGATTACACAAAATCTCAATGCCTTATCCATTAAGGCGTTTGTGATTTAGTTTTTATTACCAAAAACCATTCAAGTGGTTCTTTAGCTTCCTCTATCCAGTGGAATTTGTAAACAAATGTGAACAAAAGCTTTGTGTTCTGAGTAATATATTTTGTCATTTAATGAAAGATTTAAACTGAAGTGGGTCACCAAGAAAGACAGAGATTTCTCTTTGTGAGAGCTGAGACAGTTTTTGTTGTTTGATGTCATATTGAGAGCAAAAAATATTGTGAGAGCATCGTTATTATAATTCGTTGCTTATTTAAACATTTTGTTGGCGGGAACAATACTATATATTTGGTTGGTGCTCTATGAGAAGTTGCAAGTCGCTAATCTAGTGATCCTGATTAAACCACCAGTATAGAATGTATGAACAGAGAACTAGATGTTTTGCCACCCCAACTACAGACCTAACATGGAGCCCATTCGGAGGCCTGTGAATTGCCATGTTGTTTTTACCAAAGGGCAGCACCTTGCAAACCATCAGCAACTTTCACCCGGTTAGCATCCACCTTATTGTCTATTTCTTGGGCCCACTTTATATTAAATGTCTCTAATAACTGCATGGTTGCACATTAATAGTGCATGCAATAAAAAAGTAAGTACTGGTTTTGTATTCACTGTTAGAACTGGATACATGTGTTTCAGTTTTTACTCATATAATCACATAGAATTACATTAGGATACACTTGTGGAATTACATTTAAAAAAGTGATATACATAAGCTGTTCTACACTGCTGTAAACTAATAAAGATTTAAGTGTTAATGCAGCATTTGCCTTAGCTTAGTTACTACATATTTGCTTTAGTTTAGTTTGTGCATTCTAACGTAATAACTATGAAAGAGTATCATGAAGTGTTATTGCAGAGCCTCTCCTTTAATTGCATGCTGGAGGCTATCTTGGCTCCTGCAGGCTAATATCATTTATAAAGTGAGAAGGTAAACTCTGTCTCGTATCCTGCTGTCTCACGTAATGCAGTCACCCACTCCCTGAGGGTCTGCAGGCCTCATAATGACCCATCAGACTTTTACACCACTCATTTAACTGTAAAGTGACACAGTAGATGTGACACCACCTGGGTATATTATGGCCATCCCCAAAGAAAACTTTGAGTGTGAACACTGAGCCACACTCGCCGTTCCCCAGGAGCAGTGTGCGCTGTGGCGCTCTGAGAGACAGCCTTTGAATGCGACTGCCGGTTACCAGGCTTGGAGAAAAAACAGAAGCTTCAAATTCTAACATGTCAGTAACAATAAGGAGCAATCGTACAGAGATTGATTCTGGTGCTTATAACATTTCCGTCTCCTAAAATAACATTGGGAACACGTTTTCTCAAAGATAAAGACAACCATCTCTCTGCCATGCTGAGCAGTTCATCTTAATCCTGATTGGAAAATGAACCAGTTCAGACAACCATCTCCACCTGGCACGTGCACATGTCTGTATAATGGAAGATAAAACAACCAGTCATTTGTCTTTCAAATTTCTCCTATCAAAAGCCTTCAATCTCTCTTTACCTCAACACCAAAGTTTATTTGTCCAAGATGATAGATTATACCAAAGATTGGCTTCATATCTGTAATCACGACAATGTAATTCGTTCTTGTGTGTCTTCTGTCTCTCTAGGTGTCAGAAAGAAACAGAAAGAAATGACTCATTCCAAGTAGTGGATCAAAAGCATGTCATTCTCCGGGTCTCAATAATGCATGAACCAGCTTGTCTATCTGTCTATTTTCTAAGTTTACCTGTTGTGAATGTTTAAAAAAAAATGCGGTAACCAGGCGACAACTGATGTTCATCATCTTTTAGAATGCACACTGAGTAGCAGTTAAGATACAAGGTAATTGAACTGGGAATTCATTACAGAAGGGAAAAAATCAAATGGTTGTAGAAAATTTTTTTCAGGCAATTGCTCTCTTGATAGCAGTAACATTTTAAGATGCTCCTCTTTTTATGACAAACCTATTGTGAAGCGTGTGCATCACAGTGCTGTACTTTTTATTACAGTAGACAAACTGGGCTTTAATTTGTTTCCCTGTTCCCTATTGTTTTTCTGTGTTGACTGAGCCCTGCTGAAAGCCAAATGTGTCTCAGTATGAGCTTTATTTCAGTGTAAAACATGTTAAATAAAAGAAAATGAGGCTGTGGAGACTCTTGTAAGACAGACAGTCAAGCGCAACTCCAATTTTCTTTATAGGTAAACAGCAGTTTTCACTTAGAACCATTAGACTAGGAGAGAGACTAAAAGTGGCTCCCCAAGGTTAAAAAGCCTCAATTCATACATTTCTACATCTCATAAGTCGGTTCCTAGCTTGCACAACCAAACCTGAAATACTATAAATGTTAAAGGAATGTTTCACGGCTTACCACCAAGCACAGTCAATCTGCAAATACAGTTTGTTGTCTCAGGTTTTGGATAGGAGATATGAGGCTAATGTACCTTTGTGTGGATTCTTTCAACCCTCAGTACTAAGTTTTGGTTCCTGTAGACATCAAATCCTCTTTAAAAAGGTTTAAAAAAAAAAACATACATTACTTTGTCTTATCAGCTTCATTATTAATGATCTTTCAAAACAAAAACATCTTCTCTTAGGGGCCCTAATGTTAAATACAACAAATACAAATAGTTTGAAGCCATTTATACATTTTAACATTAGAATCAATTCAAACAAACAAGAAAGCAGTAAAAGGTATATGTGAAATTGACGGACAGCGTGCCTGATCGAGCCTGTTTGATGTTAACAAGTTAACAACAATACTGGGCTTCCATGAGGAGAGGTCTGGAAACACATGAAAATCAGTGAACACTGAACATACAGAAAATAATTATTTACTATATTAATGTCATTGAATTTATTTGTGGCCCTGTTACCAGTTCACCAGTTATCTTTCCTAACCACAGTATACCAGGAAACTGGAGATGATCCGACCCATTCATCTAACCACCTTGTCAAAGTCACTAAGATTCTTATGCTTGCAAAAAACCAGGAAACTGCCTGTTCACACTCTAATATATATCACAATTTGTCACAAAGGTATGAGTGATCAGTATATATATGCTGCTCTTTATAAAACATTTTAAATAAAAGAAAACAGAGCTGTTATTATTATTATTATTATTGGTTTTTTTGTTGTTATTATGAGCAAGCGAAGCCAGTCTAAGGCAAACATGAGGGCTATGTTTAGATGTGGCAAATTCTCCCGCAGAGCTGTACAAAATTGTTTGTTCTCTGTGAAGCTATTCATGCTGTGATGAACATGGATGTTTTTAACCCTTAGAGAGAGCAGTATTTCAGTCAAATGACGAGGAAACATGTGTTTCACAGGAAAGGAAGGCTTCAGGCATCTTTGCCCTCCCACTGAACCAGTGGTTTTGTATTACACAGAGCGTTTCCCAACAGAAGAGTCTTCTGACTTCTGATGACATATGGTAAAGCATCATGAGCTCTGAGACGTGCAATACAAAGAGAAATTGTTTCAGAAACATTTGAAAGACAAATATTATATGATTCTAATAATGTATAATTATATTTGCCTAGAATGGTGTATTGATTTAACTATCCAGTGCGCTCTGAGTAGATTACATAAGAAGAACTACATTCCAGCTCCAGGATTCTGTATTTTACATTAAAACATTGTTTCCCTTCAGCAAGTGAATAAAATAAGGGACATTACAATATATTACAATATATAATAATCAATATGAATTTGATTATTATAAGTATAATAATCAAATTCATATTGTATAAGTCTTGCATTTCATGTTAAGAACACATACATAATATGTACACTTCTGCTGAAACATGATGGAACTGAAGCTTGCCTGCATTTCTTCTAGAATTTTATATAATTTTTTGGTATAATTCTTTTAGTTCTGTTTTACAGAGCTGCCATCCTTTTGCTCTAGACTGATACACACACACCCAGTTCAAACCTCTCTCATGGTCCAAAAGCCCAGTGTTTTCATTTTTGTTGGAAAAAAAACAGCAAATGTGATGGAAGGGACACAAAGCAGTCCATTTCTGCAAATCGTTGTAATTGGGTGTGAAAAGTGTATACATTATTCACATCAAAATCTCCATGTGAGGCCATGACTCCAATGAGCAATCCTCCTTCGCTTTTATGCCTATAAAGTGATATATGAGCATGGTTAAATTCAGTGTAATGAGCATTCCGGCTGCAAGCCTGACATTTTCATTCTGACAACGTGAATGGAAATCATAAAGCATTTCATGCTCCTCACTTGCTTTGATTTAGCCACGGGCTACTGTAGAAGGTGATTAGCTGAGTATGTATATGAGATCACTCACAAACACCAATCAATTAAAATAGCATGGATGATTAATATCCACATGTAGACTTTGATGAATTCTGCCCCAGACTGACCCAATGTTTCATTTGTGATTGTTGCAGAAGTGTTTGAGCGGTGGCTCTCCTGCTCTGCATAGGCGCCTGTTGTCACCCGTTATCTGGAAGGCACTGCTTAATGATTTGCCAAATGTCTTGCAGCAGGTCCTCTGCTGGTGGTAGAAAGACTTGTCCTAGAGGCCAGTGGCTTCCCTTCATGAGCCCAGCAGTTAGCCGACCTCTCTGACCCTTCAGGCTCTCCACTCATCCTGCGAGACTAGCAGTAATCCCTAAATAGCCTGCGAGTCCACAGGCATTTTGGCCTACACACATATGCTTTTCCACTTGTGGAATTCCTTCCAAACTTAAGAACTACATTTTGATTAGTCGTTCGATGTACAACAATAATTACCGACTTGTTTCTTTACGGCGGTGGTGATAGGAACCAGAGGTCACAATGTTTACAGTATAAAAATAACCATTTTATTTTTGAGCCAAAACGACCCCTGACACTACATCTGCTTTCTGAGTTTTTATATGCAATGCTGTTAAAATAGAGTGATCTAAAATACACTGGGTAGTGTTTTGTCCCACAGTGCCCTACTTGCCTTCTTTCTGCAGCTTTTAGAGATAGTAAACACTTCTAAACACTATCAATGTCTAGCACTAACTAAACTGTTTTCCATCACTAACAAGTTTGCTTTAAAACAGATCATTTCGTTTAAAAAACGTTAGAGTTTCCATTTAATGGGATTTTCCTTTACAAGGTAACACTTCCTTTTGTGAAAAAAAAACACGGACAAGTCTCACAGCACAGGGCGCCAAACACTGAAGATGAATTTGAAAGAATGACAAAGCCACAGGCTGAATTTTTAAAATCTTATTTTCCTTCTTGTACACAGTTTCTCTACTAGCTTGAGGCCAATTCCCATGCACTAGAGTCCTTTGATCAAATGATGCTGCATTACTAGGGTTTAAACTCACAATCTGACTTTTTCTTTATATAATGTGACTTTTTTAATCCCATTTAAATGAAAGTGTTGGCTTATAAAAGCTCTGCATTAACCGTTCTATCTGAAAATGGTTAAATATGTGTTCAGTAGAGCACAGCATGCATGTGAAAGATAATGCATTAATAATGAAAAATACCTTTGCTTGTTGTCAAAATATTGTGCATACTCTAAGAAATATGCTGCGAATTGTAACTGTAATTTATACAATTAGTACACTGTATGTGTCACGAGGGCTGGATGGAGCCGGCCCACGTGAGCTACCTCGGGGCATGGAGCAGGCAGAGACGCGAGGATCCATGCAGTACGTGACTTTATTAAAGCAAACAAA
>JBBPDC010000141.1:9148837-9165909 GCA_037974485.1 Hemigrammopetersius urotaenia
GAACCAAAAACACGTGACACAACCAAAACAAAAGGCCACAGGACACAGAACAAAACCCAAAACAAAGCACGGTGGCCATCTACGGTATGCTGCATTTGCAATATAATGGTGTGCTTTTTAAAGCCATTAATACACTTCACAGCAGCACACTGTAGCATTAAACTACACAAAATATTTTATTTTAAGTTGAACACCAAATGTGTATTTGTACCTATAGCTTTAACCAGACATTTTTATCCAAAGTATCTGCCTTAAACAGCAGACATCAATATAAACACATTATGTGGGGAACAAACCCATAAACTTTATGCTGGTATCAGCCCTCTAAGCTATTTGCTCCACCAGTTGAGCTACTGGAACAACACACATTACGTTCATAAAGTTTAATGACTGCTTAATTATACAACAGCTAGTTATGACCCTGCATTCTGAATGACCAACCACAACACAGCAGTGCCTAAATCCACCAAGGCATTATTGCACAGCTGTTTCACAGCAACAGCACTGACCTGGTCTTCGTCATGCCTATGATGATGATGATGATGATGATCATAATGATCATGATCATCATCATCACTGATGAAAGTAAATTGAAATGCCAGGCTGATTTCACACTAGAGAGTTTACGACTTCTGACAGTTAAGGAACAGTGTTTTGACAGAGGCTGTCTTTTTAAGGTGCCCATTTTGGTGTTTATGGCCGTACTCAAATGCTACAGCAATAAATCATGCTAGAAATGAGGAAAATACGGCTCTTCTTACTCTTGTGAACACCAACACAGTGCTGCTTTCACTGTTTAAAATTATTTACTGTTACATAGTTTCATAGTATGGTTTGCCTTCCTTTCTCTGGAAAGCAAGCCATTGACACCTTCGGTTTAAAGTGATTGGCTGTTTGCCATGAACATCATGGATTCATGTAAACATACACAACCCGAGAATAAACTTGGACTAAAAGAAGTTTTATTTGATTTGTTAGTGAAGACACCAAGTTGGTTGTGCTTTTTGGGCACCTGAAATGATACAAAATATTTTTGTTTTTACAAAATACCGGAATAGTAGCTACTCACATTATTACGCACTATATAATGTTTTGTTTGCAGCCTATAAATTAATCCTAAAAGACTTTCCAAAATATCCTCATCTCAGCCGAAGTGAATACAGCCAAAGATCGTAATGGATAAGAACTGTTAGCTTACAATAAATTCTAAGGTACTATTTTTAAGACATGCAAAATCCTACAGTATGAAAACATATTAGCTACAGACAGGTAAAAAAAAAACATAATTTCAAAAAATAGAAGGCATATCAAGATTAGGGTATGATTTTTTGTTTTGCTCAACTTTTGAGTTAAAAAGGAGCATTATGCAAAATTTGATCACCCCAAGAGATTTGAGCTCTCTGATAACTTTTGCCAGGGTCTGAGAGCTTAATTAGCTTGTTAGGGCTAAGGCTTGTTCACAGTCCAGGAAAGGCCAGGTGATGCAAATTTCCAAGCTTTATAAATACTCTGACTCCTCAAACCTTGTTCCAACAATCCGTAGCCATGGGCCCCACAGCTGCCAAGCGCTTTGAAAATTTTAATAATTGATGCCCCGGAAGCAGGTGAAGGTTATAAGAAGATAACAAAGTGTGTCCAGGTAGCTGTTTTCTCAGTTTATACAGTAATTAAGAAAAGGCAGTTAACAGGAATGTTGGAGGTCAAGCTGAGGTGCGGAGGACCAAGAAAACTTTAAGAGAGAGCTGCAGGTAGCATCACGAAAGGCAAATCAATCCCATGTTTGACTGCAAAAAGCATTCAGGAAGATCTAGCAGACTTTGCAGCGGCTATTTGCAGTGACTGCTGCACAAACGCGACCATAAAGTCAGCATCCGAAGTTTGCTAAAGAATGTCTAAATATTCCCAAGGCACTGTGGATAGAAGTCCTGTTGACTGATGAAATGAATATCAAGCTTTTTGACTGCAATAAGCAAAGGTATATTGTAGAAAAAGAATTCAATGAAAAAGAACATCTCTCTAACTGTTTGCACCGGGGTGGATCGATCATGCTCTGGGATTGTGTTGTACTCAGTGGCCTAATGAATATTTCACTGGTAGATAAAAGAATGGATTCAATTAAAACCAACAACTATGGAAGCAAACATCCCACCATCTGGGCATGAGAACTAAATTGGAAATATAAGATCATCTCACTACAATGGTGTTGTAAGAATAATAGATTGTGGGGCTATTAGGTGCATGACGTTAAGGTTAATAAGCAGCGCAGATGGATGCAAATGAAGAGTTAAGTGTGGGTGAATGAATGTAGAAATGAGTAGCTGCATCAGGTCTCCTGAAATAAGTCAGCACATGCCCAAGCCACACTGAATAGCATGCCTTAACTTCTCTAACTGCTTCAGTAGGGTATTTTCACTTTTTTATTGTGTTCTAAAAATACAAACTGTATTATAACAAATCAGTGATTTCTTTTTCACAGTCTTAGTTCCACATTTAACACAGTAAACAAAATGACAGTAACCAATTGGTTGTCTGCAAGTCATTGTACAACCAAATACAATAATTTATTGGTAACATTTTACTGTAAAAACAAAGGAGGGTTTTACTGTATTTTAGTCAAGAAAAATAACTACCAACAGACAACCATTAAAAAAACTCTAAAATTAATTACAATATTAAACTGGCTTCTAACAGTAATGAACTGTTTTCTGTGTAGCAGTGACCTACAGCCGACTGGCTGCCTTCAAGTTAACGTAATATTACATCACAATTTTTATTACAGTGTATCGCAGTGCCTCTCTGAGCAGGAGAGGTTGCATGTGGATATCCAGCCCCGGCACGACTGGAAGTCTTGGACCCCCGAGAAAAGCTTACAAATAACACACAATAATATTAGTAAAAAATAGCATCTACAGCTTCATCCCTGGCATGTTCCAGTTCCCCTGTCTGTGAACCTTCTGAATCATTCAGGGTTTGCCCCTCCCTAATGGTGCCCCTGCCGTCATGTGACGAACTTGCCTCTCTGTGCCAGAGACCCCCATAGACCTGACTGCAGCGATGTGTCAAAGTCCCACTCCTTCAGCATCTTTTAAAAAGATTAATGACCGTGAGCTCCCAAAAAGACTCCCCAGCCTCTGCCTTGGCTTCTTAAGCAAGCCACAGGGTTATTCAGCCAGAACTGAAAACGCTAAGTGGGTGTGTTGGGCTCCACGGGGCGCAGGCTTGATATACAGGGATCATTTACTGAAATTAAGAGCCTGCGTGAAGGCGATGAACTCCAGTCTGCTTCCGTAAGGTGTCAATAACATCCTTAAAAATAAAACTCAGACCAGCCAGGCCTGGGGTTACTTGTGAGAGGAGAGATCTGGAGCCTCCAGTGCACTAGTGCATGCAAAGCTATTCCCAACTCTAGTACTTATTAAGAATGCAATGGCTCAGTCACGAGGTCTCTATTATGAAAACATATTTATTTACTGAAATTAAGCAGCATGTGTACATTCTTAAAATTAAAGGCTCCTCAGTTGTTCTTGGCTAGGAGTTGTATGCCGAAGTGTGGGTGCCCTTAATTTAATGATTCGTTAATATTTTGTTAATTTTGAAGTGAATATTAGTGATTAAGTGAACAGTTTAAGTGAACATTAGTCTACACACTAATGCACATTTGAATTTTATTTGGTAAATCTAAAATATTTTTAAACATTTTTCGAAAACGTTGATTATGAAAAGAAACTAAAATGAACAGAAAGTGCCACATTTAAGTTTTCTGTAGAGGGTGTGCACTGGTGTTTATTAGAAAAGTAACAGAACAAACTAACATTAATCTAAATGAGGGTGTTTGCATATGAGTGCATGGTCCAAGGACAAACCTATAACTGTTAAATAAAGTTCAATTTCAGAAAAGGTTCTCCTCACATTTCATTTATGAAAATAATTCTTTTCGTATTATTATCATCCACTGAAAGGTCTCAGCAATAAAGACATACAAAGAATAAACCACTTAATCATTGTGTGTGACTGGGTGTTGGATAATAATAATACTCTCCTCATCTTTCCTGTGGAGAAAGGTTGTCTTGGCTGACAGGGTACCACTTCAATATATTGAGATGTCTAAGAATGAGCTTTTGTACCATCTGTCACCCTGTCTGTGTTTCGCCCTGCTGTAACTTCTCATTTACCTGTTCCGCACCTAGAGACCCCGTCTGCTGACCCACCGACGTGGCTCCACACCTGTGCCTCCTCAGGTTAATTAACTGAGTAGACTAATTGGTCCACCATGGGGAGTCCTGAACACTCACAGCACTGTAGCTATCCAACGTATTTCAAAAAAATTTAGGTTTTAGGTATATTTTGACAGGCCTATATTTCCAAAGTGGTCTCTACATATTTGAAAAATATTTTTTGCCAACATTCAATACAATAACCTTTTAAAAACTAATCAGGTTTACTATGAGAAAAACAACATCTGTTACGATATTTATTTATGACAGTCCCCTTGAGGTGATGTCAGGAATCACCAGTGCTCACACTTTTTTTAGCTGTTTAAATCATTTGTTGACTATAAGATGACCAATTCTGCTAAAAAAAAAAAAAAAAAAAGATCAGCTTGCTATTTAGGCAAAAACTTACTGTTAACACCAATGAAGACACCTTAATGAGCATCATAATAAGTGATACTATACTATACTGTTATGCTGTTTGATGGTCACAAACTCATTTGCAGGTAAAATGCAATTATAAATAGCTGTTGAAGTAGCTTTTAGAAAATAAAAAGTAATAAAAACTGGTAGAATTTTTTATGCAAAGCCTGCTTTTATACCAGGTAGACTGATGAACCTGAAGATGATGCTGCAAAATATACCCAGTAACTATAAGATTTTGTCTTATAGAACTGCAGTTGTTGAAACCTATTACAAGCACTTCTTTAGTGCTGAAGATATGAGCTGAAAGTTACTAACGAATGCTATAAATCAACTGCCACCCAAACCTCAAATCTCTTTCATAAATACATCCTGAACATTTGTCTGAACCCTCTCAAGTTGAACTTGTAAAGAGGTGCTGTGTTGTCAGCGTATTTTAAGATATAGCATGACTTATATCAAGCCTCCTTATTACTGCTTTGTGTATACCAGCCTGAAATGGCTGCCCAGAATCGTGAAGTTTGTGAAGTCCTACACCACACTGGCAGGTCTACTCCACCTTAATGCAGAGCTTGAAGTTTTGGTGCTATATTTTTATAGAATCAATTTTTGACTTCTAGTGTTTGTTAGTAACATCAGTCTTTTAGCTCCAGTGCTAAATTAAAGAAGTAAAATCTGTACTCTGTTTTGGCTGATTGGAGTTTGTTGTTTTGGTTGTTGTTTGTTTTGCTTTTTGCCATTCTATCATTAAGAGAACTAGTCACCTAAGAATGCGCAGCGTCTCCAAACATTTGGTGTTCAGGATTTGTTAAACGCTTAAAACCTTGGTTAAGCCATCACCAGTGCAGAGGCAATGGCCAATATCACAAAGTAAAGTAATAAAAAGACAATAACTGGGCGGCTCCTGTGTGCTGAAATTTATCGGTGATATTCCTGCTTTCTTTAAATTGAATTGCGAGTGAGCAGGTGCTTCTCATGATAGCGTTGCCATCCGTATGGGAAAACCAAACTGAGTTTTCTCTGCTGTGCCCTCTATCCCCACCAAAACTTGGCTGCTCAATCCCATATCGAATGACAAGGGTCTGTTTTCTATCTCAGATGTATCACTTCTTGAGAAATAGAGAAATTCTGTTTATTCTGTCCATTTTTTTATCTCCACATGCACGTCTCCCAGAAGAAAGATGATGTACATATATATATTCATCAGGTAGTGATAATGCATGAAAAATGCAAAGGGGTCCTTTGGATTATGCTCCTCCAAATGCACCATGCCGTTTTCTCATTCTCAAGGCTATAAGACCCGCTTCACGCTTGATTACTCTGGACATGTGCAGCTGCGAGAGCCACATTAATGTCAGAGGTGCTTTTGCAATCGCAGAGTGGCCGGGGAAACATTATCAAGATGTGTTCTTGTGATTTTTAAGCTGTTATACCATGTAGAGACTCACTTGAAGACAAGCCTGGTGTGCACATGCAACCCAGTGAGTTTGAAGAGATGAATATTCAAATCCATGCTCCATTTCCCTTCCTGTCCTTCTGGAGGAGGGCTGATGCATTTCCCTTCACAAAAACATCCCCCCAAGATCACTCTTAATAGTAGAAACCGCATCAGTTGAGTTGCCTGTTGATTTGTATGCTGAGTTTGCCATTAGTGAAAGCAAATCCTTAGCCCCTTAACCTCTAGACTTCATTTTCAGGTATTATCTTAAGGCTCATCATCCACTAACTACTATGAATTGTTCAGTATTTATTCATCTATTATCTGAAGTTAATTGCAGGGAAAATTATTAGTAACTAAAACAACAAAGTCCCTACATGGTTCCTGTTTTGGATGCATGGTTCTAGCCAAAACCTTTAATTGGTGAAGAACATTTATAAGGAGCGTCTTTAAATTCATTTACAGAACTCAGCTTCTGAAGGAACCCAGCTGGTTCCTCTATAGTATTTTCGCCAAGAATAATTTTGGGCACATTTGTGTTTAAAAATGTATCCCTGAGAAACTTTTATTTGACCCTGTCATAGCCATCAGAAGAACTGACCATTTTATTCTGCCATTGTGTGTGTGCGTTCACCCAGACCACCTCTCCAAGGCCACAGCACAACAACCTAATAAAGGCTCAAATTCTCCTGTCAGCAGCTGTTTTAAGATGTTTTGAAAAGAAACAGAATGTTCTAGCAGGATGTAAAGAAAGTACCTCCAAAACAGCAAAAATATAATAACATACCAGAAGACTGTGAATGCAGGGGACATTCTAGACAAGTGTGCATGGAAGAGAACATTGTACAACAAGGTGAATGGAGGAGAACATTCTGGAAACCCCAACAACCGCACACAGGTGTGTTGGTATTTGCCGTGTCTTTGTGCTTTGTATGAAACTAATACAGCCACAATATTAATCATTAAATGGGATGTGTTAGGCAACAAGTGCACAGTCAGCCCTTGCAACTGATATGTTTTTAGCAGGATAAATGGACAAGTGTAAGAGTCTGAGTGACTTTGACTAGGGTCAAAGGCAATGGCTAGAAGACGGGTCAGAGTAATACAGCTGGTCTTGTGGGGTTTTCCTGATCTGCCAGAGTTAGGAATAATAACTAGTGAATCCGTGACAGGATCATACATAAATACTATGACATGCTTCCTTGTATGCAGTGGTACTAACCAGTGGACTGCCGACAAGGTCTTGGGTACCCAAGTATCACCGATGCACATGGGAATGTAGATTAGTTGTGGAAACACAGTACATCACAGTTTGCTGCATATAGGACTGCTTGCCAATGATGACGCCTATCCACTGAATTATGGGGCAATAGAAGAAGGTGGCTTGGTCAGAGTCATGTGAGCGGCTGGGTGCATGTGCATCGCTTACCTGGGGAAGAGATGGCACCAGTTGTACCATCAGAAGAAGGCAGCGATGATAGTATGATGCTCTGAGCAATGTTCTGCTGGGAAACTTTGAGTCCTGTCCTTCATGTGGATGTTATGTGGACATGTACCACCTACCTAAGCATTGTTGAAAACCAAGTTTACCCATTCATGGCAACAGTACTCCCTTAGGGCAGTGACCTCTTTCAGTAGGATACTATGCAAAAATTGTTCAGGAATCCTTTTGGAGTTCAGGAATGACAAATTCTACAGATGACAGTCCGATCAAGCACCTGTGGCATGTGCTGGACAAGCTAGTCCAATCCGTGCTAACGTCTTGGTGCCAGATACACACTACACAGATCAGAGCTGTTTTAATGACACGAAAGAAAATGACAAAATAAGGTTTCAATCTAATGGCTGATCACTAAACATAAATGATCCAGGTATGAGTGTTAAAAGAAAGGATAGATAGTCTGAAAGACAAAAAATTGAGAAAGAATATTTATGCATTGGAATCAGATTGTTTTTAAATCATATTTAATGATGTAAGAGTAAACAAAACAAAAACTTGCCCTTTCCTGTGGACTTGGATGAGCCTTTATTGCCTGTCACAATTTATGCTCACTGCTGCCAAGTATCCCATCAATATTTCATGAACATTTAATAGAACTTGCTGTGTACTGTATCTTTCATAGTCTGTGCTTTGATAGAACTGAGAATCTGCGAAAGGTTTGCTCTGAAACTCTATTGAGATTTAGGAGCAAGCCTTTATTGTGAGCCAAAAAAAACATCTCAATAATTCCATCCCCGATTCTCTCCAAAAAAAAACTTCCTCTCTCTCTGTACCCCAGCCAACTGACACTGCTGAGTTCACGGTGACACCTTGGTTTTATTAAAATCTCTATGAAATGTTCAAACATAACATCCCCCCAGCAGGCTTTCGCATTGCAGTCAGAATCTATCTGTGGAGCCCTAATGCTGACATTATTCAATATGGCATGCATTTCTGCAATGTTCAAATCGAACCATTTTGAATGTGTTTACAGTAGTGATCAATGCTGTGATGACATGGTTTTTTAACTCCTTCGATTCTAAGGGCTTGCAAGAGAGCCAAGACTTTGATTCCCCACAACTACTTAAATAGTAACTACTTTTTGTATTTTGTTTTCCCCCATTTATAATGTTTGTGTGGTTTGATGTATTTTTACATTACCTTAATTGGACATTATTTAAAAAGCAGCACCGGCTGAAACAATTTCAGTGTAAATGGACAGAGTTGCAGCGCAATTTAAATGATTTCCTCTGTGTTAAAGTTTTCTGATTCTGTAGGCTGAATATATAGCTGAAAACACACTTTTATTCTCGACATTACAAAAACAATGAATTCAATACAGAAATCTTTTGCTGCTTTCAGCATTTTCATACACGAACTACAATAAGTTGGTATGGTGTAAACTGTAAAAGTTTTCATAAAGCAACACTTTTCTGTGATGTAGGTGAGGTGCAGCAATGAAAGCCTTCTAATCTCTAGCCTCTGTCCCTGCAATGAATGGGCCCTCATTCATTCAGTGAAGCAAGTATCTAAATATTAGGTCCTGCAGGGGAAAGCATCCTATTGTAAAGGTACTGAGTTACTGTGGTAACTGTGGTACTGTGAACATCTCAGAAAGTTATGTGCTCAGTTGCTGAAGTTTTCAGGGAGTTACCTTTTCATTGCCTCAGGGTTTGTTTTGTTTCTGCTTAAAGAAAGACTGTAAAATTAAAAAGGTGATCATGCATTTACATAATTAAATTTGAAGGAGCATTCACAAGTCTCAGTAAATGATTTGTTCCCCTTAATTGACTGGTATTTACATACAAGCCACCAGCTGTCCCAACAAAAAGTAAATTAACCTGAAAACACACTGTCTCCCTGGAATGCTCTTGGAACAAATTCATTTAAAATCAAAAACGCAAATTCGCACCCATGAGGCATAGCGGAGGCAACTGTTGGGGAATTGCTTGATTGAATCTACAATTGTATTAGTATGCAGTGCCATGGGAAAGGCAAAATAATAATAAAAAAAATCATCTAAACATCAAAGTGAAAAGTAATGGCCTGTATGAGTTAATATTAAACGCAACTTTTTCATGCTTGTAAGTTATGGGGCAATAAGGGCCAGTGGTTGCTTCATGTGAACTTGTGTTCGGGTTAAAGACTTATCACATCCGTACAGTGACAGAAAAGCCATCAGCCATCAGATGCTGCATAAGCAGATTTCATTAAAATGTTAAGTGAACTATCTCTTTCAGTCATGTCACAAATGCATGCAAATTCACCCGTAATTAGGTTTAAAAATTGCATTTCATGGGATAATCAGACTTCAAAAAGCTCAATTTTAGGTACTAATCAGATTTCAACAAGGATATTAGCTCAGTGGTAATTTGAAGGGCATTTATTCATGTAAAGTGTATTCAGGCTTAGTCTGAGCAGCTGATTAATTGAATAAAATGAGACAATTGAGGACTTTTGTCTTGTAACATGCTGTGTTATAAGACAACCTGATGACTAGGTGAAGGAAAAGCTTTGTTGTGCCACATTTAAAGACTGTAACCCCAACTATAAAATTTTGTTTAATCAGATTAGCTTACTGTTTATAGAAATGGTACATTTGATTTAAAAAAATCTATTTCACAGCTTGCTTTTGTAAAAGATATGTCCCAGCTCAGTACATGCACATCATACAATACATTATTATTAAATTAGTGCACCCAGTTACGGTTTCAAACAATCTGCTCTATTCTAGATTAGAACATGGTGACCTTAAGGCCTCATCCACCAGTTAAACACTAACCTCTTTACCTTCAGCTTCCACCACCTCCACCTATCACTGAGCAAAAACACGAAGCTCAGAGACTGTTCCTAGCACTATATCTCGAATGCCCAGTACAGAAGGAAAATGATTATGATGTTCGATTCATACTGACTTAATGCTAGCTAGCCAATATAAGGTGACGCACTTGTGATGCTTTATTTCAGACGCTGAACTCAGCGCTGCTTTAGATACAGACGAACACACACCCAGGAGAGAAGAATTGCCAGGTCCAGCTGTCAGGGTCTACCTGGTCAGTGTCTTCCAAAGTGGGAGTGGAACTGCCAAGCATTCGTTTTTAACTTGGGGGTGAGGAGCAGGGCAAATCTACCGTGCCCTGTGCAATTCTGAGATGAGCTCTGTCTTCCTGGAATGCTTTTGGAACAAATGGCCATCTGGGGAAATGGCTATCTGAACTGGGGTCACTGCAGCTCAGGTAACCTACCAGGGCATTAACCATAACATAAATTTGTTAGAGCAACCACAGATGTGGACAGAGATGATTTTAACATGAAGTTTCTGGCCAACCCAGCATCTAAAAGGCCAGACAAAGAGACAGAATGGTAATACAACTAATCTTAAAGGAAACAAAGACTGAGACATGGAAACAAATTCTGTCAGTACCCCTGATGAGAGCATCTTTGCTCTGGCAGACAGGCAATGCCACCTGCCATGCCCTGCTTTTCCACAGTACAAGCAAAGTTCCTGGTTTTGCCAATGTGCCCGCTCCTGAGGGGTCAGCTGGGAAGCTTCCAGCTGCATGGGTTCAGGTGTGGATTAACCACTGGGGGGCACGTGGCCATGGACATCCCAATAAATGTCCAAGAATGCTGAATCCAGAACGATCCAGATCGTGATGGAGAAGTCCACTTCCAACTGACCTCCCTAGGGCAGGCAGAGGAGTTGAGATGGTCAAGCTGTCAAAAACTAAAGCCTGTTCATGCAGGTGGTGTAGGAGAGGGAAGTTCAGGAAGCATCAAGTCCAAAACGTTAGAACACTGCATTGTATAAATAATCTTTTGTAATAATAAATAACACCAACTTTGAAAGTTTGATGGTTAAAAGTTATCTGTCGTATAAAGGAACATCACACGCAATACTTTACAAGCTGTTTACATTACTAACTTAGATAAAAGGAAATACTGTGAGTAAGTTTGGAGAGAAAAGAACAAGCTTCAGGTTATTTTCATCATTCATTATAAACACCAAGTGTTTTTTCTGCCATTTTTGGACTTTATATTTAGATTACTAGTCTAGCCGAACTGCGAATCTTCAAAACGGTAGGTCATGTAGGGTATGCAGTGGTTAGTGCTACATTTACATTTACGGCATTTAGCTGACGCTCTTATCCAGAGCGACGTACATCAGTGCTTAAGAATTCCACGACTGTTTCTTACCTGAAAAACAGCTTAAATCTGAGTCAACTATTAAACCAAGATACTGCAGTCAGAGCATCTATACAACAACTGTCCAAATAATAACTAGCTAACGCCTAACGCAACAATACATAAGCCATAGTGCTAAACCAAAAGTAGTCCATAGAAGGACAACTGATGAACCAGCAACAAGGTCATGGGTGCAAAAGGCTCACTGATGTACATGGAGAGCAAAAACTAGCCTGCCTGGTACAATCCCACAGAAAAGTTACTCTTTCAGAAGGATAATGTGCACTGTCACACAACAAAACTTGCTCAGGAAAGGTTTGGGGAACATCCACGGAGGCCAAGGTCCAGGATCTTAATCTAACCGAGCATATTTAGGATGTGTTGGATAAACTAGTCCAATCCATAGAGACCCCAACTTACAGGACTTAAATGAATTTGCTAGCATCTTGTTGCCAGATGCCACAGCACACATTCAGATGACTTGTAGATTCCCTGCCTCAACAGGTCAGAGCTTTTTTGGTGGCATGAGAGGGTCACACACAATATTAGGTAAGTGGTTACTGCTATGGGTGATCGGTGTATATATCTGTTCATGCCTGTTCATCAGTCTGGGAGCATCTCATCGGGCGCATACTGTGTAAGACTGCATGCCAAGTTTCATATAGCTGGGTGCTGAGGCACTTTGCCATCAGCTGTGAGAAAAGTTTTACCCTCAGCCTAGGCCTGGATCATCTCCAGAAAGATCTGTGAAGATGTAAGACATCAGACTGTTTTAATGAAGGCAGACACCTGATATTTATGCATGACTAAGTTCAAGAAGATCACAGAGGAGACTTCGTTACATGATGAAGCTGAAAGAAGAGGTAGAAAAGTAAGAGTAAGAATAGTCTTAATATCAAGGTCATTATAACTCGACCCTGATAATCAGGAGAAATTATCATATAATGAGCTCAATTACTTTACTTGTTATTAGAGATGGCTCTAAAGGTAGGAGCTGCCCTGCTTAGCAAGATTTCATTTGGAATGCAACAGTCATTCACATTCTTAAAGACCCTTTAAACTAAACTATGTAACTACGGACTATATTAATTATCAATTAATACATCTCATTTAAGATCAGATGATGCTTTTAATTGTATAGTAGCAGACCATACGGTGTCATTCAAAGTATTCAAAACAATTCATTACAAAAAGATAAATTAAGACACGGTTAAAAATGCACATGAATGTGCTCATCAGGCTTTGTCTCTTGTTATAACCCATAGGAGAATTTAAAATGGGCAGTGAAATAATGCAAACTGTCAACTAATTATAGACAATTCATCAAATAGGTATCTTGTTAAGGAATCGTGTAAATGTTACAGGCTACAATGAATGGAAACTAATAGCCACCAATTAGCATGATGTCATTTAACTGATGCTAATTGGTAACTATTCATGTTCCTTCATTTGACTTCAAGCTAATTCTTTTAATGCTTTCAAATCTTATTCATCTTTACAAAATGCAAGACAATGTTTATTTAAAATGTGTATGGTGATGTCCAGAAGGGACATCTAACCATAACAATTACTGTTTTTATGTACAAGATCTATGTTAATGTAGCTCGTCTGTAAGGAATTCCTGGATCTCAGCACCGACAGCTGGGATGCTTAACCTGAAGGTTATGATCAGGTTGAGACAGACATGGCGTGATATTTCTGGAAATGCTCTGCTTTAGGGACAAAGCATTCTCATTAGTCATGCTGTCTATGGCTCACTTATCCATCCACTTTCCGGCTCATGAGCTCATAATGAGAGAATGATTGCACATTTCTACACGACTTGCAAAACAGATTATCTGCGTTTCAACCTGAAAACAATTTGGCATTCCTATTAGGGAGACACAAAATGAATGCAGTATCAAATATGGAACACTGGTAATTAGCTGCTGTTACTGAGCATTACCAAGTGTTTCTAGATCCAAGAGATTTTAGTAGAGCAAGACTATTCAAACACAAAGCATTAATGATCCTGTCCTAGGCGTAACTAGTACATACGCAGCAGTTACACATTCTACTGTGGAGCCGACGTACAAGCTGCTCCTCATTCAGATTCCATGCCTCTAGCTACACATAGCCAAGGGTCCATCCAAAAAAAGGATCTCAACGCAATTTCAGCTCAGTCTAGGTGTGATAAAATGATTTAAATGTGCATTGTTCATAAACTGTCAGTACGTGTTCACAATGAATGCTTCCACAGCGGTCCATTTGGGTTTCAAAATGACTATCCATAGTCAGTACACCAGTCAAAGCTCGACAACTCAAGAGCTCCATCCACTGGCAGGCTGTATTTCTACAAACATAATGAGCTCAGGTTTGTAAGTTATTCATGCCAAAAGCCAGTTTGTTAGCAGACAAGCATAGCCGTGTTTTTTTTTGAGGTATGCTAATTTCTGAACACAGTTTTGCTTTTAGCCCAAATTAGTCACCTCTGCTTCTCAGTTCTTCTCCCAGTACAGGAGGTCAGCACCACCAATCTTTACTCTGTGAGGGAGAAAGAGCCCATCTACTGGGTGGTTTTCCCCCAGGAATAGGGCCAGTTGCTGCCCGAACAAACTCCACATCTCAGACTGACACAGTGTAGTCTAAAGTCTAGAACACTGTTTTGGTTTGTTGGTAATGCTGTTACCTGAGGTCTCCTGGGATTTACAATTCTTATCAAAAAGAAAGGGACCACACACAATTTCAACACAGCCTTGCACTCAACTTATTAAGTCTTTTAAATGTGCATTATTCATCAAGTCAGCATGCATTCTCAAAGAATGCCTCAACTGTATGAATACTTAATACATACACATTTATTTGCCAAAATGATGACTTAGTCAGTGACCGCTTCACTTCAGTGCACTGTACTGCTCAGTAATTCATCAAACTGACCTGAGGAATAAGCTGCCCAACTTCTCAATGTCAATGTTCAGCTTCTGATGATAACAGTCGGGATCAGAATAACTACATCAGCTACGTGCCGGGAAGCTAATATTTGCTCCAACAGCACTCAGTGCTTTATAGCCCCCAAAAGTCCTGTGATTGAAGCTCAAACCACTGCAGTGCAGTTGCCAGTAATAGAGCAGCATTCTGTGAAATCTATCCATGAAGGAGACTGAACAACATCTACCCATATCACGAAGAAACACATTCTAATTTTGTTTTGGAATAATAAAATAGTTTGATGAAGTTAGTATACATTGTCCAAATTCAAAACATAGCACTCCCTCTCCAGTTCACACAGTCCATATATAGAAACCAAGCTACAAAGGCAGCAATTACTGAGTTATGTTTGTTGCTGTCAAAAAAAAAAAAAACTTTACATATGCCCCCCTATTTCCTATTTTAGCTTAGCAGTTATTTCAGCTTAGAAGTCAGCATGGTCTCATTTTCACATGAAGCACAAAACAGTGCAATCAATCAGAAAAGGGTCATTAACATATATAACAAAAACAGCCTGATCAATTCTAACATAGAGAGGTTATTCAATAATTTTGTCACAGGTACCCAGAGCCTGTCCCGAGGTCTACTGCGGCGAGGTAAGGACTCTCCCTGGCTGGGGCCCCAGCCCACCGCAGGGCACACACATACACACACACACCTCTGGAGAGGTTATAAAAGAGTCATATAAAAAAATATATAAAAATATAAGATACAGGCACTGATCAAACATGGACCTCCAGTAAAACCAGTCTGTTAGTAGATAAACCTTCTATAAGAAATACAATTAAGTGGCACAACAATAATCTTAGAAAACCAATATTTCAAATTGTAGATGATTTATTGGGCTCTGTATGTTGTATTATAACTTAAAAATTAACTTTCTTTATTCATAAAGAAACGTGAAGAAGAATAACTTTACATTTTCATGAATGTCTTGGCCAGGAAATAAAGTTCAGCTGACTCTTTCCTGCTTGCTTGGGGTTTTATAGTCCTCACTTCCTGAAAAGCACGAGCAAGAGCGCCCTGAAGTTTGTGCGCGAGCGCTCCATCCCAGTACTTACACACCAGGGAGCCCCCCGGCCGCAGGACTTTGTCAGCCAGTTCCAAGAGCGACAGACACATGCTCACTAGTCTCTCGTGGTCAAGCTCCCTGAACCCACTGGCGTTGGGTGCCATATCACTGAGGATGACATCAGCCTGGGCGTTAGGAAGGAGCTTCTGCAGCTCTGCATGAGTGGCAGGATTGGTGATGTCCTGATTGGTCAGGAAATGGGCACCTTCCAGAGGGGCAATGTGCAGCAGATCTACTCCAATGACACTTCCTCTGGGTGCATCTGACCCTACAATAACAGAACAGGGAAAGAAGAAGTCATATTTCACCACAGAGTCAAGGCTGCACTTGTATTTGACCGCATCCATTTATTAACACTAATGTTCGTGTCCAAACCCCCTGGACTTGCTGTTCTCATGAAAATTGGAATCAAAGGCTGAAATGTGCATTTCGTTCATATTTTAAAAAGATGCTTTGACAGTATAATAACGAAACACATACAAAGCATGACTTCTTCAAGGATGACTTTACAGTCATTGGAAGAGCTATTTAATTATTCAGTTGTCACTGCGCTTACTTATTCATCAAAATGACCCGAGGAATAACTTGCTCAATTTTTCAGTGTTCAGTTTCTGACAACAGTCAGAATCAGAATAAATATATATATATATATATATATGTGCAGGAAAGTTAATATTTGCTTCTACAGCACCTCCACTCAATCATGTCTTCTGATTGAAGCTCAGACCCCAGTAGTGTGATTGCCAGAAAAGGAATGGCATTCTGTGTGTCAGCCACTAAAAGTCATTACTTCTACTATACTTTTCAGCAGAATGTGTCTTATACGGTGACATTCATGAAGATAATACAACACAGATGTACATAATAAAGCACAGAGAAGTGATTCAATGAACTGTACAAGATACTTAGCAGGCAAAGTTGCTATCATGTTGTTAAAGGTGTATTTTTTCCCTTCAGAGCACAATAGTAATGAATCAGAGTAAAAAATAAATAAATCTTACATATAAAAATAAACCTTACATATTTTTACTGCAGTAACATATGACTTGAATGTTGGCACCAAAGAGAGACAAAAGTATTAGTTACAAATGTCTTTCTAACACTACTATAGGAACTAGAGCCCGACCGATAAAGGATTTTGAAGGCCGATACCGATACAAATATTTGTTGGTTTTAAAATCCAATATTCCGACATATCGGCCGATATATATATACATATTTTTTTTTTTATTTCAGAAACGCGCAACAAAACATTAACAGATTTCCCTAACATTAGTTATTGAACACACTTCACCG
>JBBPDC010000141.1:9172071-9193104 GCA_037974485.1 Hemigrammopetersius urotaenia
TCATCCGTTTTTATTTTATTTTTGAAATATTCATTTATCGGCCATTATAAATGCCGATACCAATAGTTTGGAAAATGCCTGATAATATCGGCCTGCCGATAAATCGGTCGGGCTCTAATAGGAACATTATATTGTTTGACATGATTTAGTATGTAACATGTCAGTAAGTAAGATAACCCTTTATTAGTCCCACAAATTATATTTTTGTGTTATTTGTGCACAGCGGATAGCAGAAGGTACTGACAAAATCAGTAAGCAACAGTAAAAGTAAAAAAAAAAAAAAACAGTAACAATGAATCAGACAAACTGCAAATTGCTCTCAGTAATTTTTCACCCATAAAATTGCTTGTGTGATTGTGTGTAATATAATACCTCTCTACAATGAATGGCTTACAAAGGTCTGGTCCAAAAGCTCATCTCAAAACTATCATAAAACAATTTCAGGCATCAGGCAGCATATTTGTGAGCTTTTCATATAGCAACTTTCTCTGAGGTAGGTCTCTGATTTTAGTGGAATTAAACACTTGAGCTTCATTTCTCTCACTGTTATTGCGAACACAGTTATTTTGACTCCCTAGAAACTTGTATTTCAGCAAGCCATTCTCTTTGTATTTCAGCAAGTCATTCTCTGGATGATTTTTTTTACATTCAAACTGTTTAGTTATGCAGAATTTAGAAAAAACTGTGGAATCCCCCTTTAATTTGTGGGAAGACAGGCCTCATTATAAAGGAACAACTTTCAATGTCCCAAGCACTTTCCAGTACAGTATTAAAGCAGAACATGATATTTCAATTTTGTGTACAACGTACAATAACACATGCTAGTTGCACTGTCAGAAACAAAAGTCCACTATGTTAGACCCATAAACAGAACAAAACTTGACCTGTGATGTAAAATGTCTGTTAGTGTCTGTCAGAGTACTTGAAAGACTTTGGCTCTCTGAATGTCTTCTGTTATCATCTTATCTGTCTGCGGGATACTGACAGTGTCTCTTTAAAACACATTACTTTGACTGTCATTGCAGTAAATTGCTAATACTTTACTGACTCATGACATATAATTACGTCGTCTTTTTCTTTTTCTTTACCAGCAACAGATAATGCGTTGCCCTTGGAGGAGAGGAGGTCTATTCTAAATGGATTATAAACAACAGCTGATTCTGCATTATGTAGATGTTTACGGCTTGTTGTCAATTTAGAGTAGGTGTTGTTCACTTCTGATAAAGATTTGCTTTTTAAAAGCTGGTCTAGAGGTCTAAATGGCTCTGGAGAGTCTGTCAGAGCAAAACTGGTGGACATTTGTGCTTTGAGTTCAGCTGGGTAACTACCACTATTGAAAGTGTGTAAGTGGTGGTATTACAGCCATCGTCTGTGCATTTTACTGCCCCCTTTTCCTTTGACTCACACTGTTATTTCTTGGTTTTTTGTGTGTTCTTAAGACGCTAGAGGGTACAAGCTAGACTTTTTATCTTGCCATCGTATAAAATTGATATGTAGTCTATCCATGTGCGTTTTTTTAAACTAGTTATAAACTTGTTATAAAAACCCCTAATGCCTGTCTGATTAATTTTATCAATACATCAGCCAAACCAAGAGTCATAGTCATATGCAGGGGTGCCAGGTGTAAATGGATAAGAACAAAATGTATCAAAGTTCTTGTCAATGTTTTGGCATCCACGTGTTTTGTCTACTTTTAAGTAGTGACAAGCTGATTATATTAGCTTTTTGTAGACCTACCAACAAAAGAAGCACCAACAACTGAGAAAATTTTGGTTGATTTGGTTAACAAGGAGTTGATTTACCACCATCTGTAGATTTCATCTGTGTTTTTTTGGCCCATCTCTTGCACTATTGCATTTTCTTACAATAAACTTGCTCCTTTCCAGATTCCACTGTTGTTCTTGTTCTACAAGATCATTAGGATGCACAAAAGGGCATCTGATTGGCCTTGTTAATTAAGTAAGCAATTACAGACGACACAGAATTAGGGCTGTAGAAAATAGTGCACATTTCAGGTGGTAGTGCAGTGTTTTTGTTTCATAGGATATAATGACATTTTACAAGCAGTAGAAAGTCTAAAGTCGATATTTACTAGTAGATGCTGCTAAATTCAGCTCAGTATGTTACAGTGTGACCACGCTAAACATCAAAACCTGATATACACACACTGTTGACATAAAGGAAATGTAGAAGTGCAAGATGTTCACTATGGACAGTAATTTTATCAAAAGAAATTACTCATCTCTATCTCACAATCCCTTTTATAAAGATCAATTCGCACCTTAATAACGTGAAATATGTTTTATATGAACATACTTATTATTTACAGACTCAGTAATGATGTAAAGAAGCTTTTAAATGTGTTGCTACAGTGAGTGAGCTATATGTTATCTTCTCATCAAGTATTACAAACAAATATTATGGCATCGCTGAAACATTCTAGGCGCCCACACGCAGCTCCCAGCTGGCTGCCTACTGCTTCACTTGGTAAATGGGTTAAATGCAGAGAAAGAATTGCACATTGTTCACACTGTGTGATGTGCTGTAATTCATATGTCACTATAAGGAGCTATTTTACTTAAAAAAATAAAAATAAAAAAACAGTATCTAAAAATTCCATTTCATGCTCAGGTGTTCCATTAAGTTTCTAGATACGAGGGGCTCAATTAAAGGGCAAAAAGCTGTAAAAACTTTAATAACTCACTCTGCCCGGCTGAATTGACCGCTTGTACGGCTACCTGGCTCCAGGCTCCGGGTGCAGCCCCACAGTCTATGACACTGAGGCCAGGTTTAAGCAGGCAGTGCTTGTTGTTGATTTGTAGCAGTTTGAAGGCGCTCCTGCAGCGGTAGTTTTCAGAATGCGCAGCTTTAATGTAGGGGTCTTTGAGTTGCCGGACCACCCAGCGCTGCTCAGCCCCACTCCGGCCCTTCAGCTGCACAGGAGCCTTCTTTAGCACCGCGGCCGAGGTGTGAAAACGCAGAGACAGACATTGCCACATGATTTTAAATAACATGCACGTCGAAATATGACCCCCAAAACACTCGAACTCACATGTCGAACTTCTAGTGTAGCCTGTAAAACATTCCCGGTGTCATACCTTCATGAATGGATATCCATGATATCGATGAATGAATGAAAAGCTCCTCAGCCCTTATTTCATATATCAAAACTTCACACTAAGCAAAAATTATTTTTGCTTGTTTGTTTGTTTGTTTTTTGTGTGTGTCTTTGTCACTGATATTCCGACATTTCATTCCTACTGTAATCAATTCCTATAAATTCCGGCCGAGCTTATTTGAATGTAACACCTAGACTGACTGCATTTCTATGTAGATTACTAAATGGTATGCACCACAGTCATAGTGGTGTGTGTATGTGTGAGATCAATCCTAATGGTATAGGACTCTGCAGTGAAAGCAAACCTTGTCCATGTCACGTGATCTTCAGAGCACGCACGCGGGAATGGGGCAGACTGCTGTGCTGTAGTTTGAATAATATTTTACTGTGATATTCAGCTGTTTAAATACAGTGATTCATTCACATCACGCTGGTTTCTCACACAAGTAAGAGAGTTAACTGAATGTTGTTATTCTTTGTACTTCTATGTATACAGCTTGTTTGTCAAGGAATTATCATGTTTAAGACTTTCAGACAGTAGCCATTCCGTAGAGAACTCTATTCTATAATACTATAGAATCACCTCTCGTCTGAAATACAGAATTAAGAACTATTCCGTTAGAACAAAGTTATAGTGGAATGTGTGTGGGGGTTTTTTTTTTTCCAGATTTTCCAACACTATAATGGCAAAAGTATTGGGACGTCTAACCATTACACCAATGCTTTCTACGAGATTTTTTTCTGTAGAAATTGTTGTCCATTCATTCTGTAGAACATTTTTGAGCCCAGGCACTAATGTTGGACGAGAAGGCCTGGCTCGCAATCTCCATTCCACTTCATCTCAAAAGTGTTGGATGGGATTGATGTCAGGGCTCTGTGCGGGCCAGTTGAGTTCTTCCACTCCAACCATGTCTTTAAGGAGCGTGCTTTGTGCACTGGGGTACAGTCATGCTGGAATAGAAAAGGACCTTCCCCAAGCTGTGTCCACAAAGTTAGTAGCGTGGCGTTGTCCAAATTGTCTTGGTTATGCTGAATCATTAAGACTAAGCCCTTCACTGGAAGTAAGGGGCCTAGCCCAAACCCGGAGAAACAGGTGTGTCTCAATACTTTTGACCATATAGTGTGAGCAGTAGTCATTGGCCGTAAAAGTGACTATGTCCATCTTTTATTAGGGATGTTCACAAAGAAGCTGCTCACTCTGGTTCTTGTGGTGGAGCCCAGGCGGGTGCTGCTTGGCATGAAGAAGAGGGGCTTTGGAGCTGGCAAATGGAATGGCTTTGGTGGCAAAGTCCAGACAGGGGAGACAATAGAGCAGGGTGCGAGAAGGTATACATATAAGGAATAGTGAGATTGGAGGGGGAAAAAATGTCATATGGGTGCATAAACCCACACAATCATTAGTTGTGTGGAAGATAAACTGTATGATTTGCTTTATTATTTCATTTGCTTTTGTATTCTATAGTATTGTTTTTAAATGCACAGAACACTACTGCTAATAAAGACAACAACCACAACATGAATCTGTATAGTGCTGTTCTACAGTGTTTTTGCATTTAATTTACACAATTGTTCCAATCGCTGGTTTTAATCATATACAATTTGTTGATCATGCTTGTAAACACTAATTTTATTTTTTTTTTTAGGAATGTATAAAACAAAGATAGATGAACAAAGATCTGTTACCTACAGTATAAAAAACTAGTAAATGACCACCAGTTGTTAAAAGTAATGGTCAAATATTATATATCAATAAGTAACAAACATTTACAATACTTTGTCATTTAAGTTCAGCTTCCAGACTGAGTAAAACATATTAAACTAACTCCTTGCTTATAGCAGCCTACATATTTAATCTCGAAGTTATTATTCAATAAAATAACATGATTAATAAAACAAGTGATTCCGATTTGGAACGGAGGTGTGTTTACTCAGCTGTCACGTCACTCTTCAGGGAACTGCTGGAGGAAAGTGGTCTCACAGTCGATTCACTACACAAGATTGGAAACATCACTTTTGAATTTGTTGGCGAAACTGAGCTGATGGACGTCCACATATTCCGAGCTGATACCTATACCGGTGAACCCACTGAATCAGACGGTACCTCTGCTGAACACTGCATTGCAATAGAGTTTCCATTGTAAATTGTTGTTAGAATCGTTATAATACAAACACACGTCTCACCTTTTCCATCTTTCCATTTTAGAAATGAGGCCTCAGTGGTTTGATCTTGATAAAATCCCCTATGGTGAAATGTGGGCTGATGATGTCCTGTGGTTTCCACTGATGCTGCAGAAGAGGAAGTTCTTGGGCTACTTCAAATTCCAGGGACACGATGTGATATTGGAACACAAGCTGGACGAGGTGCAGGAGCTTTGATCAGGTTCTGACACTTTCAGTGACTGTCCTCTCCAAGAATGAAAGGAAGTGACAGCCTCATTCACACTCTGCTGTGGGAATGTGCCGAAGCAGTGAGCTCGTATCAAGATTACCTGTGCACAAGTCGCCAAAGTCACACACACAGGTACAGTTAATATAACAGAGGATCAATATCACTCAATTAAAAGGTAATTACAAAGAGTCTTCGACATTTTTGTATAATTAAATAGGCGACATGTTATTAAAGTCATTCAGGATTGTTTGATGTGAAATGGTGCATTTCAGAGAAAAGTACCAACTCAGATTTTTTTTTCACAATGGCAGTGATGCCTCTAACGTAAATATAGGCATGTTATTTACTATCCAAATAGAACAGTGAATCTACATGTTTCTGTTTTTATGTGGAATGTTGATGGTGAAATAGTTGCTGTGCATGAGCCACCATGAAAGGGATTTTCTAAATATATCTCAGGTATGAGCTTGAGATCATTTTGTGTCATAATATTCGGTGAGGAAGCTTTTAGATGCATTAACTGACTCTGAAGGCACTGCCACCATCTCTGACCTCTCCGAATGACTTTGTGTACATCTTGACCATTTAATTTTTAGAAATTTTTCAGGATAGGAATGTGTGTTCTCCCCATCACAGTTTCATCTTTTTTTGTGTGTGTTTTTTTAACAAGAGACCAGTAGATTCAAGCTGATTGATGTTGACTGTAAACAAAGGTATATAAGAAATCAGTGCAGGTACCTAGAGCATATGCTGTATTATTTTTTTTTTAAGCACAGTAGTATACTATAAGAGAGCTGTTCAACTTACTGTGTGATTTCATGGATGTTTTGTAGATTAGATTGCACTTTTCATGCTTTGTAACACAGTTCTACATTCTTATAATCTACATGCCAAGACATCTAAGTAAATATGTGATCTGCTGTACATTCATAATTCACTTTTGCATTGCCATATTGCAAATAACCTGGCTGTTTATGTGGTGCCTGCGAGACTAATATGTAAATAATCTTTGTTCTATCTGGTTACCTCGTATTGTGTTTATTTCAAAAAGTGGTCAGGACATCCTGAGGGATGTTGGAGGTAAAAAAAAAAAAATAAATGTTTTATAGTGTTTTATATTTTTGCTGCTGCATTAATGGTGTAAGAAACCAAACAGTTTTAGCCATTTATTGCTTTATTGTTCATTAGCAGAAAAGTACAACATTTTAAGACATGTTCTTTTAGTGACTCCACACCATGCATTCAACCAGTAATTCCCCCAGAAGAAGGCAGTCTATGGTGCTGATGAACCAGTAAGTGAATAAAAAATGGTATTTGTTTGCAAAAGTAGTTGTGCCATCAAAAATATTCATGTAAAATTAATGTGCTAAAAGCAGATAGATATTGAATCTAGACATAATGTTTTTGCTAATGCTTTTTTATAGCATCAAAATATTGTTCAGTACAAAGTAGTGTGATGAAAATGCCATGTTACGTAGGTAAACTATCTCTGCTTTAGTAAACTCTCAGGAATTAGAACAGTTTGTATGTCAACAATATTTACAACATTTAATACCAGTCACACCTCAACCTGAGGTGTGTTTACTTCAAATGTAAGGAATTTAGGCATGTCTTCATGATTTAGCCAGAGGTTAGAACATTTCTTTGGTACATCAGTTCCTTCAAAAGTGCCAATTCTAATGCCGCTATGCACATAATGTCTGCTCTGAGTAGACGTTCTGAGAATAGTATTCCAGCTTTGGGCTCAGGCTTAGCAACTACAAATACTTCACAGTTTGACAGTTAGAGAAATTGGAAGCTAATACACCTGGTACGAAACTAATATGCACTATTTTAGCTTTTTAAAATGTCCCTTCAAGGGGGTGCACTAAAAATGAGCAGTAGAGAACTACAAAAATATATGGAGCTTTTGTTTAATCAGTTTTATAAAGTAAGGACTATATTAGTTACATTGTGCCACTAATTTCTTTTCCAGATCTTCAGCAAGAGAAGTCTTTCTTGTGGAACCCATGTCTTGTTATATAGACACTGGAAGTAGATTCTTTGTAGCAACACTGTCCTCCTCTGGCCGCAAGTGTGTATATCTCCTACAGTATATTCAGCATACTGCATGCTTATATTGCACCTAGAACACCAAATGTGTTATACAGACTATTCAGAATGATACTGTGCAATATAATGTGCGATTCCTATTCTGTGACAAGAAAATGACCTGTCTACCCAGCATCCTTCGTAATGACATTTTTAGCATTTAGAACTCTAAGCAATGGCCAATGTCCCTGTTGTCATTTAAGATGCAGTCCCATGATTATAGTTTCCAACATAATGTGTTGTCAGTTTGGCAGCTAAGCTCTGCATGAAGCTCAGCATTAAGCACTGATCAAAAAGTTATGGAAAGCTCTCCGCATGCATGCAGCAAATCCTTGTGGAAATGAGCACAATAACAGAGAGGAGCCTTAGGTTCTCCATCTGTATAAAATGCATAGTAGTGTTTTTTGGAAGTGACACAAAAGCAAGGAAATTGCTCAAGGAGCTTCTGGGCAGTCCACGCAGGGTTCGGTTTGGCATTCCACCCGCCTCAAAGTACGATGCCTATTTCGGTGTGAGGGGAGGAGACTGGAGGCCATTATTGCCACGGAAAAGACCATTCAGTTTGGAGTGAAGGTTGTTCCAAACCTGGCCCATCTAGGAGGAGAACGACAAAGAGAAGAGGCAAAGCACAAAGAACTGTGAGTGGACTTACATTTACGGCATTTGTCATTGTTGGAAAGCTCGTGTTCATGTCAGCAAGTTCATTCTTTAGAGTCACTGATCAAAAGTCCCTGTTTTTACAGAGTGTAGTCAAGATTACTCTCATCCAGCCAACTAACTGCTCTTTCACTTTTAAAACATGCAAATGCTCTACAAGCACCCAAGCTCAAGTGACCTCCTCAAGTGGCTTGTAAAATATAAGGAACGGACTACATTTAAAAGCAAACTTCTTTATCTAAGCCAAATCAATCTTTGTAACATACACTTAGAGCCCAGAAGTCATTTAAAACACAAAACTGAGCAAAAGCTAAAGAAACGAAATCATGTTGAACCTAGAAATGTGTACCATTCCTCCTATATTAAACCCATATCCATGATTCTGTGAATCAATCACTGGCGAAGTTTTCAGCTCTGAATGCAGTCCAGCTCTCTAGAATCAAATTTACCATAATATAATATTTTCTTTGGGGAAACTGTAGTCAGTTTTACAAAATATACAGAAAGAGCATTACTTCTAAATTAAATGCCATTATTTATCAGGTCTGTTTAAATAACACGTATCATTTAATGGCATATCTGTTCCAATGAAAACATTGTCCTAGCTAAACCCTCACATAAATATTAGTGATTAATGATGAGAACAGTGTGAGACCATACGAGCAGAAAACAAAGGCGGACAACTGTGGCAAGCTGCCCAGTGTGAATCGATCTGAAGCGGAAGATATGTCGACAATATACTGTATATAATCTCAGTACTGTTTTTATCTTTAATCATCAACATAAGGCATTGATCAGTGGTTGGTACAGTGCCATGAAAAAGTATTCTTCCTCCTTATTTGTCACGCTATATGGTTTCAGACCCTCATGCATAACAGGAAGAAACAGAAAGCAGTTTTTAAATAATAATAATTTTAAGGGATACAATATCACTCATCTGATGAAGGTGGTGCAACTAGTTAAGTTTAGGGGATATTTAACAGCAACAACTGAAACCAAACACTTCCTATAACTGGAGATCAGTCTTTCACATCACTGTGGAGGAATTTTGGACAAAATTTATTTGCAATATTGCTTTGATTCAGGCTCACTGCAGGGCTTTCAAGCATGAACAGTCTGCCAAAGCATTGCAGTGGAGTTCACATCAGGACTTCGACTGGGCCATTTAAATGTTTAGCTTGTTTTGAACAATTCAGAGATGGACTTGGTCTTGTGCTTCAGATTGTTGTTTTGCTGCATAACCCAACCACAATTGAGCATCGGAGCATGGACTGGATATTCCTCTGGAGGACTTCCTGCCAGAGAGCAAATTTCATGCTTCTGTCAGTTGTGGCAAGTTTTCCAGGCCCTGAAGCAGCAAAATATCCTGTACACTATCACTGCCACCATGTCTGACTGCTGGTATGATGTTCCTTTTGTGGAATGCTCTGTTGTCCATACCTGATCTTCCAAAAGGTTTTATATTTGGCTCATCGATCCACAAAAGATTTCTGGGGGCCATTAGGATTCTAATGGTGGAATCATGAACACTGACCCACAGTTTCTCAAACATTCATTTGCGTTCCTTTGTGACCCCACAGATGAGTTATTATGCTTGGAGGAATTTGGTGAGCCCGCCACAGTTCCAAGTTTTCTCAATTTTGAGTAAATGGTTCTCACTCTGGTTTGCTGGTGTCATAGATAATACAAATGACACTGTAACCCTTGCCAGACTGATATATTCCCATAACTCGTCATTTCTTTTGATTGTGGTATACAGGGGGTCCTCAGGTCACGACAGTCTCAACAGGAGACGTTTTGAGTTTACGATGCTCATTCTCGTAACTAGTTTGGTTGGTTGCACATAGGGGTGGGCGATATGATGATATGAGATTGTGGAAACAATCTATATGCTGACAATCTGCTAAAGCAGAGAGATCGTAGTATAGTCTAAATCAAGCATGTCTAAAGTCCGGCCCGCGAGCCAATCACGGCCCGCTGTCAGATTTCATGCGCCCCGCAGCTTCGGTCTTATAATGTGTTATTTATGGCTCGCTAGCGCCGTCAGAATAAATACATCATAAAACTTTAAAAAAATTTAATTCCTTCTTTCGCCACACTGTGGCAGCACCATTATAATGCTATCTGGCTCTGCATCCGTGAAATCCAGATCTCCAGTATCACCCTTCTCATTAGTGTCAGCATGTTATCTGTTCCTTGATCAATCTGAAATTGAGAGTTTTGAACGGTAACATCTGTCACTATTAACAGTGAAAACCCTAAAGCACACTAATGAACTTGGACTTATAGCACGTATTTTATCGAAACTCTTGGATAAGATTTGGTTATAGCAGATGATGTTATGTACCTGTAGATGTGACACAAACTATTGCTTTCTGAAAGATCTTGTAAAATCCACTTGTTTTAAACGTTAATGATATCAGACCACTTTGCATTACTGTTTAAACTGTTCATGGGGCAACGATATTTATCAAACTAATGGAAATGTAAGGTATGCTATACAGTTTCTTCAGTGTTATCTGACTATCTAGATAAGAATGAAACGCAGAATTGTTTTGCTTTTAGAGTTGTTCACATCTGCCTGAGTGGCTTATAATTGACGCAATGAAAGTTGCTTACATGAAAACAGTGTGTACTTTCATGGAACTTTTGTGGTTTAAAAAAAATTTCAGAAGGAACTAATTGGCCCCTGGGCATCTTTACTGGCCCTCTTTGCAAAAAGTTTGAACACCCCTAGTCTAAATAGACAACATTCCATCTATCTATTACGGTTCTATACTCTTCCTAATGTTTTTTCCTCAGCCAAATCACACTTTTAGCTAGTCCACTTAATGCCCGCCTTATAGAAACAGCACTCAACTAACAATAGCTTGGTTGTACTGTTTAGTAACTTGCAAAAAAAACTATAGTTATAGTTACTGTGATAAAACTGAAATCGTGATTAAACTGTAAAAATAAATTCTGATATGATATGTTTGCCATATCGCCCACCCCTACTTGCACGCAGTGAAGTAATATGCAGTATTCGCAGAAAACACAGTAATGTGAGCAACTTGGGGTTAAGGGTCTTGCTCAGGTACCCAGTGGTTGTGTACTAAAGGTAGGCTTTGAACCCATGACCTCTTGGTCCAGAGGCAAGTATCCTACCCACTAGGCCACCACTACCCCCAGAATGGATCTGTGTCGTAACTTGAGGACCCCCTATCATGTGCTGCTTATTGAGAATGTTTAGTCTGTGTGATTTTGCTGGAAAGGTCCTATTTAAGTAATGTTTAGATTCAGCAGGACTGGTAGTAATCAAACCTGGGTGTGTCTAGTCATAACTGATCGCAAATATCAGGTACATTTGATTGATGGAGTTGAATTGAGAATGACTTTGTACTTTTTTATGTTAAAGTTATCCAGCACCAACTGCTGGAGTGGCTTATATTAAAATTAAGGCAGAGAATAAAGTGTGATCGATATGCAAAAGACAAGAAATCATGAGAACTTTCATGGCACTGTACCTGGCTCTAATACGCAAAGTACGTTCAGTAATCACATCACAAAAATGAAACTACACGACTCGCATAAACCTAAACATTTGAACTAAACCATTCAGGTTTCTCTCTCTATGGTAAATATATGAATGTTTTGTGGATTAAACATTTTGTATGGCACTCGTGATTCATTCAGTGGCAAATGTCTACACATGGTACTGGCAAATGAATGCAAGTAATAGAAATAGCCAAAGTAAATCCATGCCTGCATCATTTACAGAGACCTCTGGAATTACTAATCATGTGACTTTTTTATAATGTGTATGCTTTCCTTGCTGTCATGAGGGGACCATGGGAGTTGCTTTAAAAAGAAAATCAAAGGTTGTTCACCAGTCGTTCCTTTTATCACATTTAGAAAGTTCTAACCACTGCATACTGAGAACACCCTGCTGGTTTGGAGATATTGCGACTCAGTCATCTATCCTTTACAATTTGGCTCTTTTCAGTCACTCAGATCTTTATAGTTGCCCTTTTTTCTGCTTCCAACACATCAACTAACAAAACTGACTTCACTTGCCTAATATATCCCACCCCGTGACAGGTGCCATTGTAACAAGATAATTACTGGTAATCAAAAGTAATTTGGGGATTTCTATACTGGACAATCGTCACTCAAAGCTACCTTTTGAGAAAAAAAACCCTAAAAATAAATTTAAATAATCAGTATCGGACAAAAAATGTTTGAAAAAAGGTTTTGAAATGACAGGGAGAGTATGCAGCAGTCCTCACCTCTTTGTGCCCCTGCACCTGGGAGTTGACGAAAGCTCCCAGGATGTGTGAGGTGATGGGAAGGTAAGTGAAAACAAGCTGGCTCTCCTGGTGCAGGCAGAACAGCGAGAAGTAGTTGCGCAGCTCCATGGTCTGAATGGCATTCTCTTGCTGCAGGGAGCAAGGATGCAGAGAATGGTCACAGAGAGGTCACAGAAACAACCCCCCCATCCAATCCTGCTCTCTGTGTCACATCCCCACAAGGCAAGTGATGACTGAGTAGGAAAAGCTCGTAAAAACGATGTTCCTTCATTTAATGAGCCACGCAGCGGATCACAGCACATTATGAGGAGGTTAAACCTTAATGCCTCAGAATGTTTTGGCATTATGGTGAGACATCAATCAACAGCCAGAGGCAAGAAACTGCTTCTTTTACTCGTTCTATTTTCATTGTCTCCTTGTTTACACTGGAGGAATAAACAAAGTATAAGAAGCAGCTTCACAGTATCTTATTTCTGGATGCTTGAACAGGCTGATTGCTGTTCACCAGCACAGCTTTTGTAACCGTAACTGTTTAATAATAAGCAATATGTACATATATGGCTAAAAAGAGGTGCTACAATACTCCAATTCGGTTATTATAGACACAAGCTGGCCCCAAGGAAGAAAAGTTTCAGTACTACACAATTATGACAAGAGTTCTACAGCTCTCAGAAAAACATAATCGATTAATGTTCAACTAGTATATTTAGTATGAACATGAACAATGCCACAGAACTAAATGCAATCACTTTCAACATTTAAAATTGGGATTGTCTACTAATTTGAAAAAAATCCTTCAGACTTGTGGTCAGGCAAGCTCATACGAAAGCAAATGAACATTAATGGGGTAACTTAAGAAGCTTAACAATGCTGAACTGCTCACTTGATTCTGGCTTGAAAGCTACATAAAGCTGGTACCGTTAATAAACATTACATAATGAATGATCCCGTTTCATCCTTCCAGCATTTTCAGAATGAACATGTATATTTTATATCATATTTAATGGTGGAATTGCCAATGGCTCACGTAAGCGTACTTACTTCCACACAGATTGTAGTGGCCTTCACAGGTATAAGTGCGTGTGTGTAAGGAGATTTACCTGAACGATCCGGGACTCCAGTTGTTCTACAGACACCTGCTCTTTCGACTGCACGGTCGCACTCATCATCTGCCTCTTCATCACGCTGTACTTCTGCAGTGCTTTCTGGTGCTCGTGCAGAATGCCCTTCTCATGCCGCTCACACAGATCCTGCCAGGTTAACACAAGCTTACTGTAATTTCATACATGCATACAACCAAAGCAGCATGCACATTTCAAACTCGCCAATTAGTCTAGAAATGTCTAGCAACAATTCCATTTTAAATGATAAATAATATTCAGATAACTATATTTCCATCAAATAATCAAATAAAGAAAAGTAGATTGAAATACTGGACAAGTATTTTAAGATGTTTTCTTCAATGTTACTTATTTTGGGAATATTGACATAATATTTAGGAAAAAATCTCAAAACTTTTGCCATCTTGGGGTTATTTGCTCCCTCTGTATACGATGTTCTTAACAGCTTTGACTTCACCAGAGCTAAGAAAATTCGCTAATAGCAAGAACGTTTCTTATACTTAAGGCTTAATATCTCATAATCATGAGTAACTACTAAGAATTTTTCATCTAAGAGATTGAATCAACTTATATCTTACTCTCTCATATGAGGTACTATTTCATCATTTTGAAATACAAAGAATTACAAAATACTCCTGAGATTATAAGTCATAATAATGAAAGTATCTCATTAACACAGAAGCTCACATGTAAACATGGGAGGCTTTCTCATTATTATGACTTACTAAATGGCTTTTCTGAACAATAAACAGGCTTCCTTAAACTTACCATTGGGAAATCCACAACAGATTGCTTTTTGCATATTAACTTTAACCATGTAAGACAAAAGATAAAAATCATCAATGATGCTAAACTGCTTTGTCTGAAAAAGCCAGGCAAACTGTATAAACATTCAAAATGTGGCAGGATATAAAACACAGATTATAAAAGCAAATCTAATTTATTCCTGTTGTTCCATTTGGACACAAAATTAAAAAACAAAAGCAGCCTAGTTCTGTGATCATTTCAAACCCACGCACTTTGTACGACTGCAGCAAGTCCAGGAAGAGATTCAGCTTTTCAACCACATCATCCTCTTCTCTTCGCCCCTGCAAAAACAAAATACAACATGCATATAAGAGACTTGCACTTGCGTGCTGCATGATTAATGTGAATGAAAGAGTCTGTACCTGTTCAGTCGCTTTTTCCGCCAGCGTGGAGAATTCTGAGGACAGGCCGTGCAGAGAGTGTCTCAGATCCCCCCACGTGCTCTTTGAGTCCAGGGAGGGCAGAGGTGAAGTGTCTGAACCCAGAGCACTGAAGCAGGGCATTAAGATGCAATATTAAGCAGGCGGTTTTAATTTTTTTAATTTTATGGATAATTTAACTTTGGGGTAACTTAGGCATGCAGGACTAACTGGCAGGTACACTCTTCTATTATTCATTAGCTACATTAGGCTTAAAGCTTCATTGCAAAAGAAAGAAACCAGAGGAACTTTGGAAACAAAATGTTTTCTTGGCTGATGAACTACACTATCTTAAGTTAAAGCAAAAATTGTTTTGAACTGTTACTGTAGTGCAAAGTTAAACATATTTATAGTGCATTTGGAACTTCTTAACAAATATTTAACATTTCAAAACATTTCAAAGTAAGTAAAATATTTCAATTATGAAGCTAAAAATTACAAAGAAATGTGTCATTTCTGTGTTCTTCCTTGGGGACAAAAGCAACAATCAACAGTTACTGAAAACATTGAGCACAGTGAGATCACACCATATACTGAAAGCAATGGTTATCTTACTTTTGTCACACACATATATCTATTTCCTTAATAGATAATAGCTCATATATCTGTTAAGGAAAATGAGACATTTTCCTTAATAGATAAATGATCAGGTATAATATTTTTGCCTCATTTGTTTAACTGGTTAATCTACTTTGAGGTCTGAAAATGTCATGTTTTCGATCATAAAGAAATATGTAGTAAAGGGTTCATAAACTTAAAAGTTACAATTTTAGAGATGGTTGTGTTCTGACAGCAACATGCTTCAGACATATAAGAGATTGCATATTACCTCTGTGTGGTTGTGTGTGTGTGTGTGTGTGCTACCTTAGCTCCTTTCCAAACATAAGCAGATCTGTTGCATTCTCCTTCGAACGCTCTGCCATTCTCTCTGCTCGGTCCCGCAGCTTCTGGAAGCTGTTGTAAATGTTTCTGATCAGCTCTCTGCTCGCAGAAAAGCGAGTCTGGATGTCCGTGGGGAGGTATTCCTGTAAAAGAGACGAACATCACTAAAGTTTAAGCAAAAAGGACATTGCATGCAGCTTGAGTATCACCATGCCGTCTAGAGAACTGAGGCTGTGAAGAAAGAACTGCTTCAAACCTTAGCTTGTGTTGCATATCTACACGTCATGAACTCATCCCCCATTTTCTTGAAAGCCTCACGTAGCTTAGGTTGGACGTCCTGGGACCAAAATGAAGAATTAAAACAAATTAAAACAATCTGAATGAGAACTACACATATCTCCTTTAAAATGACAAATATTTTCTCATCACAGATGCAAGACAAGTGGTATGCAGAATGCAGTTTTTCCACATCCTACTTCCTACAATACACAAACACATTTGCTTAGCATGGTGAATTAAAAATGAAACAATGACTTCAGGGTGCTAACTTCTTTTGAGGAAATGCAGGTCCATATTGTGCGCACCAGATGAGAATTACAATTCTTCTCATAGTCGTCCAATTGTAGCACATGATATGTGACTGGACAACTGTTACATTATTATTGAGATGGCGATAAGGGTTTCCAGAACCCCCATCCCTTCATACGGAATTCTGATGCTGACTACTGATGAGTAAATTCAATCACAAGGTTTGTTTGAAATCACAGCTCCAGTACTCCTGGTAGTCGCCACACAGGACCTTAGTTGGATTCATGTTTGTTGTGTATCCTCAATGAGTGTGCACTCTTAAGATCTGTAAAAGATTTCCATGGCTAAATAAATACATTTCATCTTCCATTAAAAACCACTTCAGCTGGTGTCTGGAGTGGCTGCTCTCGTCTCCTCTGGTATTTTGACAGCCGGTATGACCAAGTCACAACATGAATGGTCAATGAGGATGATTAGTGGAGAAAATGAAGTGACATTTAGGGCTTCTAGGGTGGCACTGTTAGACCAAAGAATTGTTGCTGTACCGGACTATGTACCGTCTACTTTATATGAATGTTAACCCAATGGTAAGCAGTGCTTTTAGTTCAAGTGGTTACCAAATACATTTTTAGTTAACGCAATGTAATTTTAAATAACCTAGTAGGCCTGTAAAACTGCAACATCATCACGTCCTGCCCAGATCAAGAACAATATTCTGTAGAACAATAGATATTAGAGATCACTGAAGAGTACACCAGTAGTCTCTAACCCCACCAAACTAGTAAGCCTCAAAAACACCTTGCCGGGTGACAGTTGTACATGGAAAGCTATGGACTAATAAGACAAAGCTGAACCTGTTACAGAAAACATTAAAAAAAAATGATTCAAATCATATAATTTCATCTATTAAAACATGGTGGCTGACGGTGGAACTGGCTCACTTATATATGAGTCTACCATGAAAGGTAATGGCACCATCAAGGTGGATTCTGAAATGTAAAGAAGCATTTTTTCCGGGACAAAAACTTGAGAGATAATTGACTCTGCCAGCTAGCAACTGACCCGAACCCCACTGAGCATGCTTTCTACTTACTGAAGGCTCAGGGCAAATTGCCAGAAAAGAAGCAGGAACCAAAACTAGCTGTAGGCCAGATCTGGCAAAAACATCATCAGGGAAATCACCCAGACTTCGGTGACGTCTGTTAGTCACAAGCCTTCAGGTCTTTACCACCAATAAACTTGCACCTATGCATCATGTATTATTATGTTTGATTAATTATATACACTATGTACTACTTTCTCTGAAATAGACAGGAAAAGTGATCAAAAGTGATTCAGCGACTGTTCATCCAGCAACTATATAAACTTGAAATTAAAGTTAAAATTTTGCACTTTAGTACTAAAGTCATTGTTTCATTTTAAATCCAAAATATGTGAAAGTGTGTGAATCACTGTCAAATGATGTACACGTTGTAATGCACACACACTGTCAGAGATATCACTAGTCAGAAGCTGTCTGAGCAGCCTGGTCTGTGAAAGGGTGGAAAACCAGACAAACCGAGCCGTTGAAAGTGAGAAATGTCTTCACAAGTTCATCCTCAGAGAAGAAAGGATGCCTCGCCACAAGGTTCAGGAACCTGCCCAAACCACGCCGCCGTCCCTCAATGAACTCTCGCTCCGACACCGAGGCCAAGACTGCAGCGAACAGAGGAGCACAGGATCACAGAAAAAGACTGAAATACTTACAAAAGTGTAGAAATACTGTTTTTCATCTAGAAATAAGCACTGATGTGTTAGGAGTGTCTGTGTCTGTCCGAAAAAAATGTGAGTGTCAAACCGCAGTCAACACAAATGACCATAAAACACTATCATCTACAAGTTTAATTACAAGCCATTGACCCCCTATGTTTTTCTAGCCTGCAGCACACACAATAACATCCTACCTCCTTTGAGCACTCTTTTGGGCGGTAAGGCAGGCACCATCCTGTTAGCGTACCTCTGCAGCAGAAGCTCGTGGAAGACGTCAAAGTCACTGTACCGCCGTAAGACTGAAATTTTGAAGCGCTAAAAAACATTAAAAAAAGCTGTTACTGATGACATATCACAAAAATGACAATTACAACTTGCTCTTAAGTGCCTACTTCCAGAATGTGAAACATAAGACCCATCAATAGTCTCTCTTCACTTCTTTCTGTCCACCAAGAATAAGTACCGACTCTTACAACTTGCAAAAGAATATGTAGGGGTGGAACTGAAGCACTTTTTCATTTATAAAACCAACACTGCAGAGTATCTACTAAAACCAGTCCCAGTGTAATACTGTAATATTGTTTCTTCTCCTCTTATTAACAGCTTGTTTGTCTGGATGCACTTTGAATCCGAAATGATTCACGCAAGTTATAAAATTGGAGTTTCTACAACTACATTTTAAAGTGAACATTCTGTCATATGTGAACACAGCAAACAGTGTTACCAGCACGAAATTCTTCTCTGTGTTCAACCCATTCACCAAGTGAAGCAGCACGCAGCCAGGAACACAGGACCCGCGAAGCAGTGTGTAGAGATGGTAGCTTGCTCAAGGGAACCTCAGAGGTGCCATTAGCAGTCTTGGGATTCAAACCCACAACCTTCTGTTCACTGGGCGAACACCCTAAGCACTAGCTGTCCCAATATACATATAGTAAACAATTTATCCTTTATAGAATTCTACATACTAAGCGGATTCTTTGTTAGACTCTTTGTTAGACATATTATACACTATTTGGGTGCAGGAGCCTGTAATTTAATTCTCTCATAGTGTATAGTGTAGAGTGAGGAGTGACACATTTTCACAGAGTGCATTTATAACAAGTTCTGTAAAATAACTGTATGCAAGCTGTTCCTCATGCTCAAACTTTTACACTGTGTTGTGTGTGTGTGTGTGTGTGTGTGTGTGTGTGTGTGTGTGTGTGTGTGTGTGTGTGTGTGTGTAGCCTTTTAGACTAAGTGCAAAGCTAAAGAAACAAACTTACTGACGACCTCTTGGCTGATCGACTACATTTGGATTGAGGCGGAAAGTTTTTGCCAAACTATTCCTTTAACACAGTCAAGTGGAAAATTAGCAGAAAGGCTGCATTCTTCCTGCAATGCACACCCAAAGGACCCTTGTGGGCTGTGACTGTGTGGATGCTTATGACATATTTTAGGTGTAATTGTTCTTCACTGGCTGTTTTATTGTTGAGGCCGTACTAGCAAATGGCTTTCTTGCGTCTCTAAATGCCGCCTGTGAAAAAAAAGATTCCACCACAAAATGTTTCTACAAGTCATTGTTATCTGTGAAAGGGAATTTACCTAAAGTTCCAAAGTCTCTCTCTAGCTGTGAAAAAAGAGGTAGTTCTACTGGTAGTGACATTTTGACTTTTGCCACAAATCCTTTTTGGCATCCTTTTCCACCCCTAGAAAAGGAAGTGCTGAAAGCTGTTTTGTCATGTAACTCCCAGCTTTTGTGCACCAATTTACTTAGAATAATCCATCCTGTGCCTTCCTCCTAGTTATAGATGAACCAGTCACACTTGTCCAACAACTTGTAGGTCTTACAGGTGACATTACAGTTAAGTGTTGAATTCATTCTTTGTTTCTGTGCTCTTCTGTGCTTTTGCTAGATTTTTCTTCCGTTTGTTTAAAGGATACGCTTACTTGAGAGCAATTGAGCATACTTCATCTTAAGGTAGATAATAAGGCTATCATGACTATTGACTCAAAAAGAAATAATCAGTAAAAATGGACTTCTTAAAGAATCGACTGCAACTAGCAGGCAATTTGCATAGTGATGTGTTTAAACATGGTCTCCTAGTTTTCAGTGAAGTCAGTCAGTATTGTTTGGCCTTTTTTGATAATCTCTTCAATTTGTGGTCAAAATGTTTATAACTAATAATATAATGTAATATTCTATACTATAATATACTATAATATAATACACACACACACATATATATACACATATATACATATATATATATATATATACACATAAATATTAGGGCTGTCACGATATGCAATATGAAACCGAAATCGCCGAAACACCCGGCAGATCAAACGTTCCCGTTCCTGTGACAACAGACAGAGAGGGATGGGCATTCACCAGATGTCCCGACTCATCGGTAGAGTAAGGAAAGTGGTCACGTTACAGCTGGCCTTACAGAAGCTGGTCCAGGATGTGGCTACTAGGTGGAACTCGAGCCCCCCCCTCCAAAAAAAGAATCGTGAAACGAACCGAATCGTGGGTCAAAAATCATGATACGAACTGAATTGTGCGTTTGGTGGGTCATTACAGCCCTAATAAATAAATAAATATATTATATATATATACACACACATATATATATATATTTCAAATGATGTTGAGTTTATTAATCAAACTGTGCTAACCGTAGTACATAAACATATAAGCCCATTCCAAATATATTAAGTTTTACCACCTCTCACCTGACTAGTGACTTGATATTCCACATGTTTGAGGAACAGGCCTTTCTTCTCTGGGATGAGCTCCACTTTTACTGTGTCCTTACCCAGCAGGGTGGACAGGGTCAGAGACAGGAGCAAAGGGTTATCCTGAACTGGCTGCATTCTCAAGTTATGCAGGTCCTTTGGCTCTCCTAGCTGGGGCTTAGGGAACTCTGTGAAACACACACACACACACACACACACACACACACACACACACACACACACACACACACACACACACACACAC
>JBBPDC010000141.1:9201023-9230981 GCA_037974485.1 Hemigrammopetersius urotaenia
ACACACACACACACACACACACACACACACACACACACACACACACACACACACACACACACACACACACACTTTCTTTGTAACTGATGGACATGTGCAAACAAAGCATGGTTCACTCAGGTGTGACAGACAGAAATAACTACACAACAGATCATTAGACCACACCTGATTAGTGCAGGGCACCACTACACCTGGGAGATGCTGAACACCTGATATTTATTTTGCTTTATTTATTTACTTAGTCTGAGAATCTTATCAGCCATGTGACTACATTACATAATGACTCTGAGGGTGAAAGAAACAAATTGAGAAGCTGACTCTGCAAATGTGCAAACGAAGGCCAGAGGCAAGATTTAAAAAGTCTATTCATTCCTGTATGAGCATTCGGTTTGCCCAGGTTTTTCCAGACATCCCAACAGGTTTAAAAAACTTAAGAGATTAATACATTTAAAAGTGATGACATGCCAAAGCTGTATTTGGCGATGCAAAGCCAGATCTTCCACGCACATTCCACATGAAGACGGGGTGGAGTGAAATGGCATGTGACAGACAGGAAATCTCCCGCTTCAGTAAGAAACATGACACATCAGCTTCACTAACACAGATGAGCTGCCACATGGGCAGCACCTGAAATAACATCAGGGGCCTTAAAATAATGCATAATTGAAAGAGGGTTTTGACTTGAGGTTTAAAAAAAGCCAAAATTCAGAAACAATGCCTGCTTTTAAAAACAAGAGGAAACCGTTCTTAAAGTCTTGTCTGACCACAAGCACACAAATCAAAGAAACTATTATAAATAAGAGAAGACAGAGTGCAATATCAAATTCACAGTGAATCAAAACAGCCTGCAATATAATCACTGTGACGCTGAGAGTTCCACTGGGTCGACAGAGCACAGTCAGGCAAAGGCACAGAAAGTGCTGACCTTGTTTTTTTCCCGTTCAGGATTGGTGGGGGGCAGTGGAAGGGAGTGATTACACAACTCCAGAAAAAAAAAACTCATTTTTTTTAATGAATATTTGTACTCTGGACACAACTTTTCTCTGGGCACTATTGAACGCAATCCGAATGCTGACCTGGCAAGTTTGCAAGGGGCTATAGTACCACATGACACATTATATGGAGTAATTCATTTACGGCCTGTGACCGGGACTATTGTCTATAAGATGGCATGTGGATTTCCACTGAGGTGGTCAAATATTCCACCACTTACCTTGTATGCAGTTTTCCAAGAGTTTGGGACTTGGCTGCTTCCCTTGTTGCGCAAGTGCAATCAGCGCCAAGGCTTTATAGAAGGATACCTTACTCAGAAAGCCATCACCAATATCCAAATGTTCTGTTATCTGAAATAAGACACAAGTGTCTCTGTTATCTGGACTGAACATGAGTGTCAGTTAAAGTGTCACAAGTATTCACGTGTCTGCAATCCATAATAAAGATTATGATTCTTAGACAGGGACCACATCTTGACACTCAGCGAAAAGAATGCACTGCTCAAAATTCATTTACATTGAGTACATTGAGAAAGTCCCCTCTAGTACGTGGGGCAAAGTGTGGATGTGGGTTTTCATTCTAATTAAAAAAGGAACACCCCTGACCTCACCTCATTTAAATCAATTTGTCTCAGTCTTCAAATAACTGGTCATGTTTAGCTGGAATGAACACCTGTAGCCACACTGGGCCTCTGCAAATAAGAGGCCACTGCTCTAGAGTCACAATAGTAAAAACAAATCCCCCAGTCCAGTCTTTTCCAAACGATCAGGCCAAGTGATCAGTTTAGCATTAGTGTTACAACACCAACCTGGTTCTGTTGCTTGACTGAAAGATCGGTTCTGCTGAGAAGTCTGTGGAACACATCGATTTGCACTCGTTCGTCTGTCCTAGTGCTGACAGCTTGATGCACTTCACGGTAATACAGGGGGACTGATCCTGAAGTTGGGAGACAGAAGAAAAAATTGAATGAGCAACTCTACGTTAGTGACTTGAAAAGATTATATAGGTTCTTCATCTGAACAGAATCAGAATCAGATTTAAACATAAGGCAAAGCGACTACAATTACAGCTACACGGAACGTAATATTCCCATTAATGTATTTGTTGCTATAGAAACGAAGGTGGCTTTAACAGACCTAAGATCGTCAAAAAGCGCGTCATCTGATCTGCATAAAGTTCTCAGTGTCGAGTATTAATATAGTAAAGACAGTAAATCTTGCAAAACCGATCAAAAAGGAGGGTTGAAGTAGCCTGTAAATGTGTATTATTATTGTGCACTGGACTTGAACGGGCATCCTGATGGCTGGTTACGCAACAGGTCCTCGATTCCACGGCTCTCTCGTTGTGAGGATCATGTGCCTCACATAAATGGATCTTCCCTGCCAGCATACATCTCCACTGTGGAAACCTTGGCAACACGTATAGAGCAGTGGAGACCCTCACAGAATGACAACCAGTAAGACCAGTACGTCAGTCCGGAAAACACAGCTGGGTCAGCTAGAACAGATTGTTTTGTGCAAGTCAGATCTGCTTTATAATCAGGATCCACTCTCCGTGCTTCCCTGTCGTTGTATCTATTAGTATTCTGCATTATAACTCTTTCCATATCCAGCCATCCCTAATTGTTCCCCCTGATCCCCAACGCTGCTCAACAGGTGAAAACTATGACAACACCAATACAGCGGTCTATCCCCTCGTTTTCTCAGCTCTACACTTCATGTGCTGTATTAACTCTTCTTATAGTCCACAAAAGAACAAGAATTGTAAGATATGTCTAACACATTGCACTTAAACGAGTAAAAACTGTGCTGACGTTGTTTCGAGCCACAGAAAATCCACAGAATCCAAAGCCTTTTGGCAAAATAATCGTAAAATACTTTACTCAAAATGAGTTCTTTCCTTTACGAATTACCTTCATTTATGTCTCCTTCCATAGTCCAGGTTGTCATGTGAGTACACCGACACCTCCATGTGATTTCCTGGGGAAAAAGGAAAAAAGCCAGTTTCCTACTGCTTAGCGTTAGTACGAACGGTGGCTTGGATTTTTTCCCACCTCTATTCCAGAACGCCACACCTCCTCCTCCAGGATTGGCTACCAGTCTTCTGGGTAATGATTGGTTAGTATGGTGTAATGTCCCGCCCCCTGCTCTATGATAACCCATTCTATCCAATCGTAGCGCAGCTCGGAAAATGGGTGGGGGAAAAAATTGTGTGTGGAGTCTAACCTTGCAGTGCAGAAGTTAAAGAAGGTCTCGTCACTGTGTATGAAGAACTGGAGGGAGTTTCTCACCATCATGTGCACTATTTCGCATCTGTTTTTTGATCCTGACTGTGGTGTACTGATGTGGATTTGAAAGCTGAGTACAGAGAGGTAATTGCCACTCTGTGGTATTATTGTCGTGGGCAGACAATTATGCTGTAGGAGAATGATGTAGGACCATCCCATGCCTCCTTAGCCTATTTTACTCATTGAAAAAGTATAAAAACACATATTATACCCACTTGGTTTTCAGGGTGTGGGCTAGGCCCCTTACTTCTAATGAAGCCAATCTTAATGCTTCAGCAGACCCAGGCTTTTTGGACCATGGCATGCTTCCAACTCTGTGGACACAGTTTGGGAAGAACCTTTTCTATTCCAGCATTATTGCAACCTAGTGCATAAAGCCAGGTCCATAAAGACACGGTTGGATGAGTTCGTGGAAGAACTTGACTGGCCCTGACCTCAACCCCATCCAACACTTTTGGGATGAACTGGAACGGAGATTATGAGCCAGACCTTCTCATCCAACATCAGTGTCTGACCTCATAAATGCTCTACAGAATAAATGGGCACAGAATCTTGTGGAAAGCCTTCCAAGAAGAGTGAAAGCTGTTATAGCTGCAATAGAGGGACTAACTCAGTATTAAAGTCTATGTATTTTAATGCAATGTCATTGAAGTCCCTGGTGGTATAATGGTTAGGTGCCCTAATATTTTTTTCATATAATGTATCTAAACAATATTTCTTAAGTCTTATAAACACCAAAGATGACTTTGACCCGGCTGACTGGACTCCTCTAGCTGACAGTTCAAACTAAATTATTTGTACCATCGATATTCTTTATACATTATAACATTCTTTGCTGAAAAACTAGTAGCTGCTTTTCTTTGACATGTGGCACATCAAGCAACATGGCCTTCTTCTTTAATGTTAAACAAAAGACATTTCTGTAAAAAAAACTGTATTTCCTCATTTATACCTAATTCTTAAGCTCATTTTATCTGCTGATGTTCATTTGGGTTTTCTTTTATTTCATAACTGGGCTGGCCATCTCAAACGCTTGATTCTGTGGTTTGAATGGAGATGAATGCCTTGGATCTTTATTCCACTAGAAGACCCAAAGACAACCCACTTTCAGCCACCGGCGGTCAGATTTTGCTCAAAATCCGGGAAGTTAAAAGGGAGAACATGATGCTATCTATACTAACAATATTCCCAGGCTCTTTGGAAGAAAACAAGCTGTGGTTTTTGTGGCCTAAAGTTTCTTTTTTGGGCTCATAACCCCAGACCCCAGTTCCAGTCAAAGATGGTTAGTGAACTGCAAGTGCTGAAGGAGAGGCTTGAAGAATCGACCAGTCAGCATCTAGAATTCTCCAATTGTAAGAGAAGTTGTGATGTAAATGTGTTAAGTTTATTTAGGTATGAAACTATAAAAGGACATTTTGTCTTATTTAATTGCACTGTTTGCTATATTGGCATGTGTGTTGCCTCAGATGTACGCTCATTAGCTATAACATTAAAACCAATGTAGGCTAGGTCTACAAAAATAGGTCTCACAAAGTTATTCTGTGGGACCGCCACAGATCAGACAAATTTGTCCATGTGCTTCATTGAAATCTGGGGAAACTGCAGGCCACTGTCATTAGGAAACACTGTTGCCATGAAGGGAGTACTTGGTTGGCAGCAATGTTAAGGTGTGTGGTACGTTCCAGACCCAAAAGTTTCCCAGCAGATCATTTCCCAGAGCATCACACCTCCTCCATCACCTTGCTTTCTTTCCATAGTGCACCTTGTCTAATCTTTTCCCCAGAACAGTGATTCACATGCACCTACATGGTGTAAAAGAAAACGTGATTTTTCAGACCAGTCCCATTGTAAAGACTTTTGGTGATAGACTTGGTGTCAAGAGGGGCAATCCGAGTAATTTTTGACTATGCAGCCATATACGCAGCGGTATCCTTTTCAGCATTTTTTGCTACAGCGTTTTCTGTGGCATTTAACCTTAAGGGCCGGCCTTCACTTCCCGAAACACACCAATGAGACTAGGGCACTCTTATCCAACCCCTTGATCTCCAACACACCTTTAATCTTCTTTTATAAATTTATAAAATACTTGTACAAATGCTGTGACTGTGGCGTTACCATCAAGAGTTCTTTCTCACTACCTTTATTTAGGGGACATAAGTGCGTTTTATTCCTTAGCGGTTTTGTGTTGCACTGACTCTACACACCTTGTCTGAAGTCCAGCCTTCAAAAAGGTCATGAAAAAGTACTCATTTGAAAGGTGAAATTGGCGTGGCTTTAATGTTTGGAAGTGGACCTCTAGAACCATCTTTGAGGGAACATTTACAGTATATGTATTTTGGGGATTCAATTTACCTCCACAGTTCCTTTTCCTGACAGTATATTGGCCATCATTACTATCTACATCAGCCTCTTAACTCTTGCTTTTACCCCACTTAATTAATCTGACATGCCAAAATCTTCAGGGTTTTTTTTTACTACAAGTATTTGTGTCATACTTTAAATTATATGACATTCATCGTCTTTTCATGGGAAAAACGAAAAGAAAAAAGTGGTATTTAATTACACACAGTTCCAAGACTATAATTATTTCTTTCTTTTAAAAGGGGCTCCAAAAAATTTCTGAATTTATGATCCTATCAATGAACACGGGCTCCTCAGTACCACTGTAAGAAAATCAACCCAGGACTTTGGTGTTTCCCTTGCAACCATAGTGCATCTGGATGGAATTCTCCAGGCTTTCCACACACAATGAGTCTACCATCAGTCTGGTGCTATGGGTTATAATTGTTAAAGGAGAAACTGACCCTCACAGACTTGCTTATGCGGATTCTTACACTGTGCAATGTTGCTTACAATGTTGTTTGTTAGCTACATGTAAGATTCGGTGCATTTGGTGTAAAGGGAACAGCGTTGTTCATTCACAGATACTGTTTTTCTCAAATCCTAATTCTCTTTTTTCTAAGAAGCTCTCTTGACGGGCTGCTAAGTTTAGAGGTCTGGTTTGGTCAGCAGTGTGGTGGTGGCTTTCTTCCCCAAATGGATACTTCTCTAAACAGATTCCTAGTGTGCTTATACTGTCATTATTTGATTTTCTTTGTTTTTTTATTTTAAAGTAACCAATCAAATCTTCTAATTTCAGCAGTAATCTGGTAGTTCAGAGCTGTCATCTTTATGATGTCAGGGGTGACAGAATTTATTTTATTTGCAATTTCTTTGCCTCTTTACTGAAACAACATTCAGCTTGTCATGCCATCTTGTTATTCTTAGCATAACCATCGCAACCTGGGCATAGCCCACTCATCCACAGATCAGCCATGTCATTTTTAATCAATCAGAATGATTCAAATATATTTGTATGTCCTTACTAGACAGACTCAATTCCTATTCTGTCATATGGATGACAGCTGGGTCGCAAGAGTAGATCTGCCCTTCTTACCATCTAGCATTTATTGATTAGTTTTAAAGCAGACAAGGAAATGTCTGGGGGAAAAATATTTTGAGGAGAATGTTGTCAAGACAAGGTGTCGCGTCTCTTTCTGTGACATGTTTTATCAGTCACTTGACTTTTAGAGAGAGAGAGAATTATGTCCCATAACCAAAACTAGTAGCTGTCTAATAAAGTGAGTAACATACCCCCTTAAGAACAATGTCTATTTACTGCAAAGATAAACTATGCATGTGCATGAGTTTAGCATCTATAGAATGATGATTCATAAACCTGCAGGCAGTCAGGGGAATGAACTGAAACAGCAAAGAAAATCTTTGAAACGATACATGGCGTGAGAAGCCCCACTGATCCTCCTGTTCTTGGAATTTCAGAGCTAGCAAGTTCAGCTCAGGACTCTAGATGGGGTAGTTTCTCTGTAACCACTGTCGCTACTTTGTGTAAGAAACTTAACTCCCCAAGTTTACACAAGTCACCTCCTTATGCTATCCTAATAAAGCCCACAAATTGAGGACATTTCCAGGTGCTCGATTTGTACTTGGTTAGATGTGAAATTCCAACTGTGACCATACTTGTGCCATGACTGATGTCATTTCACAAGTCCATGAGAACACAAGAGCAAAGAAGAACACACTGAAAAAAGCCCCAGAAGCTATCCAGAGAATTTTACTAGGCCAAAATAAATGCCAGCTGTCGTCCAATAAAATTCAATAGTGGAGACACCAGGAAGTGAGCCGTATGTCAGCAATGCTTGGTTAGAGTCATGGCAAACTTGGTGTACCTGATTGACTGTGGGAACGTTGGTTACCCACCAGGTTTCATGAAATTTGACCACATGGGGGCGCTACACCAGAAAAGTATATACAGAATACGATTTAACAATATGCATATGTACAAAATATATACCGTGTAAAGTAAATCTAAAGATGTTTAGATATTTCAAGATAGCTAATAGTGCACATTATTATGATCATTCTAAACACAATAGATCAACACTGCATTCATGTAAAGGCAATGAATACTGCAGGTGACCTCATTCTGCATGAGTTACTGTCAATGTCAGTGCTGTTTCACGGTTCAGACACTGAGTGTCGCTGTGCTCTGTGAGTGGGCTGCAGCTGAGCCCCCCCAGTCTGTCTGGATAAAGCTCTGCTGGAGCTCTGCTCTGCAGTGTGGGCATCAGTCGGTGCCGTTCACACTGGAGGAAGGATTACGGCTCATCGATAGAAAGACACGATACAGTGATCAGGGCACGATCACTGGAGGCTGGAAGTTTACAGCAAAAGAGAAAACGAGGGCAGATTCGAGCGTGAAGAAGAACACAGGGAATCACGGCAGAGGGGTCGGGCAGCTCGACCAGACATGAAGATCAAACGATTCTCGCCTCAATGACTAGCTAACAACAACATCAGGCCATCAGACAAGTTTACGAGAATACCACACACAGGCCAGCAAGACCAGTGTCTCTGCAGGTTCGGTTTAAACCAGGCTTGAAGCTTAGACATATTTCGAGGTCATGGTGCGGTGTCCGAATAATTAAGGCTGGATCTATTCTACTGAGAGAGCTAGCTGGCAGGCTAACCCATCACAAAAGCAAAATTAGAAGAAGCCGAGCAACCAGCTCGAAACTAGAAGCTGTACGCCTTCGTGAGGCTAGTTAGATCGTTAAGGTTCACGTCTCCCTCTTGCTGGTTGGTGTTTTAACTGTTTTTATCCAGTTAAAGCCAGGAGAGGGCAACAAAGCCAGTCTCCATGCTCCTGCTATCAGGATGAACCTGATCAGGCGGTGAGATGTTCGATCCTGAAGAAACAGCTTCGTTTTCTTCCGTCTAGATGAAGAGAACGGACACAAGGAGAAGCTACAAATGACCCTGGAGACTACGTGGTGTGTGTCGAGTGTTTGCCGTTTGGTGCCGTTTCTGTTTCGACCTTAAGATATCCGATCTGATCTGGTCCTGCGTGTAGTTTCCACCTCTGTAAATAAGAATGGCCGCCGTGGTGAATTATTCCCCACCTTGGTGGGTTAACCTGCTCCATCGCCTCCCTCACTTCAACCTGCAGTTCGAGCAGACCAGCAGTGATTTTCGACCCGAGGATTCCTCCTACCAGCAGGTAAACACTGCAGAGTTTAACACCGATTCATCCTAGTCTTGTATTAGGGTTCAATGGAGAGTCCTGTCATATTGTCTTCTGTAGTCAGCTATCGGTTATCAGCTGGGAATATCCTGATCATGTAGTCAAAGTTATATCAACTGTAAATAAGGGTGTAAAACCTACCAGCAGGTGAATACTGCAGAATTTAAACCAATTTCCTCTTCATTTAAACCCCAATAGAGAGTTCTGTCATATTCATGTCTACAGCTAGGATTGTACACTCAGTACATATATCCTAATAGCTTCAGGTTCATATTTTGGTAGGAAATATATCTGGTTAGAGTTCAGACCCCCTCGATACTGCAGCATGGTGCAAAATGATGTTCTAGAGAAAACAATGCAATGTTACAGAAATAGGATTTTCAGGCTGGTGGTCTAGTGGTTATGGAGTTGCCCCTCTGATCAGAATGCCATGGATTCGAATACCAGGACCGCTAATGGCACCACTGAGGTACCCTCAAGCATGATACCGTCCCCACACACAGCTCCCCTCATTGGTGGATTAAATAAAAAGAAGGAATTTGATGTGTTCACATGTAACTGTAAGGGACCACTTTATTTATTTATGATGCACCATAGACTGATACCTAGTTTCAGTCATAAAAGCATGTTACGTGAAAATGACAAACGTTCAGAAGGGATGATGTCCTTTATCAATAAAGTTTTGAAATTGCTCCCTTAATGGTGACCGCTCTGTCTCTGTTGGGCCTGTAAGATCCAAAGATCAAGATCAAAAGATCAAGGTTTTGGTACATTGATCCTGCAAAAACAACACAGTGTTTATTCTGACAGGAAAGGACACGAGTGTGACTAAAGGGAAGGCCTTTAACTCTCTCAGCTGTGTTTTTTCCTCATCAAAGTAACAGATGGTGGGCAGACAGGCTAGGAGTCGACGCTTGTTGAGAATTCCTTTTAATTACCAACTCCCAAACAGGCTCTGACCTGGTCGTACTCACTTGAGCAAAGTCCGTTTGCATGGTGGTGGAAATGGCTAGGGATCATTGCAGAGCGTTTTTTCCTGATTAAAGTTTAACTCGAGTCAGATCAAATGCTCTTGGTCACTTTCACTTCTGCCATTATCTGGACACATGGCTGAACTGAAGGCTTGGGGAAGTGGCCGTGTACATTCTGTCCTCCTGACATGATTTTAGTAAGGTAGCGTATTTATGTACCATGCAGTAAAAGCATAGTATAAATGGCTGAAATCCTTGGATAAATACACTTGCTGCAGCTCCATTGTAGTGTGCCATTTTTGGCTAAAGGCCAATGTGTAAACAAGCATGACCGTGAGCGAGAGCAAGTCCCCCCCTCTAACTCACCAGTCTTTTTTTCTGATATTTCAAAAAGAGAATTCATCTCAATCAAAATTACTTTGATTTCAAACCCTAGTAACAGTTCACAGCAGCGGCCCCCAACCTCTTTTGCGCCACAGACCCGTTTCATGAGAAACAATATTTTCACAGACTTGTCTGGATGCAACTAAAAACAAAGTGCATTTGTTTGTGACTTGTTTTTGCTAGCTTGTGGGCTTAATTTGTGTTACTGTGTCACATGACTGAGATGACTTTTTTTTTTATTATTTAAATAAAAGATATTTCAGACTCGGCCAGTGGTTGGGGGCCTCTGGTTTAGAGGATTTTAGGCTCCAGGAAGTTTAATTGATCTATGCTAAGATTTTCTGGCCTAGTGCCATGTTTGTAGGACACAGAATCTAAAGTCACCAAGTCATGTGACCGCTAATTAAACATTAGCATGTCCAGGCTGTAGTTTGAAAAAGGAATTCTGCAAATTCTTTTAAAGCATCATAGTGTATCTTAGGTTTATGTGAAAAATGGTAAGTTGGTATATGGCCAGTAACACAGCTGTTATGTAGTGCACCTGTAATATGCAGTTTCCATTCACTGAGCTGGGAAAAAAATCACATTGAGCTGGGGAAAAAAAACATCCAAGCATCTGACAGAGACTGAATATGAATCCTGATGATTGCACAGCCATCCATGGTCAGAAGTCCCAATAGACCACGACTGACCTTGTCACTCTCTGGGTGGAAAGGGTGGTTTCTCTATCCTGTCCATCTACAGTGGCCAAATCTGAGCATCTGGCAGCTCACATAAACGGAGTTACACAGTCAGCACTTTGCTCCGAATGCACGCAGCTGTTTTGCAACATTGCATGAGCAGAAGTTTAAAAAAAAAAAGATGCAGTGGCTGGCTTCGTGTGTCTTTGGTGTTCTTTCCATCCCCTTCCCACATAGGGTGGAGATCTATGGTAGGAGAGATTCAGGTCAGATAACATTAGAGAGAGATAAAACAGAGCATGACTCATTAAGCAAATAAGTTTTAAAAGCAATCAGCTATAAATAGGATTATACTGACTTGCTTTGCGTGACAGGTTTAGCATTTTCCGCTTTCACACTTCTCATTTATCTGCTTAGTGCTAGCACTTTCTGTTGACCAAGTTGTTTGTTTTGGGTTTCTTCATTTCAGTTCCCTAAATGTTCTACCTATAACGCCCATTATTTTACTGTCTGTATCTCCTCTGTTGTTGAAGCATAGGATCAGGCTACAACGAAAATTGACTCGAGTTCTACTTTTCTGCCATGGACTGACCTAGTTTGGATTTTACGTTTCTTCAGACTAGTGGGAAATGTATGGTGTAACCCAACTGCAAGACATTGGCAACTCTGAGATTTTATGTGTCCCGCATGCATTTTGTGCAATGCTTATGGAACCTTCACGCAACTTCACCATTCTGTTAAAAGAATAGATTGGCAAACAGCCGCGTTTGCACAATTTCCGACCCCAGATGTAGTGAGTCATGTTTAGCGTCTGAATGTTGTTTCTTTAGTGTGGCGCTAACTCAGTAGTCACTCAAAAGCTCGAATTGTTCAGTTCTGTACAAATACATCATGCTTTTCTTAATATGCATGTACTGTACATGTTTCTCTCACAGACAGATCCAGTTCTTTGTTATGGTGGCACTTGTGAATGTGGTTTAGGATACTGTATGACTTACTGATTTATTAATATTATAAAACCTTTTGCCTTTTTTTAGATGAAAGCAGGGCTGGTATTCACAAAGCAATAAAATAGTCCTAAACTGCTCTCATAACTGCATGTGATATTAATAAAGGCTTGAATGCAGTTGAGGAAATGCAGAACAGTTTCAGGTTCCTGGTGATTATGGCTGTTTGGTTGTCTATTGGGTTCTGGTTTTTTTAGCAATGCAAGTTCTAAACTAAAGAGAGAAAAGTTGGAAGCCATACATGTTCTGGCTGATTGACTAAATGGATGTAAGTGGACTATTCCCTTTAGACTCAAGACATTTAAGCTACTCAGTAAGGTAATTTTATTACTCCTCTGCTGATGGGGACAATAAGGAGTGATTGCTGCTAAAATCTTTCCAGCTGACCCCATGCCTCCTGTTCATTACCTTCATATGCTTTAGTGCTAGACAGTATTGATAACACTCAATTTAATTCTATAACAGTCTCATCATACCACAGAATGGCTAGCAAAAGCGACATATCTTGGTTGATTAGACTGTTTTGTTCTGCTTTCTTCTTTAAGGATTACACCAGAGAGAATTTGGTGTATTTCTATCAGTGTGGTAAAAGGGGCGTGGCTATTTTACTGCTCCATTATAAGTATTGGGACACCTGACCATTACACAAACAGGGCTTTCAAATAGACTTTAATATGGAGTTTTTCCTCCCTAAGCAGTTATAACTGCTTCCACTCTTCTTGGAAGGCTTTCCACATAACTTTGGAGTTTCTGTGGGAATTTGTACCCATTCTGTAGAGCTTTAATGAGGTCAGGCATTGATGTTGGACGAGGCCTGGCTGGCAGTCTCTATTCCAGTTCATCCCAAAGGTGTTGGATGGGGTTGAGTTCAGGGCTCTGTGTGGGCCAGTTCTTTCACACCAAACACATACAACCATGTCTATGGATCTTCTTTTTGTTGTTTGAAACATAATATTTTTTGGGGCTGGTATGATTACTCAACTGTATTACTCTATAAAAATGATGTTGTTTTGAATTGACATGATTTTGATGAATTAAATGGTAAGATATCTGAAGGTCTTGATAAAAAACTGTGATCGGTCTCAGCAATTGCATATTAGTGGTCAAATTGCTTTTAAAAGCATCACTGTGGAAATGTGGAAATGCAGGCTGTCACTAATGCATGTAGGTTTGCAATTAGAAATGTTACACATATAAAGTAAATCAAACCTCTTTTGATTTTTTTAATCAATCATAATCTATGAGTTAGTAGATTATTTGGTTTCTTTTATAATTAGTTTGCTCTTGGTCAGAGGGTTGGGTGCACCCTTTTAATAGAGAGAGTCTTGCAGTTTGCATTTCTAGTTGATAGTGACAGCCCTCGATATCAGCTTGTACAGACAGTTTAATGGCCAGTATTTGCATGCAGCTTCATGTGTCCTCAATGGAGGGTGGGGTTGAGGTTGTTTGGTTCCTCTACCCTAAATGGCACAAAGGCTAAGAGGTCATAAAAGCCTTGTCTGGTCTCCTTTAACAGACTGTAGACACATCAGCTGTCCAAGAAAACCAAACTTGGTCTGCTGACTTCTGAATAAACACCAACTGAGGAATGTTTTAAACAGCATGTAAAGCACATTTGGTGCCAGAATTAGATGCCTGTCTATTTGTTTCACCTTTTTCAAATGAGCTTATTAGACTAGGACCCAAAAAGGATTGTTGTTGATTGTTTTCATCACTGCACAGTCTGTCTCTTTTAGATTTGACCCAGATCATTGGTTTTTACTAGTGTAATGGTGTGAATTTTAAGCCTCACACACATTTTTATACTGATATATAATCCTTATATTGTAATCCTCACTTTTGAGAATCTACTGTTGTAGATACTGCTAATGTAAGCCATCATCAGTAGGGCACTGTTTAGCTGTTTGTTTGGAGTATGAAATAAGTGTAGTAAAAAAAAAAGTAAAGTAACCCATCAGCTATATCTGAAACAGTTTTAACTCCACTTGATAATTAACATTACTGATAATGCCAGTTTTATTTTCCCCTGCAGGTTTCTATCAAACCTAGAGCAAGTTAATTACTTGATTAACCTGCAGTGCTTCAACTACCGAGTTGCAGGGAAGCACAAAATAAGGAATTAAGGCTGAACGCTTAATAAGAAGCGAACCCTGAGAGCATTTTCTTTAAAAAAAATCCCACTTAGCTTTACACAGAAGCACTACATTACCTTTAACCTCCTGAGGAGGAAACATCTCCCCCGTGCAGGTTTCGAGGCAGGTTCCCACAGTCCTGCTCTTCTGACAAACAAAAAATGAAAGTTCTACCTGAGGACGCGCCGCACGATTCGTGAGGATGAGCTAATGTTACCCTTCAGCAGCTCATCCTGGAAACATATTCACACAGTGTACTAGTAGTAAAAATATTTTGCTTTAAAATCTTAAACCAATTAAGACCATGCCGCCTAGAGATAGTTCTTATCTACATATTTGCTATTTTATCACTTCAGCTTTTCTTATCACAGAGGCTTAAACTCTAGTCGCACAATTTCAGCAAAGCATTTTGTGCATGTCTCAGCCTTTTAAGCCTACAAATGAGTGTGAAAAAGAGATCACATGAATAACCAACCAAAAAAAGAAAGTGTAGCAGCCCTAATGTCAACTTATATTTTGTCGTATTTAACCCCTTCAAATCACAATTGCTATTGATCTAAAACAGTGGTTCACAACCTTTTTTTCCTTAAAGCCCCCCTTGCCTGTGTCCAAGACAAGCCAGGCCCCCCAACTCCTACCTGCATAGATGCACAAAAAGAACAAATTGATTAATTACAAACTTTTATTTGCAAAAACAAATGGTGGTTGTAGGTTTTTGCTCTTATACTCTTATGCACACACTCACTTTAATGTTTCTGTTTTTATGAATTTAATTTGTACAATTATAATTTTGGTAAACTCAATGCAGACAAAATTCTGTGATCTCTAGCCCAGACCCCATGTTGGGAACCACTGATCTAAAAGGCTTTACAGTTGGGCTCTACTTTTCTGTGAATTCAGTTCTGTGCGTGCATACATTTAAAAAATGTGGTAAGCAAACACTCCCCAGTATCAGTAACTTGTGTTATGTCAGGACTTGCACTCATCGAAAACAGTAGACTTAAAACACAATCCGTGTATGTTTAGGTGACTTATTACTCCTAATTGCTGGGTAGCCCTGTTGGATCTTGATTGTAATACACTGATATTGCAACACTTAACAGAATGCAATATGTAGAAGTTAGAGGTGGGCATAGATAAATTTTTTAACGCCGTTAATCTCGTTAATCTCTGTCCGGGGGAGAGACCGAGACAGGTTTAAAATGTGCATGAACCGGACAAAGTTAACGCAGTTAACTTTAGATATTTAGATTTTTTTTTTTATCGCGCGATAAGAATCTCGCGCCGTTAACGCCGTTATCGGCCCAGCACTAGTAGAAGTTAATACTTTGAATTGCCCAATCTAACATGGACCTGCCGGGGTAACAAAGGACTTTCAGTAGACACAGAAACAGAAACACAGAATGGGATAAAATGGCCTGTATGTGTGACCTTGCATGACTGCGGAGCTCTCATGTTTGGCTGTCTTTCATTGCATTTGGACTGAAGCTTGACTGGGGAGTGGCAAACGGCACAGCTGAGGGAGGAGGAGTAGACCGCATGGCACTCATTGGATTGGACTTCATTGGAGATGTCAGCTTATTTAGTTAAGGGTTAATCTGACCCCCCCAGAGTTGCTCACTGTTGCCTTGATGCGCTTACGTATGAACTTTGTCCTAAATTCCACTTTGACTGACACTTAAAGATCTTGCCCGGAGACATTGCTCTTTTTTGAGTCTCTATGAAAGAACAAAGAAATAGCTGCGATTGTGACTGTTCGTCGACCCAGTCGTATTAATTATTCATAGTTTGTCATAAATATTCTATTGTGGGATATGTTTAGAGGTCACGGGCGAGATGGTGGTGTAAGCGCCGTGGTATTAGTGCAGTTTTAGGCTAACTAAGGATTTGTGCTGCTGATTTGACTCTGCATATGTTTAGAAACTCAGGAGTCAAGCTAATTAAAATGGAAATTGACTGAAGTGTATTTATGCCAAATAAACTTGGTGCTTGATGCAGTTTTAATGGTTTGTGCCGTGACCTCAGGACTAGAAAGGTTTTCAGTCATTGCTCAGCTTTCCTCACAGGGTATATGGGGCAACAGCATATGTTGTATTTGTTGTTAAGGAGGCGTGCACTTGTTTAGGGGTTGCATGAGAGTGAATGAAATGTCATGTTGCATTTCATGGTTGAGAAGCTGTTCTGAGTGGGTGGGTGGGAGGGGTGTGGCATCAGAGACTAGGAAGGTAAGATCATCTGAACATGGGCTCTGATTATAACAGATGGACCTTTGAATTACATTCATTTGTTTGCACTTTTGATGATTGTGATGTAATTTAGGAATCCTTTATACATAAAACTAGTGCTGGGCCATTAACGGCTTGTTATCGCGCAATAAAAAAAATATCGCCGTTAACTCCCCCAACCCCCAACCCCCCCAAGGTGAATTTCACCTTGATATTTCAGTGACTTGTCCGGCTCGCGCACGTCTCGGTTTCTCTGTCCGGGGGGAGGTGGGCATAGATTAACGCCGTTAATCTCATTGGAATCTTGGCGTTAACGGCGTTAAAAAAAAAATCTATGCCCACCTCTACATAAAACTCTTATTAGTTTGTTAGTTTGTTTTTCCTACCAAAACAGTTTGAAAATGTTATTCAGCTGTGGTTACTGATGGGTATTGATTCTGCTGTTAAGGTCATAGATTGTGTACAGTACTTCTCACCATTGAATTTATGGCTGTCGACCTGAGTTAGAGGGGCCTTTAGTCTTTAGTATGAAGCCTGACGTCTTCTATAAACTGCAGCAGTATTATAAGATCACTGCAAATTACATTGTGCCACATGGATCTAATAAACTTGTGTACAATATGTGTAGATTTTACAGTGGTATGCAGACTGTATGATGATGAAGCCTATTGAATCATTAGCGATGATGCTAGTTAGTATAGAAGAACAAAATGTCACCAGTAGAGATAGTGGTGCAGTGGTGCATTAACAGAACAAGATGACTTGCGCTCTGGTTATCATGCTTTCAATGTGTGCAGAGAAAAGCCAAAGAAGAGACAGCATAGTGGTGTGTGTCCGGTATTCCTTCGTTTTGCAATGCTTCCGTTTGGATTTTGCATGCTGTCATGTTGATAAATGCATCACTTCATCACTGACTAGTGGCAGCACACAAACTGCAAGGTGGTCTAAATTTCTGATATTGTCAGTAACTAATTACAGGCTATCTTTGGTTGCAAGGCTGTGACTTCGACCGCCTTTGAACTGTACAACAAAGAATTTGCCATGACCGTCATCTTTTTTTCTGGGACGGCCTGAAATAAAGGTGTAAAGTCGCCATCTTAGTCACGTGTGAGCACACCACAATGTCAAATTCTTCTCTGTATTTAACCCATTCACCAAGTGAAGCCTTGGGCAGCCAGTGACACAGCACCCAGGGAACAGTGTGTGGAGATGGTATTTTCCTCAGGGGTATCTCAGTGATGCCACTGGCAGTCCTGGGATCCAAACCCATGACCTTCCAATCTTAGGAGTGACTTCTTAACCTCCAGGCCACCACCTGCCCTGTGCAGTGTATATGGGTCATGAGGCTGAGGCCAAGTGGAAATGAATAAGGGCAAGCAGACAGGGCATACTGAACTGGGAGACCATTGCTTGGCTGTCCTCATGTTTGGAAGGTCTACAAGTTTCTGATAATACTGTTGGGATGGAGACAAAGCCAGTATGGCTTAGCTCAGTCAAATTGGCTTTGTTTTTTCCAACAGCATGGAACTGCTGTCATGCAAGTGCAATCTCATTTATTCTGAATAATAAATGCAACTGAGAACATCCAACCTAGCTGGCTATCCAGAGTAACAGAAAACATTTTTAGACTTTATACTGTCTTCTGTGAGGCAACAGCTCATCACAGTGGAATCATTGGAGAGACTTTTGCAACTTCAGAAAAGCAAGGACCAATAAAAGAAGTAAATGTGTTGCTTGTTCAATTTGGCCTTCACCATGTTAATATTTTGATCAAAATGATTCAATATTATTGCATTTTTCTTATGAGATTCTTAGAAATGTGTGCATGTGTATATACATAATGGGCCATACAAACTGTTCATTCTAGCCAGTGGTTTTATCAGTGCTGTAATCCATCCAATTTTGTTTGCTGGCCAAATATTTTTCTCTAGCCGTCCTCTGAAAGTGTTTCATTCTGAGTGAAAGATGCTTCTTTGCTGTTAGATTGTAGCTTGTGGCTGAAGAACTGCATGTTTTCCCACTCCCACACCCTCCCTCCGGGCTCTGTGTGGGGGAGCTTGCACTAATCTATGACTTCACTTGTGTGGGGTTTGGAGAGGGGAGAGGACTGGCAAAGTTTCAGCGATCGTCTGTTCTACTTCATGCCTGAGGCGGCTCCAAAACGTACCCCTTTTTTTTTGTGTGTGACTGCTTTAGGAGTTCCAGCGTGTCAGTCATGGGAATGCCATTTCAAGAGCAGGAAGCGAGAGCTGGGATGTTGCTAATCTGTTTTGTCAGTTTTGTTTGCCTGGTGCGATACAGACTGACGAGGCTTGTCTTGTCATGAGGCCAGGCAGGAAACACAAGCTGTTTCTCTCCGCGCTCTCAGTGTGCTGCAAATAAATTCATCACATGACATTCCTGGCACTGGCGAATTTGCAAAGGTGTCATTAGCGGCACACAGGCTGGAGATGCAACCTTTACTAACGACTACAATTTGTCATGGCGCCTGATATGCCGTAATGTGTTTGCATTGGTCTCAGTAAAGTGCAAACAGTCTGGCTATCTGTTTCCTTAAGAGGGTTGAAGTTGGGTGTCGTTCTCCATGTGTTTGTTTCTGCATGTGTGTGGTCAGGTATACTGCCGTGCACTTCAAAGGCTGAAAAACCGAGAAACGCCACTCTCAGGATTGCTGGCCTTTTCTCATAGAAGTCTTCTAGCCCCAGTTTCACCCCTTGCTGCTATAATTACAAACTAAATGAGCCTCACATTTTTCCATCACAGTGTGTGAATCCCAAAATCCCAAAAACTGGTGACCAGCAAAAAGTGCTTCATACAGACATCATTGGACTATAGGACAACGTGAGCCAGAGCCGTGAAGAGAGGGCACTCTGAGAAGACTGCTGGGGAAACATGACTACAGCTATAATCTGGGGAGCATTAGAATTTTTTTTTTTTTTTTCCATTCACCACAAATGTTTGTGAACATCAAAAATGATTTGAAACGGCTTGTTCACAGTGGTAAGGAAACCACAGGATTTTATACATGTGTTAAGACTTTGTTTTACATAGTGGTGGTCATTTTTGAGTTGTTTGCACTGACACTGAGGTCAGTCCTGGGTTAACTGGACACTTTTTAGAAAACCTTGACTGAATCACTGAAAATTCTCTTTTCTGATTCTTCGATTCTTCGGGCAGGAGTTTATATGCAGCATTAGGCCTGAGGAAGTGTATTTTCTTTGAATGATATTCCTGTTTCTTTGGTAGAGAATGCCTGTGGGAAACCAAGTAGTTCATCATCAACGCATTCCTCCGAACACCAAATGGCTGACACCAATAAACACAATGGCATTCAACACAAGAAATGTTCTTCCCCTTCTGTTTTTTCATTGTGTGGCCTGCCATACCACAGTAATGACCAGGAAGTATCTGCAGTAAAAGAAATAATGTGATGAAATCCGTACAACCTGAAATTGGCAGAGCTGTATAAGCAGGTTTTTTTTCTCTCTATGGGAATGGGATTCTTTATGATAAACTACTCTGTGGTGGATCCTATTCAGCATGTGGCTGGAGAAGGCCCATTTAGATAATCTACAGGAGATTACAGCTTGTTTAGAGGAGCGGGGTCTGGATCTCTTCCTGTCGCAAAACTGCTAACAGCAGAAAAGGAAAACGTGGCAGGATTGAAATCTCGATAATTGCAGCAGTCTCTTTTGCTTAAGTTCTTACAGGAATTGAGAAAAAGAAGTGAGCACCGTGACCTATATAGATCAAATGACTGCTGTGCTGTTCATGAGCATGAACTAGATCCACACAGCAGAAGTCAAGTGTGCCAGACGTTACTCAGGCTTGCAGGCCTTTTCGTTTGCCGTTCACAAGCATGCAAGCCATTCTGGGTTGTAGCAGATGGCTTCTTTTTCTGTTCTTCTGCGGGATGAGCCAGCTTGCTCTAGATTATGTCTTAGATGGCATCTATGCAAGGTATGGTTTGCTTGGGGCTGATATAAAAAATCCCCCATAACCTAAGGTAGGGTTGGGCGATTTGGCCTAAAATCTAAATCTTGATTAATTGAACATTTTAGCTCGATTGCGATTAATGAACGATTATTTTATTTATTTATTTTATTTATTTGCCCTCATAGTTCACTGACAAGTTGCTCAGTTGTCTCGGTGTTTAAGCTCTCCATGCTCGACATGTCGGCGGAATAACGTAACATAACGGAGTGGGGTCACGTGACTCCACGCGCGGTAGTGTTTTTAAAGGGAAAGTAATCAAAACAATCGACCTGGAAAAATTTTATCGATTATAGGTTGAGTGTCGATTCCGATTCCTTTTCAATTAATCGCCCAGCCCTAACCTAAGGTTTGTTTTGTTGCTTCCCAGAACTTCAAGGATGAATTAAAATAGAAAATGTGTCCATTATTTGATTGTCTTTCCAGTGTTTCATCAAATTTTCATCAAATTTTTGAATACAGGGTGTCCTCAAGCTACGACACCAATCCGTTCCTTCAGCTACTGACTGATCCTAACACAGTTTTTAAAAAAACTAAGAGAAGGGAAAAGGAAAGCTCCCTCACTCATACGCTGCGTTACTCTATATTCTTCCGCTGCCCGCCACCAAACTAGTTCGCCAAAGTAGTAAGTACGAGGCTAACGGTGTAAGCCGAGTGGAAGTGAGCGTCATAACCTCGAAACATCGTATGTTGAGACTGTTGTAACCCGAGGACCTCCTGAATTACTGAATTTGTATTGAACCTCTAGTTTATTACCATACAAGATTCTTTGAGACAGATGTATACAGATGTATACATAATGGGCCATTCAAACTGTCCTGGCCCCATTCCAGTCTTCGTCAGTGCTGCAATTCATCCAAACCTGTATGCTAGCTAAATATTACTTCAGCCTTGCTCTGAGAGCATTTCCAAATGAAAGATTCTTCTTCACTGTTAGACTGTAGCTTGAGGCTGAATTACGGCATGCGTTAGATGGTATCTATGCAAGGTATGGTTTGTTTTCTGTTGGTATAAAAAAAAAAACATAACCTCAGGTTCACCTGCAACCTACATATGGATGATGCATCAGCTCCCCTTAGCTCCCCTTACAACCTCCTGTGAAATTAACTGCTGTGGCAGGTTCTATACGAAACTGCATCGGGCCAATCAGCACCACTGCTGAGAAATTATCTGATCAGAATGCACTATTCTCTAAAAGCTTTTTGGTGGTGTCCTCCAAACGCCGTGTCGGTGGATGTTCGCTATGCCGCTCTGGCAGACGCTGTGAATCTTTGGAAACGAGGGTATTTAAACAATGATTAATCATATCCTAAGTGCCTGCTGGCTCTCCTCCCAGATTGGCTTCAAACTAAGCTGTAGTCCTGCCTCCTCCTTCATCTCGCACCCTCCATCCTAATGCTGTCCTCGTTTGCCTATGGCTAGATGCTGTCAAGTATAGTCTTAATGTTCTTATATTTAGCAGCAATTTTAACTGCTTTCTCATCCATGATGAGCAGGAAACACTGAGCTTCCTCAAGCATCTCGAAAATCTCAATTAAACAGCTTAAATGGCCACTAATCCTTCTTACCCCTTTCCAACTTAGTCTTTCTTTTTGATGTCCGAAAATTCAACTCTAATGCTCATACTGTTATTTGTATAGAGCTTCTTAAACACTATCACATTTCCAAAGACCTCTTGTCTTATTTAATCAGTGACCTTCAATGTAAAAAATTCCCTGAAATTTGATTAGGAGAACCAAGAATATCCAAAAGAGGAACCCATTTCTAGCCACGTAGAAGGTCTAAAATGTGGATGGGACCTGTTAAACCTCTAAAAGGGACCCACGCTTCTGTTCCCCACTCTCTTAACATGTTAGGTTTATAGTAGTTCCCAAACCTTTAGTAGTCCTCTTAAGTAGAGATGCACCAAACCTTCATCTGAAATTCGTCAAAAATGGCTTACAGTTCTCAGCCAATCATTCAAACACAGCATGACAGAGATTGAACCAGTCTACAGTAAATTCTAAGCCTTAATAGTTCATAAGTCATTTTATGAACTATTCATATATTGGCCTCGTAGGACTATTTTTCTGTTAAGGACTTTAGCCACAAGTAAGTATAAACCAATGTACCCATTTACTTCTCCAGTACAGTTGTGATACCATAATATGCAGAATATAGAACAAAGGAAAACAGTAGCAGAAAGGAAATTCCCGGCAGTCACGCCAACACCATCTGCAGCCACAGTTCAGTTCAATTCAATTCAATTTTATTTATATAGCACTTTTAACAATGGTGTTATAGTGTTATACAGTGTTATAAATGACGGGATTCACCAACTACAGGGTCAAAGTGCAAAGTAAAAATAGAACATTACGGCAGTGATTGCCTTGGAAGAACAGGCGCTTTCTTTAGTGCAGACTTTATATTTTGTACACACTGTAACCATGTTAGCATGTTTAGTACTGTTGGTATGTTTATTTTATGTAAACATTTTTCTCATTTCAGCCCAGTGTGTGTTATTTTTTGGTGCATCATTAGTGACGGTACTAAAGAATAATAAATAATAAATCAAAGGTTTATGGTGTTGAGTTCCTGCTAGGAAGGGATTTGGTGAATGAATACATGCCAGTGGGCATCAGGCAGGCTAAAGACAGTGAAGCATCAAGTTTCTGAGTATGATCAGGCAAAGCCATGAGAGGAAAGTGAACATTTGGAGCGAATCACCAGGGAAGGAAAAAGCTTTCGTTTTAAGATACAGACTTTACAAGGTGAAACCTGGACAAACTGAAACCTTTGCTTTGAAAAAAGGTGTGTCAGTGAGGCTACAGGCATTTCTAGACTACGTGGTTACCCACAGAAACAATTCTGACAGTTTTGTCAAGTTGTCAAGCAGGTTATATAAGTAAAATAGGTCCTTGACTGATCACCTTATGCGTGACTTCTTTTTAAACAAAAAGCTGATTGTGACTAAGCTTGACAGAAGACAGAATCAGGAATTCATAAAAGATTCATTTTTTCTTCATCTGTCTGAATAGTGTACTTTGTTCATTTTTCACTATCCAGAGCAGTAGACAGCCAAAGCCCAAATTTAGACCCATGTTGAGCATTCTCCTCTGGGAGCTGGGTTGTGTTTCTGTTTGGAAATGATTTCCATGCGTTCTTATATGGTGTCGAAATGTAAAGCAGCTGCTTTAGAGAAGAAATCAGATAATGGCTACGTTCTCTCGGAAGCCTTTCCCACTACAGGAAGAATAGAATAGAAGAATAGAAAGGAAGAGTACAAACAAAACATTCCATTTCACCGCGAGCTAATATCTGTGGTCCATTGACCTGTCTGATTTTTGGAGCGTGTTTAGATGTCGCAATAGTCTGTGTTTTTTTTTTCCCCTCCTGCATTTTCCGAAACAGAGGGCAGTCTTTGAAATGCATACCTGCGTGAAAGATCACGCCAAATTCCCAAGAAAGAGCTTCTTTGGGTTGTTAGCTTTCCTGATTTGATTAAGCTTATTGGTGATTTATGGCATAGTGTGGGATGATTTCGTTATTAACTCCTCAGCAGGATACTTTATCTCTGCTTAATCATCTCTGTTTCATTCTCTCGAAACAATGCAGAGTGCAACTGAGCGAGAGACAACAGCGCTTCATTTTGCTCTCAGCTGGAGCGATCTGAACCTGTTTTTCCAGTCGTCCTCCCCATGCACAATCACAAAGCTTTCCATTGCGGCTCTTCTAAGCGAACACAATGGGCTTCCCAGTCGTCTGCGATCCCACACAGTAAGCTTGATTCCTGATGGATGGCTTGGCACAGGTTGAAAGGACACTATGATTTTGGGAGTCTCGGAATGCTTGTGTGAAGACAGGAGTTCACTGGCCATTCTAAGATGATCTGATCTGACATCAAGCCAAGTCCCTCCATAACTGTGATGGTGGCCTCAATAGGAATGATGACAGTCCCTGAAAATTTTGTCAAGAGTGATTGTCAGAACAAGACTGATAGAAAGTAGTTTCTTTCCTAATAATGATAGTCCAGATCATGCTGACTAAATATTCTGCAACAAATGCCAGCAAACTCAGTCTGAGACTAGGTTGGTGTAGTATGTATGTGACCGCTGGAAGTCTCAAAAACATTTTGTACTTGATTTGGGCTGCAAGTTCCTCTAAAACTAAAGTTGGCAACCCACATACGTCCCCTCATATGTTTTCTTAGTAATACGTTAATGAATTCCTTGCATGTTTACACCACATACTTCTTTGTTTTATGTGGGTCTGATTTTGTTATTGAGCCATAAAATTTCAACAAAAAGCCCTTGTCCTTGTTCATGATTGCTTGTTTTGCATGTTAGTCAAATGATCTTTTCTGTCAATAGCGCTCTTCAGACAGGATTGGTTTTATGTGAGGAGGAGTGATGTAATGCTTACCAAACTTGTGAATTTATTCCCATCCAAATTCTATTCCATTCTATTTTACCTACAATATAATATATATTTTTTTGACATTGTCAGTAAAATGTGAGGGTTTTTTATGCCTGAGTATGGAGGCACTTGGAGAAGTTTTTGCTTTTGTTCTCTGTGGCTCCACCTTTTATGTTGTTTGGTGTTTGATTTTGTGCGGTTGACTATAAATTCCCAGGTTAAAGACTATTGAGGACACTGATGATGAAGATGAAATGTTTCCTTTTGTGATGGGCTGTGAGAGTAACATTAACAAACTGTAAAAGTCAATATTCTAAATAATTGTTTGTACATCTCCAAAACTTCTAAACCCAGTAAAACAGCATCCAGTTCCTCGTTAAATTGCCACTGACTTACGCAAGGGGTTTAGCATGTGACTGCAAGCTTAAACAATAAAAGAAACCTGGTTAGATGAATGCAGAAGTCAGTCTGTTCACACAACATTTTCACAATGTTTTCACAAACCACCTCCAAACTATTATTTAAAAAAACATATAGATGTTTTTCCACAAGTGAAATGAGGCCAAGGACATTAAGTCAATATTATTTATGCATATTCATCCTATTGTCCACTGAAATGCTGCCACAGTGACCACTTTTGAATTGACTAGTGCCCTCTGGGTTGCATACTGATGATAAAAGGCCTGTCTTGAGAAAAAAGTGAATACTTCTTTAAAAACCCAATCTTTTAAGTAAAGTGGCCTCTTATAGTCACTTGTGAACCAACGAGGAGCGCCTGGGGGAGTAGTGTGTGGGAACGGTATCTTGCTCAAGAGTACTTCAGTGGTATCACCAGCAGTCCTGAGATTCAAACCCATGACCACCTGATACAGGGACAACTCCCTTACCGCTAGTCCACCAGTGGTCCCATTATTAGGGTTCTATTAAGCCTTTGTGTAGGTTTTAATCATCTTTGCACCCATTTAAAATCAGCTAATGTAAAGTGAAACCATACTCATCTCTTTTGCTTGTTGATTTTCAGTCCATTCTGCTGCTGGGTGGAGTGGCTTTGGCCTGTCTGGCTCTGGACCTCCTCTTCCTCCTTTTCTACTCCTTTTGGCTCTGCTGCCGTCGCAAGAAGAGTGAAGAGCAGCCCAATGCAGACTGCTGCTGCACCGCCTGGTGCGTCATCATCGCCACGCTCGTGTGCAGGTGAGGTTTCTCCGTCACTATGATGGATTTCCGTCAACTGAGGGCACTAAAGGTTAATAATGAGATTGATGCAGATCCGAGGGGGAAAAATGGGGAACAAGGGGATGAGCTGAACAAGCTTCGGCAAAGTTCTGGAAAGGCTGCCTTTTTCTTTGGTGTAATTACGATTTAATTATTTTTCCTAAAAAATAAAAATAAACATTATGGTTTCGGCAGTTCTCTTAAACATTGACTGCTGCGGAGTAGCCTACTGGCTGTGAGCTGTTTCTCGACGCTCGATGGAGCCAAAACTCTGAAGCTCGGTATTCAGGACAGTGGCTCCGGTGTCGCGAGTGCTACGAGAGCTCATGCTCCGTTAAAAATAAATAAATAAATAACAGCAGTTTTCTTGCTGTTAACAGAGGAATGGCAGTGCTGTGTAGTGCGCGATCTTTTAAGTGAACGTACTGAACCGAATCACTTGAGGAAGTGACTCGGTTTAGTACGTTCACCTAAGTAGTTCAGAAATCTAGAAATCATTGTGCATGTGATGCACAATGCATGTAGGGGGTGTGGCCTCAATAGCCCCGCAGTGAGTAGTGTGCTATGTACCTGTGATTGAGGAATAGCATAGATACTCCACTGTATCTGCATTAGCGTCGATTATATTAGCGTTGATGATTATATTTTTTACCAACTATATTTTATGTTCAAAAATCCAGTTTAATCTCGTACATTCCTGTTAATTCCCATGGAAAGTTTCCAACTTTGAAAATTCCTGAAATTTTGCTACCCTAGTCAGTTTCGTTTCTGGCGATTCTCTCCGTTGGCATTCTATTTATTTAAAGCACATCTTTTCATCTGACTGCTCATTTCCCACTTGGACCCTCTTTATCCACTCCCCCTTTCTTTACAGGACAAAGCATGTTCAGTCTATTGAGGCATAAAAGGAAGCCCCGGTGCATTGTGGGAAAGGACTGCAACGTTTAATTTCTGGATGGTAATGTGTTGCATCAGGCGCTTGCAGCCGTATTGGCTCTGTGGTAGCGTGGAACTGGGGAAGTATTTTTAGTGCTAATCCCCACACCGTGCATTCGGAACAGGCAGCGGGGCGGCGCTGGCCATCTCTGCGCCTGGTTAACTCTTTCTGCACTGACTGCTGAGAACGAGCAGCTGCAGCGTCTGTTGGAGCTGCTATAATTGTTGAATCACATGCTGAAGCCAGAGATGCAGAATTGTATTTTTTCAGGCTTTGTATTATTGAGTTTACCAGTTTGAGACAAGTATAGCATTGTGTGTTTATAAACATTGCAGTTTTTCCTAGTCAAGTCTTACTCTGACGTGTCACACATGCTTATGTTTAGGGATTAGGGAAAGATATCGAAAGGACTTCACAGATACTGGTGTCAGTATGGATTCTACTATTCAGTACTAACTATTATCAATAACAATGAGTATGCATGGTTAAAGAAAAAGCCAAAAAATGCCTATTTTTATAGTTTAAACCCTAAATATGTCCCCAAATATGCTCCTAGAACACTAATTGAATTTTAAACTCAGTTTATTGCATTACACTTAAAGAAAATGTAAAGTTAAACACGTATTAACCCGTAAACTTAAATTTAAGGCGAGATTTGCAACTCAGAAGGTAGTTGGACAAAAGTATTGGGACACCATGGCTGTGAATGGAATAACCCCTGATCTACTCGGGCTAGAAATACAAATTAGGGCTTGTTGGAAAGGTCTCCTGGAAGTTTGAAGTGTCTGAGTGCTTGCATCGTGGAGAAATCACGCTTACTGTATGTGTATACACCGGGAGGTGTGAAAGTAGCCAATCTGAGAATGTGAGAATTCTGTTTACTTCTGAAACTTTTTGAATGTCCACATACACACACACACACATCCATGTTGCATATGTTGGTTGGGGTGGGCTCAAACCCTCAGGCACGGATGTTTTGCTGCGACAAAATGTTTAGAAACTCTGAAAACAAGTGTCACTGTCTGGTGTTGAGTACTGTAACAATATGCACTATAAGAGCCATGTGTTTGTGTTCAGATAATGCTATACATTTTTAAATAAATGTTTATACACTGTCAAGTTCACATTTTAAGTGGAATGGTAGATGTTTATAGGGGTTTATAGGTGGCTATTAAATATTTAGGTTAGGCAGAGTTCAAATCGGTCAATACTTAAATCAGGTACTGGTATGGAAAATAGTTATATCGGTGCATCCATTCTAGGAGTCTGCCCAACAAACAACTGCACTGAGCCCCTCTGTTTATGAATTTTTAATGCATTCTGCTTAAGAGCAGTTGATCATGAACCCCCTGCTGTGGCACAGTTTTCTTTGTGCTCAGACATTTAAAACTTTTTTTTAATTTAATTTTCCCCTTTTTAACTGCCAGAGTTTCACCAACAAAATGCAGAAACACAGTCTAGGATTTGCAGACATGGTAAGCTGAATTGGTAATGTGCCCCTTTGTTGTTCTGATGGTCAGAACAGAATGAAGTGACGAAGGCAAAGTGGTGGGAAAATCAGGGCTCGGCTATTGTCCAGCCAGACATCCTGCTGCAAATAATGCCTGTTGCCATGGCAACATCTTTCCTTGCCACACAAGACACTTGGCTTCTATCATTATACCAGTGTTGTCAAGCCCATTCACTTGGTGGGTCATATTGAAAAATTTAATGGGAGTCACAGGTTTGACACATGTTTATGTCCAGGGCACAAATAAAGGGAACTGGCCCCTTTGCCAATGGTTCAGTGTTTTCATATCACTTTATAAAGCTTAGAATAAATGATGATAGTGCGGCCTTATCACTTAATATTGATAGTTGGAGAAACTTGTGCAATGCACAGTAGCTTTATATGTTTATGTTATGGCCGTTCTGTGTATATCTAAGCTACTCCTGTGTGATGGATGATCAAACTGATAGCAGAAGGCCAATGAAGGGAAGGGATAGTTTGTTTATGGGCCAGTACAGGCTGGATCTGCTGTGTGTCTCCCTGTGTATGGCTGATTAGCTCAACTGTCAGGCTGCATGACAGGTGAGGACTTTATGGTCACTATGAATTACACACTGCTTTCCGGCCACCAGATCAGTCTGCAGCACCGAAGCTTGGATTTCCCCAGACAAAGCTTTCTTTGGAGTCCTGGAGATAAATTAGACATAAGAGCCACTGTGGCACACCATGTCTTTCATGTGTCATTTTAAAAGGCTCTCATAATAATCAGCTCTGATGCATTGAGACGCAAGGCATCAAGGCAGCATTCATGCTGCATTGCACTGAAAAACCTTTCATGCTGATAAGGCCATAGGGTAAGTATAAATACAGACAAGTTGTTTCTTTTGATTGTTGCAGTGTATACCAGCAAACATGTGACTAACAATTGATTTAAGAGACTGTCTGCAGTAGCCAACATCCACAACTGATGTCACATGAACTGTGCAGTTTGGGGGACACAACTTTTGTTCTGCTGGTGTTTTTCAGTTGTCTAAATGTTGGACCTATCATCAGGAGATCAGGGGGTTGATCTGTGGTTGTACCTCAATCATCTGTGGCCTAGAGTCAAAAAGACAAAGAGGTTTCACTCTTTCTGGTTGGTTGGCTTGGCCCTCCTTGTCCTCCCATCACTTGTGAGGCTAGCCAGCATGAAGGCCTGTTTGCTGACGTAGCAGAATTGGCAGTTAGCCTCCAAGCATGTTTAGCTGTCAATGGCCTTCACCCTCCCTTGGTGGTACCATGTGTTGGGGAGACCTAGGTAGCAGGTTGAGTTGGACATGACTGTTGGCCCATTAACAAAAACGGAGCAAAATTTCCTACAGTCTAAACTACAGTCAGGCAGGCAGGCCATGCCTGACGTTTGCTCCTTTAGGAGAATAACGGGATGTTCTATTTGCCTGTTAACATCATGCCAACTGGTTCTCTATAGAGCATATTTGTAAACAAAGTGTGGATAACAGGCTATATAAGTAAAGTGGCCCTTATTGCCACGCATCACCATACCATAGGAACAATGTGAAATTCTTCTCTGCATTTAACCCATTCACCCAACAAGGCGCCAGAGGAGCAGTGTGTGTGTGTGTGTGTGGGGGGGGGGGGGGGGGGGTTTTCCCCCCACCCAGGGGTTTCCCAC